>JARGYF010000046.1:0-561476 GCA_029203975.1 Mycena vitilis
ACGCGGCAATGGCAAAGGGCGGAGCGCACTGGTCCATCCTGATTAGCGGTAGTGGCTACGTGAAATGCGACCTACGAGAAGTAGAGTAACAGTAGGCGAATAGCCCAGAGTCATCGTGAGTGTCGGGAAGAATGCGTTGAACGACAACGCGACCACCTGTGCTGTCAGCGCAAACGCGAGCCCTAAAAACAAATTTAGTCTGGTTTGCGAGCAGTTCCATCACACTCACACCAAACACGCCAATCCGTCACTGCGAGCCAAAGCCCCGTGAACTTGCCGCCCTGTTCGGTTTCATTCTGGTCGCCCACCCCAGCATCTTCTGTCATCCGAAGGAGCGCCAATTCACGTTCCTCTGGGGAAAGCCATTTGGATGTTGCGGGAAAATCTGGCCTGAAACGACAGATGAGCGCGGTCCCGATGATACAGTAGGTACTCACAATATGAAAATTGCGCATACGGCCACAAACACTGTAGCCGATCCCTCTGCGGTCATATCATGAGAAAGAAACCGCATTAAAGCTCTGAAAGCACTTGCCAATGAAAAAGAGCCATCTGGAGGGGATTCATGAGCAACGAGGATCAGTCGGAAAACGCGAAATTGACCTCCAGGCTGCGTGGCCAAGCTTTCCCTGCATGCCAGCAAGGACGCCGGAAGCTAACAGAGATCCAAATGCATTGCTGAAGGAACGCCGTCAGAGAATAACATCTCACAGGACACTGTAAATACCTGATTATGTTTCCACAGTACAGCACTGCAGTCCTCAGACCGAGTTCATCACGCTTATACCACTAGCAAGAACTTTGGTCCGCGTGTTTTCAAATGGGCGAAACACGGCGATACCTTGGAAAGAAGGAACAACGCTCCACTATCGATGAAAATTCAGAGTAGCTCCGACAGATTGGATAAAACATACGGGAAAAAGGCAGCCTCAACAAAGCCGAGGAAGAAGCGGGTCAGCAAAGCGCCAGTGAAGCTGAATTCCCGTTGTTAGACGAATGAGATGGAATTCAATGCCCAACTTTGTGGTTATGCCTGAGATCGAATGAGTTTTCTGTATACCCTATTTCACAAGAACACAGCGACTTGCCAGTCAAGCAGGATATCACGCCCCAAATGATCATGGCACCTGTATACCGAGGTTACGGCAGTTTGTCTAGGAAGTGGACCACGCACCAGGTAGATACAGCGACGGCCGACCGATCCAGTTCAAGAACATGTTGCTGGGGATTTGCATAATGATATAGCCAACCTAACGAGCGATCTCTTAGAGTGTCTGCCTATGACAGAGAAAGCAGCGAACATATAAGATACTCAAGAGTGTCGGGAATTCTTGGCCCTTGAGCTTGAGATCCGTTTCGAGTCCCCGCTTACGGGCAGCGCTGCGGGCGGGTTCGTACGGCATCTGGGCACACTGTCCGAGACTTACGCGGCGTTATTTCGGTCAATCTAGTCGATTTTCAGCACTGAACAAAAAAAATCTGGGACGCGGCGCACATAGTTGAGGATGTCTGGTCGATGTGTCAATACTGAACGAAGTAGACCAGGGATGCGGCCCACATATTAGGATCATAATGGACATGCGCAAATCGAGCTTGCGGAGGAGTTTCTTCTCGAGAGCGATTCGCTCAGGCGAGAACTGGGCTGGTGCGGAGATGTCCAAATCTGAGGCATTCTGGCCTTTCTCGAGAGAGGACGACATGGGAGGAGGTCAGAACGCTCGGCTCCCCGTGGGCCGGCCTCTCTTAAATTTTGGATCAAGCATCTGGTCCCATGATTGAGGAAGCGAAAAGACATCAATAACACTGACAACGCTTGGAGTTAGACGCGTCGCGTGTGGTGAGTATTACATAACACGCGACTGTTGATCGTGATCTGTTCAACTCTCCTCAACATGGACTCGGAATTCTCCTCAGTCGAGGACCGCATCGCTACATTCATACACTCTCTCCCGGTCCTTACCAAGGTTCAACTTGTTTTTGTAGCCAACTAGTGCGACAAATCTGACGCGAATGATTCAAGGAAGACCTTGACCTCGAAGACTCCTGTCCTATCTGTCTCAATTCTTTCGAAACTATCCTACAAGAGTCAGATTCCGGGGTCACAAAGCTTAATTGCCATATATTCTGCCGCAGGGAGTACGTCCTTACCTCACCTTCCGTACAATCCACTAATCCGCGCCCCAGTCTCGTGGAATGGATACGAAACCTGCATGGCAGTTGCCCCACTTGCCGTTTCGAGTTCCTAGACATTCACCCTCCGGGTTCCGATGACGAGTCGTCTGACGGAGGGGAATACATCCCTAATGAAGACGACGAGGACGAAGAAGATGCATTCATAGATACCTCAGACGGATTCACAGACAGAGACTATGACATGGATCTCGACTTGGAGGATGACATGTGGGAACGAAGCGACAATGAAGAAATGCACGTTAGCGCCGAGTCCGAACCTTCATCCGAAGGGGACAGCAGCATGGATAATCAAGACGAAGGTATGTTCAGAGAAATACGACGTTCTTCAGCATTGACTCGGTGACGCAGTGGAAGTGAATGTGTCCATCTTGGAAGCCAATGTTCAAGACTCCCTCGACGACTCGTCAGACGAAGCCCAAGCGGAAGAGCCCAAGTAGCTCCGCTCTTATATATTTATTGCTGCACCCAGCTCGCATCTATCGTTTAGCAATCTTGTATTCTATCAACTCAATCACGATTCAAGCCTACACAGTTTATGAAACGTCACTGAGGACATCGTTCACAACCTTGTCCTCCTTCCCACTCCAGACGCCCACAAACTTTCCACTCCATCTCGTTCCCTTTCCCCCGCCCTTGACCCCGAGCTTAATTTTCAAAGCATCGCCGACCTCTTTCACTCGTTTATCATCGCCAATGACCACCACCACATTGGTGTTCGTCGCCATCTGGGCACTTGGGGAAGATGAGAGGACGGCGAGGTAGGGAGCCACCGATCCCGACTTGGTCAAAACTTCCGAAAAGGCAGATGAAATGGCGGTAAGGAAAGTTAGGGTGGTGGCAGAATCATCTGTGCGGTGTAGATGCTTCTTGAACACACCGACCGCGGCCTGCATTTCACGGCTGAGATCGACCGCAATATATTTGGCAAGCTCAAGCTCGACGTTCTCTATTCGTCTGTTCGCAATTTTGCGATCATCTACAACCTGCGCAACACGTTCAGGAACCAGAGGAGTGCCGCAGGACAGGATCGCTGCCGTAGAGGTCAAGCAGTTGTGAGTAGATGTCAGGTGGTGGATTAAACGCGGCCCAGCCAGAAAATTGAGGCGCGCCACAGTCGTGGCGGAACGGGCTATGGCGTCAGTGTGGGGCAGGATGAACAGTTGGAGGTTGTTTAAGGTCGGGAGATGGGTGCCGCAGCATCTGTTGCGGACATGAGGACAGAGACATTTTTTTAGAATCAGGGACGTACGGATTTCGGTCCACGCCGTCAATAACAACGACACGATTTACACCTCCCTGTGAAGTTATTTCTCAGTGCATGGCTGCCGGCTAGAGCTTTGGACAGACCGTGTAGTCGTCTGGAAGGCCCCGACCAACTTCGCGACCACTCTCCAACTTTTCGACCGGTTTCTTAGTTCTGGGGTCGAGTTCCTCTACTTCGACGTGAACCTTTCTACCCTCGAACACAAGTCTATTGGCTTCGCGTTGTATCTCGGAGATTTCTTGGACAGTCATCCCTCTAGGGATTTCCACATAACAGGGAGATGGATAGCTGGTCAGTGACCACGAAAGCGTGGGGAGTTTGAGACGTGTCTCAAGGAGTGCGGACAGAAGATGCTGCGAGGTGTGCAAAGTCATCTATTTTAAGGTTCAACATGGCTGCATAGCAATGTAACGGAGTGCCTACATGGTCATATCGTCGGTCGAATCCCGCCTGGTCCAATTCAACCTTGACCCGAGAGCCTTGAGAGAACGCTAGCAAAGCCGCGTTTACGTCTCCATTGTGGACCTCGACATAGTGGACAGCCTGCCCTCCATCTCGCTTCGCCTGGAGAACATTCCACACGGTGCCTCCGTAGACATATCAGCAACGTTCAAAGGGCGGCTTGTCCGAAATACCATCTCCGGTGATAACAATGCCAGTGTCGGATGGCTGCCCACCGCCTTCGGGGAAGATCACAGTATCATTCAAGCAGACGCAGAGACAGACAGTATTCGGAGGGATCGTGGGCGCCAAGACCGCCTTCTTCCCGTTTTTCCCCTTGGTGGAGGCAGGCGGCGAGAAGACTGCGCTAGAAACGACGGTCGCGTCCAAGTTTCGTAGCAATGGTTCACGTTGGCAAGCGAGTATTCCGACAGGCGTCGACTGAAGTCCGGGATTTTGACTGCTGTTTGTGCAAATCCACTCCCGCAACACGTCCGATTTAATGCGGTGGTATTCAGAGTCTATGCTCATCGAGAGGTTTGGGGGATCGCGGTAGCCAGTGGCAGTGTGATCGCTCGTCCGGTCCGCCGCGCCGTGACATTTCGCCGCCCTCATACCACTTGCATACCACCGCCATGCACGACCGCGACGACGACCAACTGGAGAGGCCGCTACTGTACGAAGAGCGGGAAATAGAACCCGACGCAGCCTTTGGGGGAAAGCTTGGGCGAAAACAACTTGAAGCCCGCCTGGTTTCGAGACTAGATGCTCGGATGTCCATACTCGTCGTGATATATATACTCAACTGTGGGTAATGCATGAGCGTGCCAACATGGATTCGGAATGACCGGCCCCGCCCCAGACATTGACCGGAATAATGCAAGCGCAGCAAGACTCCATGGATTCGAGCGGGACCTCAACTTGACGGGGAATCAATTCGCCAGCGTCCTCGGAATTCTCTATGTGGGATACCTATTGATGCAGATTCCTTCGTACGGAGCCGTAATCATGGTTGAAATCCGTATTCCTGACGCGGCGCTCTACGTAGCAATATGTTTTTGAACTACATAGGACGGCCTTCCATTTTCTTGCCAGGCTGCATGATTGTCTGGGGCGCTGTCAGTGTATCTACTGGCTTTGCAACAGGGTGAGCAAAAGTTGTTGGATAAGCGTCTGTTTTACTGACCTCGACCTGGTAGTTTTGTGGGTGTAATGTACACCAGATTTTTCATTGGTAACGTTTGTAAATTTCGTCTAGTACAACCTAATCCGGGGCAGGTTTCACCGAAGCGGCGTTCTTCCCGTATGCGCGCAATATCTTCCCGCTTACTGTTTACTCACTGGCGCCAGCGGAGCATGGTTTCTCATCTCTAAATGGTACACGCGAAGAGAGCTCTCCCAAAGAACGGCTCTTCTATCTTGCGGCGTCTGTGTCAATCTTCTTTGGGCTTCGTAGCCTTTGGCTTACATCCTTCAGTCGCTCATCAGCAATGCGTTTGGTGTGAGTTCTACGTTGGTAATGATACACGGCGTGGTCAGCTTTGTTTCAGTCCCTGATCGCTTCCGGAATTCTTGACACCATGGAAGGTAGATTGGGTTATGCTGCTTGGCGGTGCGTAGTTTGTTGTGCAACTTTCCGCGTCCGAACCAACCTTACTAGATGGCTGTTTTTTCTCGGTATGTCTGTGACTCAAACTGAAAGTTCAGCAGCAGCTGAGCATATCTGGCGATGAGAGGGCGGCCTCACAATCGCTGTAGCATTGATCGCTATGCTTTGTCTCCCTGATTTCCCAGAAACCTCCTCCAGCTGGCTGTCCCCGGCTGAGCAAGCATTGGCTCTGCGACGTATGTCCGAAGAAATGGATGACGACGTAGACTCGAAGCACAAATCTACCACTGGGTTTTTCATGGCTCTCTCCGACGGGAAAGTCTGGTGTACGCATCCAGAATTCGGAACGAAAATATGTTGACATTGTTATACCAGGGCTCGCCTTCACTCTCACCAGCATTGTGATATCACTTTCCTTCAACGCGTAAGAAGAGCATCAAGTCGTCTGGATATCGCTAACGCGATTCTGTCTAGGTTTTTCCCCACGCTGGCAGAGACCATGGGCTATGGTAGGACGCTGACCCTCCTTCTTTGTGCACCTCCCTGGTTTTTCGCTACCTTCGCTGCTTTTGTCAACTCCAGGTCTCGCATATGCCAATATGGCTCTCCCACACCTACTCATGATTCATCGGCTTTCACAGACATTCTGACCAAGCTGGTGAGCGGTTCTGGCACATTGTGCTTCCACTATTGGTTGGGATTCTCGGCTTTCTGCTCGCCATGTCAACCATGAATATAGTGGTTCGTTATATCTCCCTGTAAGATCGTCTTCCACTCGTGTACCATGCCCTCTTACGGTGTCCAAGGTTCCTGATGGCACAATCCTATGCCGGATTCATCACCTACTTGTCATGGGCTTCCGGGACCATCAGGCCAGCGCACAAGCGTGCAGTGGCCCTCGCTCTAATCAACATGGTCTCATCTTTGGGCAACATTGTGGGATCGTCAGTGCGGTCATCTCAGTTATCTTCTCTCTTGCTAATGAATTTCAGATTCATCTGGCCTTCATCATGGGGACCCAGCTACCGGGCGAGCTACTCTATCTGCATATTTGCTAGCACATTCGGTATACTGCTCTGCTTCATGTTCCGACAGCACCTAGTATTTTTGAACACCGAGGCCGAGAGGAGGGAAGTCGAGTTGGATGAACCAAAGGGCTACAGATACCTACTCTAAATGTTTTACTTTCTTGTTTACTGTATTATCCAGTCTTAATTCCCGTCAACCGAATTCCTGTCCCGTAAGTTACAATATAAAAATGGTCGGAGAAACCTCGGCCTAACAGCGGCAGCAAGCCACAAGCCGGCTTCAACCGGCCCGCCGTTGGCAGGTGTCACGATTGATCAGAAATGCGAGATCGGCAAGATTAGAACACGCGCGCGTTACGGCCCGCTGTGCTCCGACGTGCTGCTTCCCTTCATCGCTTCATCCACGATGAATCGCCTGCTGCAAGACTGGTCGTTTACTCAGCTTGGTGGAGGAGAAGGCACTAAGGATGGCGAATGGCTCAAAGCTTCGCGATTCCCGACTACCGTCCATGTTGAACTTTTGGACCTCAAGAAAATTCCAGATCCTGTTCGTTTTGTGTCGCTCTTCGACCCACCTACCTCATACCTTCTAGTTTCTTGGGCTTCATGAATGGGACGTCCAGTGTAATTTCTTGTCCCCTAGTTTGACCCCCCAATTCCCTGACGGTCGTAGGGGTAGGAGAGAGTCGATGGGCGTTCAAAACGCAATTTTCGGTCTCAGACGAACTGAAGAGCTCCAATACCGATCTAGTCTTCGAAGGCTTGGATACCTTTGCCTCGGTACTTCTTGTACGTTAGTTTGTCAAGCCTGTCGTACTATAATACTCAAATACCGTATGAGAACGGCAATGAGATTCTCAAGACCAATAATCAATTCTTGTCGTACCGAGTTCCTGTCAACCCCCATCTGAAACTTGGAGAGAACGAGTTGGTGCTCAAATTCGACAGCGCATACTTTGTTGTACGGTCCACCTACTCCATATCTTCCCGAATTAACGGCTCCAGGGGAGGGAACTTGAGAAGGAGCACGGAAAGCTCAATTTGTGGAACGGAGATTCTAGCCGTCTCCACGTCCGAAAGGTACCGTTTCGAAATGTATCTACTATGTTCCCAAGCTGAAGGGATTCCCCTCCAAGGCCCAGTACAAGTACGCACAAACTCAAATTTCCTTCGCTTCACTCAATATCTCTTCAGCTATGGATGGGACTGGGGTTCGTGGTCATCTTCTGTTGAGTTTCTATACTAAGGCTTCCATCTGTGATATAGGTCCTATCTTAATGGTGTGTCCCTTACTGTGAGCCGGCATAGACCCTCATCTTACATGGAATAGACTACAGGTCCCTGGAAACCCATCAGTCTCCACAGCTACGAAAATCGAATTACTGACCTCGATGTCAGAGTTCAAGTTTCCGAATCACTGGAAGTCAACCTCACTGCGAAATTGTTCTTCGGGAAGAAGGAGGGCTATGCTTCGTTTGTTCTAAAACGTCCAGATGGCTCAGTCGAAGTCTCCGGCCCAAAGATACCCACGGATGAAGGTGTTGCCGAAGTGGCCCTTATGTTCGACTCGGGAAAACTGCAGCTCTGGTATCCGGTCAAATATGGCAACCAACCCATCTACACTGTCGAGGTGGAAATCACTGATCCAGTACGCTTTGGCTTGTTCAAACGCAAACAGGGATGGTGTACCACTCATTAATTGATGCACAGCAAGGAAACGTCCTCGACTCGCGAACACAGAAGATCGGCATACGTCGTGTCCGCGTTGTGCAGGAGAAGCTCATCGATCAAGAGGGTCTCACCTTTCTATTCGAGGTTAACAACATAAGGATTTTCTGCGGGGGTACATAACCAGTGAACGAAATTCCTCGCGCTATTGATTGACCCTGATGCAGGGTCCAACTGGATACCCGCTGATTCATTTTTGACTACGTATGTCTCCGTTTGACATCGCTTGTACCTCAAGTACTAAACTAAGTTTAGGATAATCCCGGAACGATACAGAGCCTGGTTGGAACTGCTTGTTAATGGGAATCAAAATATGGTTCGAGTGTGGGGCGGTGGGATCTATGAGGCAGACGTGTTCTATGATATTTGTGATGGTGAGTCCCCCGTCGAAAATTTCACCGAGTTCTGACAAGCGCGGCAGAACTCGGAAGTAAGTGCTGATCGTGTCAAGCAACATACCTTCATTCAATCTCTGAGCCTACAGTCCTCGTTTGGCAGGACGTAAGCGATGTTTTTATTCAGCACCGCGCCCTCCCTGACTTCAATAGTTCATGTTTGGGTGTGGTCAGGTAACGATTTCTGATCTATCCAATTCGCATGCTCACGTTGCGCAGTATCCGGGGTATCAGACCTTTTTAGATTCTGTCCAGGCCGAGGCAGAAGACAATGTAAAGCGATTGCGGCATCATCCCTCCATTGTCATCTTGGGTGAGAGCTAGAAGTTACCAAAGCGAAAGACCTGTATTGAGCCTTGCATATAGCCGGTAACAATGAAGGTAGAGTTTCGCTGAGGCCACCTTGTTAGGTATCTGAGGCCTCTCCTTCAGATTATCAAATCGCGGAATCGCTCAAACTTGAACTTGACTACGCTGACGAGAAATCGGACTATCTCAAAACCAACTTTCCCGCCCGCCACATCTATGAGCGATTACTACCTGCAACCGTCGAAAGTTTATCCGATATATTTTACCATCGAGGATCGCCTTATTCGCAGGTGTTTTTCTTGTACTGGAGCGCCTTCTGATTCCGCGCTGTGCAGCGGACAAGGAAAGGTTACTACCGACAAGGCTTATGGGGATCTCCACCAGTGGAATGTCTGGCACGGGTCCGTCCTTTCGCCAGTATTCCAGATCCGGTTCCTGACCTCTTGCAGCTCACAGGAGCCTTGGCATAATTGGGACATATTGGCCGGGCGTTTCGTCTCCGAATTTGGAATGTAGGTTTCGCATCGCATATATCCATTGCACAGATGTGTGAAAAGTGCCCAGGCAGGGCTTCCCTAACATCCGGACCGTCGATTACTGGCTCGACGGTGAAAAATCCGAAAGATTTCCACAATCAAGGTATTCATTTCACCACTCCCTCCATTTCTCCTTCTGAATTTCTCCGTCAGAACCAACAACAACCACAACAAGGCGGATGGATTCGAAAGAAGACTGGAGGTAATTTGGGTCTTTTCAGACTCGTCTTGAGCTCACCAGCGGCACCATAGCTTTACCTTGTAGAAAACTTCCAACATTCCTTCGAAATGGAGAAGTGAGTTTCGTTCAGTCGCATGTTGATACCCCGATTTACGAGGACTAGGTATTGCTACTACACCCAAATCATGCAAGCAGAGACACTCGCGGCCGCCTATCGGCTTTGGAGACGCAACTGGGCCGGGAAAGGTCGAGAATACACCGCCGGCGCCCTCGTCTGGCAGGTGCGCTGCATAGCATTCATCGAGCTTACGACTTATAGAAATCAGATTAACGACTGCTGGCCTGTCACTTCCTGGAGTATTGTGGATTACTTCCTCAGGCCCAAGCCCGCATACTTCACCATCGCTCGCGAATTGCGACCGTTCACCGTTGGAATGACCCGCAAGGACAAACAAGTGTTCCCGAGCGAGTTGTCTTCGGCCCAATTCACGATCGAAACGATTCTAGAGGTTTGGGGTACCAACAGCACATTGGTCGACAAGATGGTCACCGTTGAAGTTACCTCGTTCGACCTGCACTCCGACTGTTGGCGTGACAAGTGGTCAAAGGAGGTCGTGCTGAAGGCTAATTCTAGCACGGAGATACACAAGGGAACACTTTCCGGCCAACCGATCAGAACAAAGAATAGTCAAACACCGAAAACGATCATTGTTTCTGCCAGGCTCATCGGCGACGGTGGTGAGATTCTCGCCAGATACAGCAACTGGTAACCTTTTCAATTGTTGCGCACGCAAGCTGCATTGCATTTGCTCATGAATACCAGGCCCGAACCTTTCAAGTTCATCAACTTCCCCGCGAACACGGAAGTGAAGGCAAACGTGGATGAGCAGTCAATCACCTTGTCTACAAACAGGTCAGTGATCAAGAATTTTACTACCCATGTATCACGCTACAACGCAAGAACAGGCCAGTCAAGGGGATTGTCCTCGACGTTGAGGGGCCAGACGTCACATGGAGCGACCAGGGAATCGACCTCGTCCCAGACGACCCACAGATCATCCAAGCTGTCGGTTTGAACGGACGCGAAGTAAAGTTGAGGTTTTTGGGGGACGGGACCACTTGACAATGGAGTCTATCATTTGCATGTATGTATACGAGCGTTCGTGGAATTGTACAAGTGCCTTTATGCGACGATTAAGAACCACCAGGGAGATGAATGTAATGGATAAGGTAAAGTTACAAACGCTGCAGCGTGCCCAGAACCCCAGAACTCGATGATAAAAGGAAAAGTAGTCTATGTAGGTGCTCCCGAAAAGAGCAAAGAGGAAGAATGCGTGAAAATACGTCAGAACTCGTGTTTCCTGCTCTACATAATTACGCATTTGCTGGCCGGAGGCTCGGCCTGGTTGTTTGGGGTTCGCTTCTCGATCTCACTCAAACATTGCTCGAAGACCTTGCCTAAAGATTTGGTTAGATGCGTCGGGGGCATATGATGCGGACACTGACCGACGTTGATGTTGGTCTTCGCACTCGTTTCCACAAAAGCCGCGTCATTGTCCTTGGCCAGTTTTTGCCCTTCTTCGGGTTTGACTTGTCGGCTATGTATCGTAATCGTGAGAAGGAGCATATCAGACAGCGGAGCACCGGCGTACCTTTTATCAAGGTCCACCTTGGATCCGACGATAACACATGGGATGTTGGCGACTCCGCAAAAGTCGATGATCTTGTCATACACGATCTGGATCATGTCGAACGAATTCCGAGAGCTAACAGAGTAGACCTAGTGGTACGACATTTAGCTGAACTGTACAACGGAAAGTAACAAGTACGTGCCAGAACGTAGCCATGAATGCCGATGGCATGCTTGGAGTTCAGGATGGAAAACTCGTCCTGCAGGGAACAGTCGAACCGAGATTATAGGGGGGAGAAAGTTTTCAACTGACCTGGCCGGCGGTGTCGATGATTTCACAGTCATATTCAGTGTTTCTGAAGGACACTGTCTTGGCAAACGTGGATTCGATGGTCGGGTAATAGGATTCCACGAATTCGTTCTGGCAATACTGGATTATGAGAGAAGACTTGCCTGCCGTTGCGAATGGAGTGGATTGATTGATTGCAGAGAGCAAAGGAAAGGAAAAGCAGCGGTTAATCAGCACTCGGATGGTTGCAAGTAGGCTTGAGAGACATACCAACTGAACGAGACCCCAGCACTGCGATTCTGCGTTTATTCGACGTCATTTATGCGGTCGAGGGCTGCAAGAGTGGACTATGCTGTGGAAGATAAGAGACGAGGCCGTGGGTCTAAAAACAGGCGCCAGAGGTTCGTTGGAGCTCACTGTAACGAAGTGAAGCGTAGAACCGAGGATGTCGATGCCGGGCCTCGAGGAATATAAATACGGATCTGAACAGAGCACGCCTCCTTAAAGTTGAGGGCAGGGGATACTGGATGCGCCCATGCGATGGTCGACTGACTACAAGCACACCGGTCACGATCAAACCCAGGGTCGCGTCACACGCCGACGCTCAACCTTTGAAACGTTCCCGCTCGCAACTCATTCATTTCTCTGTCCTTGACAGTATTTAGTGGCTACGATTTTTGCTATACAGCGTACGCCGCTGAACAAATGATTCCCAGTTGGAAGAGATTTTTCTTTCTCTGTAAGAGTACGAATGTTGCAAATTCTGCTATACCGAAAGGATGGTGAATACGTCTTCGTCCGGCTACATAGCATCAGCCGCCGTTTTTTCCCGGTCCACGACCAGACTTACCGACACTGTCACAACCCCATCCTCTGCAAGCATTACTGCTGCCGATTGGGAAATATTAACCGACAACAGGGTAAACGGCGCCGAGGTCGTCACAGGATCGAGAAACATTCGCCGACGCTTATCGACTTCCTTTTCGTGCGATATTCGGTTCTGTGAACTAGAAAGTGGGTTGAAGTCGAGAATTTGGCACCGAGTCGGCGAGGCTTGGATGGCACAACGTTGTCCGTAGACGAAGCACACCCATGGATCAGGAAGGTGCGGAAGGCGCAGCATGCGAGTGCATGTAGGCCCCCATGTGTCCCAGGCTATTGTCTGGTATATTGTGCCGGCCGGGGGGTTTTCCATCAGGCTGCGCAAGGTGGAGAGAAGAGTGCAAAGCATGAATGTTGGTCCATCCCATCCTTGGAGGGACACTGTAAACAGTCGGTCGGAATGGCAAATCGTAAAGGGTTCCTCAGGATGAGAACCCAAGGGCCATGACGGAGGGGGCTCGGTTTGGATCATCATGTGTACATTAGACTCAAACTCGAAGTCATCGGACAAGGTTGGGAGTTGGAAATGGAAATAACCAGAGTTATCGTTTAGTGGCCCCTCGATGTTCAGGACCCTGAGTTCTGGCTCGAAATTAGGGTAGGCGCTACTGTTAAAGCCGCTTATGAGGAGCATGTGATCGTCCAGAAATGCGAACGAAGTCATGGAATCCGGATACAAGTGCTGGAGATCGAGTGCTTGAATATCCAGGATGTCTGACTTCTGGCTGACAACATACCTTTTTCAGGACTCCGCTTTGCCACTCCCATACAAGTAGCTCAGCATCGCCGTCATCCAATTCTGCCATCAGCCCAATATACTTGCCGAAAATCCTGATCTGAAAATTGTGTGACGGCGAAGGGCCGAACGCGTCGACATCTCGAGACAGATGGGGGTTGCGAGCGAGCGGATGAGGGCTACCAGTTTGCAACGAAAGCAGATGCACTACCGTAGTGGGGCTCCTACATGTTAATTAGACGCAGGTCCTATATGGAGTGAAAACCTACGATGAGTTGACTTCCACCACGAGAAGAAGATCTTGCGACAGGTCGCAGGAAAAGTCATTTACGCCGACTGGGACTTCTATGGACCACTCCGCAGGAGGGATACGTCGAATGGCAGAAGGTATTCTCTTGAAAGCAAAACCTTTCTCGGAACTGTAAGTGGCGAGCACATTGCCGACCAATTCCCAGTAGTCGCCGCCCATGTCCATGGCGATTTCAGCGCTCCAATCTGTGTTTTCCCAAGCCGCCTGATAGGACTTGAGTATCTCCAGCCTTGCAGCGGATCCGACGTTTTCGAAGTGCCCGTCGCGCATATCAGCCAGTTCGAGCTGCACCTGGTATTGGAGCGCGGAAGACTGCTGAAAGATGCGCCAGAACTGACGGGAGACCTGTGTAAGTCGGACAGTGGTGAGGGCATCGAGACTGCGGCAAACAGCCTCGATGAGCTCTGCTGGGAGCGTGTCCAGCCCGTTCATCGCCCTTTGGAATATTTGCGCAATACAAAGGCCCGGCCCGGCCATTGATGGGTGTCGTTAGCGGTCACGTGGGATGTTGGAACACGCTTTGCAATGCGGCAATTTGTTTGCGCAAAAAAGGCAACTCGACCCTTGACCTGAACCACCACCGTCTGACCTGCTACCGCTTTCCAAACCCATAACATGTCTGCCGCCACCACCCCCAACGACTCCCCCATCTCCGCGCCCATCCAGCCGCTCCACAACCCTGCGCAGGCTGCCCACGTCGTCGTCCCCAAGGCGCCGCTAGGAAATGTCGGGAACCAGCCGGCCGGAATGGGTGCCAAAGCTCTCCTTGCAAAGAAGATGGCAAAGAACCTGTATGTCGCTCTGTCGCCCGGTGGCATGCATAGAACCTGACTCTATATGCAGGAACCCGACATTCATCTCACCGACAGACAACCTGATGACACCGTGCACTCAGAAGCTCACGGCCGCAAAGAAGAAGCATTTCACAAAGTCCGTCCCAAGCTGTTCTCTATTGTCGCTCTCTGCTGACATGTGTGTCCAGGGGTGCAAAACCCATCCAACTCTTCGCACAAACAGAAGAGCACGGAGACGAGAGCGACGACGAGTCCCCGCGTTCGGAAGAAGTGCAGCAGCAACCCGCTATGGATGTCGATGAGGAGAATCCCTTCTAGTTGACCGCATTTTCACTAGATCTATTCCTTGACGCCGCATCACGACTTATTCCACTGTACTCCTCTTTCTTGATATACTACCATGTACGAACTCTTACACCTGTCCGTTCCCCCTACCAATCGTTACTCAATGACGCGTCGGGACGCGATCACTGTACTTTGGCCGACTGGGTTGCCAACTTGCCACTCCAAATTGCCAATGTGTTGAACGGTTTGGCACCGAACAAAACCATAGGGTTGCATTCGCGGCATCGTAATTTAACATGAGGTGCAACTGGCGCAGAAGACGCAGAGAAGACGATGGATTTTCTCTTTGACGTGTTCAATTTATTCCCAGAGCATTACTGCACAGTGTACTGTAAGGGAGATCGAGCTATATATATTATCGACGAGGTTCTACAACTAATTCGAGGCTCTGTCTTAGTGTCTAGGTTCGAAGGAATTAGTTTGGAAGTTTCGGTGTTCTATACAATTTGAGGGCGAGGGAGCTGCAGACGACCGAGACCGAGCTAAGCACCGCGTCAGTACACGTGTGGGAGGTAAACGGAACGCACGAAAGAGCCATTGCGAGGGATGCCCACACAGGATCGAGCCTGATATGTCCTGCAGGATATATAGCACCTGCAGCAATTGGCAGCGCCGCCAAATTGTACATGATAGCCCAGCACTTTACGAAGAAATGAGTTTCTGGGACGCTGGGCAGCAGAGTCCTGGCTCACAAAGTTCAATCGGACCCTTTTCATGATGCTTCGCGAGAGATCGCATAGGGTCATCAACGCCCGCAAGTCCGAAGAAAGTAAGATGAAGCTCGCGCTCGAGATAGCCACGTCGCCTACACGTTGCGTTCAGCGACCCTTCATGACTCAAGTGTATTAACTTACTGCCTGACCCAATCGCGATGCCTACGTCGGCGACAGTCAAAGCCTGTGTGATCATGAGTACACTAGTACTAGAACCGGGTAGGAATGATGGACGTACCACGGCGTCATTAATGCCATCGCCTACCATCGCAACAATGCTGCGAGGAGTCTGGGGGCGTCGGAACGAGCCCCAGATGCCGCCGGATGTGTGAGCAGCGCGCGCTTGGAGCATCTGGATTTTTTCGCCCTACAACAACTAACATCAACACCGGGACGGCTTGACCAGGCGAGATGGATTACCTTTTCGTGCGGGAGGACACCTGCAATGACATTGGACGCTGGAATGCCCACCATCTTTGCGACGGCGGAGGCTGTCGTGATATTGTCCCCCGATATCATCCAAGTACTGATCCCCTGTTGCGCAAACCAAGAAATCACGGAGGGAGCCTCAGTCCGGATAGGGTCCGTCACTGCGAAAACCGCGGCGACAGCATCGAAACGCTCAGAGTCCGCAGCCTCGGAGACTGCTAGAAAGACCACGCTCTTCGCCTCTGCTTTCCAATCTTGAATAAGCGCACAAGTGCCTTCATCGATAGTTATGCCCTGCTTCTCCATAAACGCCTGACTCCCGATTATCGCAGCGCCTGCTTCGAACTGGGCCTGGACTCCAAGGCCGGCGGTTTCTTCAAAAGATGAGCCGTTTTGGTTGATTGCTCCATTGGAGGCGCAGAAATGCTGTATTGCTATGGCCAACGGGTGTGACGAAGCGGATTCTAATGCCGCGGCAATCCCAAGAAGGACCTCCTTCTTCAAAGGAGCCTCAGGCGCAAATTCGAAATCGGAAACACGGGGTTCCTCGCCCACAGTGAGCGTTCCTGTTTTGTCAAAGACCACGACGTCGACCCGTTCCATTTCCTGGAATGCCTCTCCGCCGCCTCGTGCGAGAATTCCGAATTTTGCCGCCAATCCAGATCCCACTAACAGGGCGGTAGGTGCAGCAAGACCAATACCACAGGGACATGCTACGACGAAGACTGCAATTGCAAATTCGAGGGACCAAACAGCTACAGACAGAAACGTTGAGTAAGTGCTGCAAGAAGGGAGAAAGAGCACGTACTCCAGCCGCCGATTTCTATGTCCAGATAATCCGCGGGCAAAGCGCCCGTGTTCGCCAGGATAAGCCAGAGGATCCAGGTCAAAATCGCAAGCAATGTTATCACTTTTGAGGCGTTGAGTCGAATATCACTGGAGGGAATAATCAACATACCTGGCACAAAATAACCTGTGATAACATCCGCAACTCGCTCGATAGGAGCTCGACGAGTGGACCCTTCACGCACAACGGCGACTATGTTGTCCAGCCTAAGAGGCGAAGCTGTTAATGAGGATCGCCGCCATAGAATATGAAAAGAAATTACATGGTGCCTCCTCCGATCGTGCCAACCTTAATATGGACACTGGGCCCTCGGTTAATTGAACCGAGGTAGACTTTATCGCCCAAATGTTTGACGACTGGCTTGGACTCCCCGGTCAACATGCTCTCATCGAACGTGAACGTGTTCTTCTGCTGCGACGGACCAACAATTGTCCCGTCCGCAGGTGGCGTAGATCCAGTATTGCAGCGAACTAGGAGACGGTGTTCAGGACTTCGGTCGACGTTTGGATATGAGGGACACTTACTGATATCGCCGACTTCGAGAAAATCCGGTGTGGTTTTCAGAATTCTCACACCTAAGGAACCGAGGTCGGTATCGCTCTCAGCCTTCTCAGGATCATAGTCTGCGGGCTTGTCCGGGACAGGGTCGTTGCGCGACGCGTTGACAACCAGCTGGGCTTCCACCGGTCGGAGACCAGCGAGCGCAGTGATTGCGTCAGACGTGCGTGCTTTACTGTACGCCTCTAGATAACGACCTGATGATAATTTGAGCAATGCTTCAATCCGAAAATCAGAGGGATAATTACCAGCCAGCAGAAACATCGTCAAAAATACCACGCTGTCGAAGTATGTCGTAGTGTCTCCTTGTTATTGAAAGGAACATCAGATAGGAAGGGAGGAAGGGAGAGGGACACTTCGTACCTGTTTGCTGAGGGGGTTGCTGAGCGGAAAGGGCGAGAAGGGCGACAGAGGCAAAGAATGCCACAGTGACCCCAGTGGATACCAGGAGATTCATGCTGCCGAAACGGATAAATCTTTGATATATCGGAACCTTGGATCCCTTTTTCCACAGTGCGTAAATTTCCTTGATGCTTCTACGGTGGAAAAGCCCGGCGCTGTAGAACATGACTGGAAGGGCTAAGAAAAATAGAGCCCATGTTGATCTGGATGTATTCCCCGTCCACATGGGCGACATAAGATAGTCCTTGGTGGGGTTTCCATCTTTGACCAGGCTCATAAAGACGATTCCGATGATAAAGGTTGGGATTGCGACCACGACCTGCGGTAAATATGAGCAAAAAGGGGCAAGGGAGATAAACACGACTAACAGTGAATAATGTTCTCAGTAGTAAACGACGCTGTTCACGAGCATGCATTGCCTTTGCGTGCTCTTGCAATGACGGAGGTTTATGGATAGAGACATCGAAGGGCGGAGAGTTGGATGCCTCCAGCGCGGCAATGATGCTACGAATGGTGAATGACGGAGGATCCGGTTCGTACGAGAGTGTGATGATTGGGTCTGTGTGCGACGTCAGTGGACGCGTGACGACCACACGGGAGCCAAGCGCCTCCAGTGCAGCCATCGCTTTCATGGGACAATGTCTGGGTCATTTGAGCCACCAAAGTTAAATCACGAACAGAAAGAATACACACCGGCAATACATTCCGTCAACTCGTAATGACACTGTCCGTGAGATACCGTTACTGGAAGTTTGCTTGCCCCCAGAGACGGCAATTGGGTCAACACTCATGATGTGGGCCTCAAAGCCGGAGTCCTCCACAGCGTCAAACGCGACCTGTGAGAGCTCTTTCCGGTCGATGACTGCAGTGGCGGAGCTGTCGAGCAGGCTGACGACGACTTCCTTGACGCCGTCTATTTCAGACAAGCTGCGGGTTATCGTTTGTGTGCAACTGGAGCACGACATGCCGGAAATAGCCAGTGTCAGGCGGAATTGACTGGGAGAGGATTCTGGTTTCGTCTCCGGTTCATCCGTGTGTTCAGCCTGGCATAACGTGCATTGCTGTATGTGCAGTTGGTCACGTCGTCGCTTCGACGAGCCCGAAGGATCGTCTTGGGGTGCATCGACATCGAAACCGGCATCCAGGATGGCGGTTTGGATATCCTCGGGTGAGAGAGATTCTCCGTGAGTGACGGTGACCGACTGAAGAACGATATTCACATCCACAGATTTTGGCGGAGGGGACACCGACGCCAATGCGGCCTGTATTGTACATGAGAATGACTGACTTCTTTCTTGCGCGAAGTTACCTGTATTGAAAAAACACAACTGCCACAGTGGAGGTTGGAAACATGGATTGTAGTTATTTGATCCTGGAGGGGATTCTCCGGCATGGAAGGGTGAAAGCGATACGAGGGGCGTCGAGTCGACATATTTGAGGAATGACTGGGGATGGCATGCTTTCCGACAGAGCTTCTTTTTAAACCCAAACTCGGTCTTGAGGCATTTTGTGGAGGGCTGACAAAACATGTGGCAGTGACTTACTCCCGCCTTCCTCCGCAACTCACGCCCGGTCTCTCAGACTCGGAGAGAGTCAAGGTCAAGCCCGTGACCATTATCAAAGCAAGCCTGCTCTCGAACAAGTCTCGTCCCCGAATTTTCGAGTTTTTTCGCGAATATTCAAATTTGGAGTGCGCATAGAACTAAACACACGCGTAAGAACAGCGAGACTTGAGTGCCGTCGTTGAGCCCGGGGTGGCGCTTTGGGCTTTAAGGTTCAAGCTTCGGGTTGGGACTCGAATGCAACTACTCGCTGAAACGGCGCAGCTCGACGAAGTTCCCAGAGCTATCATTCGGTTATCTCGGCCCGTTCTCCGCTGATCCGGATGACTTGCCCCAACTTGCCCTTTCCCGTCATGTCGCGCTCGAGGCTCTCTAATTTCTTCACGCATTCCCCCGACAAGTCAAATAGATCCAGCTCAGTCCTTACAAGATCCTCTTCCCCTGCCTCCAGCTCCCATTCTATTTCGGACATGTCGCTCCATTCGCCCAGCAGAATTCCCGCAGAATCTACCGAAACTATAACCCCAAAGCACTCCGGGAAGCCCATGGTTCTCGGTGTCTGTGCTATGGACGTCAAGGCTCGTTCAAAAGCCATGCGCGAGATTGTCACACGACTAGTCGAACGCGCAAACGGAGCAATCGAAGTCAAAGTCTTCGGGGACAAGGTTATATTAGACGAAGGTCCGTGGCATGGCGCTGATTGTGTTTTAACGCCACTCACAACCACAACCTCAGATGTTGAAAACTGGCCTAGATGCGACGTCCTCATCTCCTTTTTCTCCACCGATTTCCCTCTAGACAAAGCCATCTCCTATGTGAAGCTCCGCAGCCCCTTCTGTATCAACGACCTGCCCTCGCAAGCCCTCCTATGGGACCGTCGTCTTGTTGGCGCTGTACTTGATCACCTCAAAGTCCCAACTCCGACTCGCCTCGAGGTCTCACGGGATGGCGGACCCCGGGTCGACAACGAACTCAAAGATCTCATCAATGCCAAGCTCGGTCTGACCATCGGCGGGTTTATAGCCACTCCAGAAGTCACCCTCCGGGAGGATGGCGATGCTATTATCATCGACGGCCAGGTCCTCGAGAAACCTTTCGTAGAGAAACCGGTCAGCGGTGAAGATCACAACGTCTATATCTATTTCAGAGGCGGAGGCGGGCGCCGCTTGTTTAGAAAGGTCCGTGGTTCTCGAATCTCGCCCCTTGCGATCCTAAAGCAGAACAATTTTAGGTCGGAAACAAGTCGAGCGACCTGGATCCGGCCCTCAATCACCCTAGAACCGACGGATCCTATATCTATGAACAATTCATCGACGTAGATAATTCAGAGGACATCAAAGTTTATACCGTAGGATCAGATTATACTCATGCGGAGACGAGAAAGTCTCCTGTTGTGGACGGTGTTGTACGGCGCAATACAGATGGGAAGGAAATACGGTGCGCTTTCAGTACAAAGACAGGGACATGGTCTGACCCCTGCCCAGCTTCATCACGCGCCTGAGCGATGAGGAAACGACGTGGGCAAAGAAAATTTGCGAGGGCTTCGGACAACGGGTCTGCGGGTACGACATGTTGCGTTGCGACAATGGCAAGCGCAGTCAGGTCATTGATGTCAACGGGTGGAGTTTCGTGAAGGGAAACGAATCATACTACGGTACTTGTCTTTCTCGCTTCTACTTGACGGGGTGCGGGGTTGAAACTCCGTCCCAGCGGACTGTCTTTTTCATTCACTTTCTCGCTTTGTATCAACCCACCGTAACTGTTATTTTTCGTAGACAGGGCAGCCAAAATTCTGGCCGACCTATGTATGCGTCTGTCTTCTTCGCCTGATCGGCCTTTGCCCGCTGCCGAATCTACGACGCTAGAGGCGCCCACCTGGTTGTTGAAAGCCAACGTCACCGTTTTCCGACACGCTGACCGGACCCCCAAGCAAAAACTCAAATTGTATGTCCCTTTACATGGTATCCACATTTGCTAAAATATCTTTGCTTCCTTGCCAGCAATTTCCCAATTGGAGAATCATGGACTGAACCTTTTGTGACTCTTTTAAATGGGGAAAAAGAGGAGATTATATTGCGTGAAAAGAAGCAGCTAAACTTCATTGCCACCGCTGTGGATGAGGCGAAAAGCTTGGGCGCAGGCGGGGAGGATCTTGCAAAATTGACCCAGCTGAGCAACGCTCTATTTAGCAAGATCGACCTCCCCGGAACGAAGGCCCAGCTCAAGCCCGTCTATTCAAAACGTCAAGCTGGTCAAGTTCGGCGGCTGATAAAGCTCACGCTGGTGTTCAAATGGTGGGCAACTCATTCCGGCGGCAAACTTATTGCCGACATTCTACAGGGGAGGCGAGTTCACACATTCGGCACGGTACCAATCCCGGGATCTGGGGGAAAACATGAAGAAGGATATCTCTATCATGAGTACGTCACTTTGAATTTCCGTTCTTCTCGTGTTCATCGCGGCGTAGACAAGGATGCTCTCAGCAATGTCAAGGTACGAACTTGCTACCACGAAACAAGCGTAGTTGAACCTCGTCTATCCAGATATTCACGTCTTCCGAACGCCGTGTCATAGCATCGGCCGAGATATTTGCAGCTGCGCTAGTGGACTCTCAGAACTCCACCTACTCCGCGCCTTCTTCCACCTCGAGTTCGACGTCGACATCTTCTCGGTCGTCCACGGACATCGCGGGAAGTATTAGCAAGGGGACACCTACTCAGACGGCGCCAACCCAGACACCCCTCAACCTCATCGTACGAAAAGATCTGCTGGACGACTCGAATGCTGCCAAAGACTTGATGGACGACGTCAAAAAGCGGCTCAAAATCCTCCTGCGGCCAGGAGAGCCCGAAAAACGACCCGAGTTGACTTGGCCGAAGAGTATGAATAAGGAGCCGGTTGAGGTGGTGAAAGTGAGTTGACCCTTGGTTTTTGCGATCAATGTTGACCCGTCCTGCAGGAGGTCATCGAACTTCTGAGCTCGTTCCGAGGAATCATGCGCAAAAACTTCGAGACGATGGATGTCGACAAGATCCAGGAACGATGGTAACTGCGCTGCGCATACTCATCTGAGCTCTTCGCTTATCTACGTGTAGGTGCTGCGGAGATGAGCCTTGGCTTTTCCGGGAGCGATGGGAAAAACTATTCGAGGACTTTTGTGATGTCGAACAGAAAAAGTTTGACCCATCTCGTGTAATTTCCGCTCTTCGGTGTTCAGGAGCTATGCTGACCTCCATTAAGGTGTCCGAGCTGTACGACACGATCAAATACTGTGCGCTTCACCATCGTACCTTCCTCTTTGCTATCTTCGATGAGCATGGTCGCTCGGACCCACTTCAACCGCCTCGTGACCGGAAGCTACACGAGCTTTACGGCCGGGCCAAGGCACTCTTTGATTTGGTCGCCCCTCAGGAGTACGGGATAGATCCTGAGGAGAAGTAAGCGCTCTGAGAACTCATTGGAAGTAGCTCAATGTTATTATGCAGGGAAGAGATAGGTGTCCTTACTTCGCTCCCCCTTCTACGGAACGTAGTAGAGGACCTTGAGGCTGCACGAAACAACGGCGGAAGCTCCTTGACATTATACTTTACCAAGGAAAGCCACATCCACACGCTGGTCAACCTCGTTCTGCAGTCAGGTCTCCCTATCGCCAATCGTCGCATTCCCGAACTTGACTACTGTGTAAGTGCCGCCGCCGCTGCAAGTGGGTGTTCTGACGGCCATCGCAGTCACACATCACTTTCGAGTTGTATGAACGGAATCACGGCCGAGGGAAATCCGACAAGGAATATTCCATCCGACTCTCCGTCAGCGAAGGGGCACACTCGTCAAATGTTTTGGACTCCACACTAGATGCCCGGCACTCCCTCAATGTGCAAGCTCGCAAGTAAGACGGCGTCGTCTCTTCCGCGCGTCAGTGTTAATGATGGAAACACAGGAAACTGACCCAACATCTGCCGTATACACTGGTCATCGAGAAGCTTTCGAAACATTTCCACAGGTTGAATGTCGTACGCCGTTTCACTGATCTGAACCCCTGCACGATTATTAATGGCCTGTGCTAGGACGATGATACCGGTCCAGACACCCCGTTCGAAACAATCGTCACTAAACCCGACCCAATGCTGGTGGCGAGGGCGAACGACAGCAGTAGTGATGAGATTATCCTATAATATCGTGTTAATCCATAGACCTTTATCTAATGTACCGTACAACGACAATGTTAACTCTGTTCAGGATTCGCTTGCCATTCTTTCAGACCGATCTTGGCGCGCTGGTGTTGTAGCTGGTCTGGTGCTAGCTCCCGGAACGGCATGGCGTCGCGGGGTTTCCCTTTCAATGAGGGATGATCTCGGTCGAACAGCGCAGGCGCGGATTGTGAAAGAAGAGATGATTGAGATGCAAGGGCGGCAAAAGACGAGGTCGACTCGTGGTACCTGTTCATAGCGTAAGTAACGCACATATCTCGAGGGCAAGTGACATATTTCGAGGGCAAGTGACTCACAGTCTAAAGAGTCAAGGAGTCAAGTGAGACGCATGAGCGCGAGAAATACAAGGGAAACTGACCGATAGGCCTCCTTATTGAAGCAATCCGACTCTTTGATTTCATCCAAAGCGTGTTTCTTGAACGCCGCTTTTATCCAATGGAGGACATCGAACACGCGGTGTTCCTTTGGCCTTGGAAGACTTGTTAGCCTCGATACAGGCGGCTTTGGACAAGATAATTACCGCCAAGGACGGAAGCGGGGGGCGAGATTGAAGGTTCCGGAATGTGAAATGAGAGGGTGAAACACATCCGTTATGAATTGCACCGCAGGTGGGCTCTCAGGGTAGTTGGGTGCAAAGGTCAGGCGGAATTTGAGGATGGCGTCGGCATAGTACCCTAGACGAGTCCTCAGTCAGTTCCTCCGCGCGCATTGATATTGCGCCTTACCTTGGTGGACAAACAAGCACCCATCCCACACCATGAGAGTCTCCGGCGAGGGGACAACATACATGCCTGTGTGACCACGAGTTAACAAAACTAATGGCCGCGGCGGTTTAACCTTCCTAGTGGACAATGGTCTCGATGGTGTAGAGACGCATACTCAAGGGATATCGTTGTGCGTGTGACGGGGTCGATTGCGTCGGGCGCGAGGGGAGCAGCCTTCTTAGGCTCAGGACGCGCTCTTGACCGCGTTGCGAAATCCATCGACGACGGGACCAAATTAACGAGCATGGTGGGGAGAGAGTAAGAGGAATCAATATCAATATAGCGTTCCCGTTCACATTATGTACAATTTCGACTCGGTACAGTGGCACTGATCCTGTTACGATCTGGAATATCCTCCTCTGTAACGCGGTCGCCGGTCTCTATCCCGCTCGCGCTCATTATGACTATCTCGTTCGTTGCGACGTCTGGAATCTGAGGCGCGGTCACGGGAGTCACGGTCCCTCAGGCTTGCAGATGTCGCGCCACGAGGGATTGGGTCGGTGAGTCGGTCGGACAGCGATACCTTTGAGGAAGCTGCCGCGCCAAACTTGAAGACGCGCGGAGGTTCTTTCGACGGGCCCGCCGCTTGACGGGGAGCGGGAATGTTCCCCCTTGAACCCCCACGATTCCTTCCGTCCCGGGAACTCTGAAACCAATCTACTGGGTCGTCGTCAGCTTCCTGCTGCTGCGCGCGTCGTGTGAGCTTTTCCATCTCCTTTTTTCTCGCCTGCCGCCCGACGTTCTCGACTCCGCCCGGGAGAGATACCTCACGCTCCCATTCGCGCGGTGTTTCGCTTTTCAGCATATGCTCCGTCACGGAGAACGGTCCACCGGAAAGAACCTGGTAGCTGAACGCCGTAGGCTCACTTAGCGGTTCTGAATGATAAAACTCTCGGCAGTCCTTTCGTTTAACATTAGCTGGAAGAACGAGATCCTTAGAAAAGGTTCACTCACATCACCCCAATGACCAGATCCACCACAATTGTAACACCATGCATCGTCCGCGATATAACCCTCGCCGCCCTGCCCCAGAGGTAGACCCTTCCTTCCTTTCCGTATCTGAAGGATGTGTTGACGCTCGTCGTCTTCAACATAGACATACAGCCGCCACAGCGTGGGGCATTCCTGCGGAGAGCATCAAACCCGGGAATAAATCACAAAAGTGATGTACCAACGCTTGTCAGATGGGAAGAGGAGTTGCATCGCTCACATCCGTCCCAGGCTCGAGGGTGGTTCGTATTTCGATTCGGGCAGTCCTTGGAGTTGTCGGCCAAAAAAAAACATAGAAAGCTTCATACGAGATACTTACCACGTTGATATGGCCCTTCATTCCGCAATTAAAACACGTTTTGGACACATTACAGAGCCGAGTTGGGTGTTGGTCGCGGGCACCACATGTTAAGCACTGGCTGGAACGTATGACGATGCAGGATGCAGCAGACGGAAAAAAAGACGGACGATGAGAACTGTGCATTCCGCCGTTGTGTGTTCCCCCTTCGCCCCGCACTTTTTACATACGTTTGTCGTGCGCTGCTTCTCTTCTGGTTTCTCCTCATAGTAGCGAACGAAGTCCTGTTGGAGACTTGAGATGACCGATGAGCAACTTAACGTCCCCACATACCTTCCGGTTATCGTATTCGAGGTACTCAATATAGTCATCCTCGTCCGAGTCCAGCGGCTCCGCAGGCAGGATAGTAGCTGGTGTTTCGCCAAAAACAGAGACGTGAGCCGGGAGGATTAAGCCAGGCGATTCCTCAAGAGTAGCCGTGGCAGCATACCGTGCGGCGGAGGGTAATGCAGCAGGAGTCGCGTCGATGAAAAAAAGCTGTTTGTCTGGAACTACCACTTCTGGGTCGCGCTCGCGCTCACGATCTCGCTCCCGACGAGCCCGTTTTCGATCGGGATCGCGCTCGCGAGAAGACTCGCGGTGTCGTTTCCCGTCATCCCTGGACCGGCGTGAATGGCGGTCACTGTGTCTCGAGTCGCGCTCCTCCTCGTGGCTCTCTCTCGGTTCACCGCCTGCTTCCACTTCGTTGCGCTTTTTACGCCGTTCCCGTTTTCGCGCGCGTTTGGCTTCGCGCTGGGGGTCGGCCGCCTTTGAGGGAGGCGGTGAATCCCCAGTCAGGTCAATCACCTCTGGCGGCATATGTAGGTAGAGCGAGAGCAGATTTCAAACTCCGATCAGACTTCTTGCTACCACTGCCACCCCGACGTTCAATCGACTCCACAATGTCCGCCCCATACACCGCTCCTCCGCTGCCGTTTGGTTGGAGTGAGCACATCAGTCCTAGCGGGCAACCGTATTACTTCCATGTTAATGGCGAATCCACATATGTGCGACCACTGCCCCCGCCGATGGTTCAACCTCTTGCCAAGAAAAAGAAAGAAAAACCACTGGTAAAAACCCCCATCCCCGGGACCGAGTGGCTACGCGTCAGGACTACCGAGGGGAATACGTTTTATTCGCACAAAACCAAGAAGGAGAGCATATGGCAAGTCCCGGAGGAAATTAAAGCAGCAGTCGAAGCTCTGGAGAAAGAGGAACGGGAAAAAGAGGCCGCAGCCCTTGCACCTACCGACGTCTCCAGAGAAATCGACAGAGTCAAGAGCGAAGTGGCGGACGCGGTTAAACGCAAGGCCGAAGAGCCCGTTCCAGTGGACGAAGTGGTAATAACCAAGAAGGCGAAGGTTGAGACATCTGCGGATGAGAGCGACGAGAGCGAAGAAGAGGAAGAAGAATGGGCAAGGGAGGCTGCTGCACAACTAGCTGCTGAGGCAGAGGAGGAAAAGCAGAGAGTAGAGGAAGAGACAAAGCGATTGAAGGAGGAAGCTGAGGCAGAGAACCAAAGGCTACTGGCCGCCCAGCTCAATATGCCGAAACGGGTGGATTTGTCGGTCGAGGAGGCAAAGGCTTTGTTTAAGGCACGTATGCTCACTGCATTCTTGGTGTCGACCGTTCTCATGTTTGAACAACAGACACTCCTCAGGGAGAAAGATATAAATCCGCTACATCCTTGGGACGTCGCTCTACCAAAATTCGTGTCCGATCCTCGCTACGTTCTGCTTTCATCGGTTTCGGCCCGTCGAGAGGCATTCGACGAGTACTGCCGTGATCGCGCGCGAGAGATTCGAGAAGCGAACGTGAAGAAGGAGAGGGAGACGCTCAACCCGAAAGAAGAATTTGAACGATTTTTGAGAGAAGAGGTTAAAAGCACAAGGACCACTTGGACTGATTTTCGTCGCACTTGGAAGAAGGACCGTCGATTCTACGGGTGGGGTCGAGACGACAGAGAACGAGAGAAGAAGTTTCGGGAATGGGTCAGAGAACTTGGTGAAAGTGAGTTGAGAACTGACGTCCCCAGTCTCTCTGATTGATACGAAACAAGAAAAACGGGCCGCAGCTCTCAAGGCTGAAACTGAATTTTTCGCTCTATTGCGAGAGCGGGCAGTTGGCAAAGAGGGTTCACTTTGGAAAGACGTAAGTCGGTGAAAACTTTGCCCACCCCTTTTTTTCTGAAGAACGATATCTGTAGGTTAAGCGCGAGCTGACCGACGATCCGCGCTACGATGCAGTGGGATCTTCTAGCCTTCGCGAGGAGCTTTTCAACACTTTTGTAAAAGGCGTGAGCTCTACATCCGAGCCTGAAGGTATCTCGAAGGCCGAAGAGCCGGAGCAAGTGGAGGAAACATACGAAGAGCAGCAGAGGAAACGTCAAGAGCGTGCCAAACAGGCAGTGAAAGAAAGGGAAGAAAAAGTCAGAGCTGATCTTGGTCGTGTGGAGGCAGAAATCGGAAGATCGCGTCAACTGGGCGACAAGGAAGAAGGCGAATTGCTTTTCAAGTGCGCCGTTTGGTTTCTCTCAACCAGAGCAGTCTGTTGCATGGCGCTAATCTCGGTTCTGTTTAATCATTCTAGGAGCATGCTAACAGATGCTATACGGGACCCCCAGGTACGCGATTCCCTCGGTCGAGTTCAGTATCTCATCTATTTTCTAGATAACTTGGGAGATCGCTCTCCCACTACTTTCCGCGGACCCTCGCTTTCGAAACTCTCCCCTTTCCACGAATGCACAGATAGCCCTGTTCCATGCGCACATAGGACATCTACGCGCAAAACACATGGCAAGTCTCTATGCTCTTTTTGAAGCACATGCATCCACTTTGGCCACCACTTTCGATTCTCTGCCTGTTGATTCTTTGCTCGGCGCTTTACCTGTGAATAAATTGGGTCTGGATGCCCGCTCCCTGGAGCATGAATTCGAGAAATGGCAACGGGAAAGGACCGGTGAATCTCGAAAAGCCTTTGACGAGATGCTCGCCGAAAATTCATTCATCTCTTATTGGATTGGTCTTCAAAAAATCGGAGGCGAAGGAGTACGTTTTCTTCGTGACGGCCCATCTCTTTTATACGCATTTTGACCATTGACTCAGGTCGATGGCGGTGTCAAAGCGGACGAGGCTGAGAATGAGGACGAAGGGGAGGGTGGCGGCGGAAAAGTTGACATGAAAGTGCTTGCGAAAAGTGTCGATGTTGGCGAGGTGGAAAAGGTGTTGAAGGTAAGAGTCCTTTTGTACATTGGAGTCTCTTGGCTGATCTGTATTCGAGAATGACAAGAGATACATCATGTTCGACCATGTACCGCAACAACGCGAAAGTTGGATAAAGGTGACTCCGAATTTCATCCGAATCCATGTTTCTTGATTAAAATGCGGCCAGATTTACTTGCAGCAATTGTCCGCCCCAAAAATGTCGGTTCATTCGAACAATTTGTAAACATGATTTCCTGTATATATCTGCGTGTGTCCGCGTGCATATCGTAGTGCACATGCAAGGTCCGGCTTAGGGCTGGCAGGAACCAAGCATAATCTGCGCATTTACTGGCATTCTCAGACGTGCCGGAGAAATTCTGATAGAATCGGTTGATTGATCCATGTGACCGTGTCTGGCAAAAGACCCAACTGCAAATTGATACGTGTCTGACCAGGTCTGACGTGGCGGAGCGCGTATTTATTGCGACTGCACGCATCCGTTCAGTGCAATTGAGAATGCGTCTTCTCCGTCCACTCTTTGTCTCCCTGGCCCTACTCTCTTCCTATGTGGCCGCCCAGGACTTTGATGCCCCAGGCAAAGAGAAACATACTTACCAGGTTCGTTGCTGGAACTTACATGTAGACAGCGCGACTGACTATGATTCAGAGTGATGTCGCGCGTTTGAGGAAAATCGTTATCAATAGGCAAGTTATCCTTCGACGCTATCAGCACCCGACTGAACCCACTTCTCAGCCTCTACTCGCACAAGTGAGCCTCGGAAGCCGTTCGACGCTCAACATCATCTCATACACGAATACAGAGACATCTTCCTTCGAGAGTTAATCTCAAACGCGAATGTAGGCGCTGACAGCGTACAACCGAACATTCGGCTGATAGAATACAGGACGCCCTGGAAAAATTCCGGCTTACAGCCTTGAAGGACAAGTCTATATGGGACGGCAAGGACCCATTGAATGTCACCATCAAAGCTATAAGGAATGAAGACGGAAAGGGAGGGCGCATTGTAATTAGCGGTGCGTTCTTATTCCACCCACCAATTCATTGCCCTGAGCTGGTGTGTAGACACGGGTATTGGAATGTCTCCAGACGAATTAACTACCAACCTGGTATGCTTCGATGGTCTTGCGCCCGGTGACTGGTTCCAACCTTGTTTCAGGGAACCTTGGCCAAGTCCGGTACCTCCGATTTTCTCGCGCAGGCGGAAAGCGGGGATGGCACTGGCACTGGCAATCTCATTGGTGCATTCGGTCTTGGGTTTTATAGTAGTTTCCTTGTGGCGGATCGCGTCTATGTCGCATCCATTCCTCCCAAGACAGCCAAAAACCCCAACCCTGCCCAATATATCTTCAGCTCATCCGCCGACGACAGCTCGTATGAGATTTTCCCGGACCCTCGTGGAAATACCCTCGGCAGTCATGGAACGGAAATCACCCTTTATTTGAAGGAAGATGCCACTGAATATCTTGAAACTGAGAAAATCACCGCGTTGGTGTACGTGGTCGTATCATCGTAGCAGCATCCGCGCGCTCATCTATTTGATTAGCAACAAGCACTCTTCCTATTCGACGACTTTCCCGATCTACCTCTTTACTCAAAGGACAGAAGAGGTCCCAGAGGATGCTGTTGCATCCGACGACAAGACTGAAGCCTCGGAATCGCCTGCCGACACCGAGGACACAAAAATTCCGGAGGATAGCGACGAAGCCGTTGTGGAGGAAGAAGATACGACTGAAGAGAAGTCTGCAGAACCCGTGCCTCCTAAAATGAAGAGCGTGGTCACAGACGAATGGGTCAAGCTCAATGCCCTCCCACCCTTGTGGATGCGGTCAGTACCTATCTGTTCTGCTTCGATAAGTTTCTTACGGATCTCTGCAGGGATCCGAAGAATGTCTCGGACGGTAGTCTCTTCGGTTTTCTTTTGCTGGCACCTTTCTGATATTCCTCTCGCAGAGGATTACGAACTGTTCTACACCGCGTCCTGGAAGGACTTCACCAAACCCCTGGCCTGGCAACACTTCTCAGGCGATTCCGAATCTGGGGTGTCCTTCCGATCCATCATTTACCTCCCCGGGAAACTGTAAGATATTGTTTCCGCAGACTTACTCATGAAGCTGAATCTCCTCATAGCGATGAAGAGTACTGGAAGCAACCTCTTGCATACAAGTCCACCGATATCAAGTTGATGGTCAAACGCGTCTTCATCACGTCCGACCTGGGCGAGGATGTCCTGCCTAAATGGGCTGCCTGGGTCAAGGCTGTTGTGGATGGTTAGTGCGTCTTGCGAGGTTTTCGAGCCCTGATTGACATTTCTGTCAGCCGAGGACCTGCCCTTGAATGTTTCGAGAGAGACGCTCCAGTCCACTCGTTTCCTGAGGCAAATGAAACAGATTATAATGAAACGGATACTCCAGCTTTTCACTCGTATCGCGGAGGACGATGACGAGAAATTCAAGAAGCTCTCGGAAGTATATGGCTCGGTATTCAAACTGGGCGCTGTAGAGGACGTCAAGAACCGCGACAAGTTGACCGCTTTAACTCGTTTCACAACGAACCGAAGGAACCACACTTCGCTTGATCAGGCATGTCCGAAAGAACTGCGCCGGTTCCTTTTATTGATTGCGTTACAGTACCTCGAGAACAAGAAGCAGGGCCAGAAGCAGGTTAGTCCCTTGATTAGAAGCGGTACGGTCATTGACCCACTTGGTAGATCTTCTACATTGCCGAGATGGGCAAATCCGCCGAAAATCTGGCCCAGAGCGTTTTCGTTGAGAAGTTGCACGCCCGCGGGTATGAAGTTTTGCTCCTCAACGAACCGCTGGACGAAATTTTGGTTCAAAATCTCCGTCACTTCAAGTACGTCAGTCAGCCCCCGCCTAGAACTTTTGCATTGACCTTTCGTCAGGAACATTCCATTCCAGGACGTTGCCAAAGCAGGATTGAAATTCGGTGATGAAGGTTTGTCGTCCTTTTGTCGTTCACGCGGTTAGGATTCGATTTTGGCCTGTAGAAGTGGAGGAACAGGAGAAAGAAGAAAAGGAGGCGATGGCCGAGAAATTCCAGCCTTTACTCAAGTATCTCAAGTCTCACTCTCAGGATGTCGTCCGCGATGGTGAGTGTTTTTATCTGTCTTTCTACTCTCCCAACTCACCACCGTTGCAGTTATCATCTCCAACCGCCTAGTCGCCAGTCCTTGCGCCGTTGTTGCCGACAGTCATGGCTACACCGCCAATATCCAGAGGATGATGAGTGAGTTTTCCTCCTTGTGTTCGTCGATTTTTATATCAAAACGTCGTGCGCTAGGTGCGTCGAACGCAAAGAACCAGCCCCAATCATACATGCATGAATTTGCGAAGAAGGCCAAAGTCCTAGAAATTAATCCGCGCTCCCCATTAATAGAGGGGCTCCTCCGCCGAGTAGAGCAGCTTCCGGAAGACGGTGAAGAGCCTGATACGGAAGCTGAGGCCGAGCTCAACGAGGTCGCATCTATCCTGATCGATGGTGCTCTCGTCCGCTCTGGGTTCGAAGTACCAGACTCTAATATGTGAGTCCCTTCCTTGGCTGGTGAAAGTGACCTGGCCTTGACAATGACACAGCTTCTTTACCCGCGTTGACCGAGTACTGAGACGCTCTCTCGGTGTTTCTGAGACCGCCCCGACGGACACTACGGTCAAGCCTGCCCCGCCTGTAGATCCGGAGCTGCCAACCGAAGAGTTTGTTGAGCCTCCGCCTGACTATGGTTCTTTCCCGGACTATGTCCCTGAGTTTGCGGACAACAAGCCAGGAATCCAATTGCCTGACCACTTGAAGGACCAGGTTTCAATCGAGATGGAAGAGATTGATGAGGACGGGAACGTAGTTGTCCACGACGAGTTATAGCCTTGGTGAAGGCCACTCCTGTATTTAAACGTAGTATCGCAATGCATTTGAGGATGGTTCCAAACTTCCAATCAATATTATATTCGAGTTCGGCGCGTAAAGAAGGTCCAGGACGACACGTGCGGCGGAGCCAAATGGAGTTGAGCAAGCCCATTTTCCCTCCGCCATATCACTGCTCTGCTTCAGCCTCGTCACACTGAATCATGGCTGCGCCGTTTTCCCGTTTGCAGCTCGCCGCTGCCTTGCTAGGTGCGCAGTCATTTGTTGCGGTCCAGCGTATCGTGAACCTCTCGCAGAATACGATAACGACCCGTCAAATCCTGAAGCACCACATCGCTCAGCGCAAGAAAGTGCAATATTTGCCAACTTCCGCCGAGCTCAATCCCGTGCACAACTCGCAGCTCGCAAAAGTGACTATCTAGGCGTTGCTCTTCCCAGCGAAACAGGCAGTTTGGGCGGCCGTGAATCCGCGTTGAGTGGAAGAAGATCCAGAGGGTCCCTTAATATTCTTCGGAACCCCTTCGGAGCGGATGAGACTGGTGATTACGAAGACGATGAAGAAGAAGAGGACGAGGGCGAGCTCGAAGTTGATTTATCTTCTTGGGGGCTCGACGCCTTCATCCCAAAGGACAAGGAGTTGAAGGGCGCCAAACGCAGGTCGCGTACTACGACCCTCCCTAACCCACACCCTGTACTGTCAGTGCCCTCGCACACCGGGCACGCTGCTCCCCGACGTACAGCAAGGTCCATGAGCGTCGGCAACCTGGACCATTTGACGAACAACGCGGAAGACGATCGAAGAAAGTCATACGGCTCGCCTCTCGATCTTGAGCAAGTGCAGGCAGTTCCCTTTCTACGCAATCGAGCGGCTTCGCATTCATTCGTCCAACCATTGGCTGCACCTTCGCCCCCACTTCATGATTCTGTTCCGTTTCCTACTGGCTCAGTCCGTTCCCCTTCCCCGCAGCCGAGGCAAGACGATTTCCGGTCTTCGGTGTTTACGTCGAGATTTGATCCCAAATCTCAACCTCTCCGCGATGACGATGATGAAGATACCGGTCCTCGACGACGGACAATGTCCAATGGGAGCATGGATTTGCTTGCGGACGACAATAATCCGTTTGCTCTCCGACCACCCAGTACTATGTCGAGATTTGATCCTAAAGGTGCAGCCCATGCGCGTACCATGTCTAACGCGTCCATGGGCACCAGAATGATGTTGGATGATGCCTCTGTAATGACCGGGCAAGGTCGGGATCGTCGGTACTCAACCATGGAATTATTGCGCCCCAAAGTCCTCGTAATGCCGAGCCCTCTCCAGACCTCATCCGGTCCCATGCCAACTTCATCTTCTCAAACCAGAGATGGTTTTCTCTCTTCGGCAGACCCTCCCCTTCCCCCGGGCGCTAGGACGACGCGGCGTTCATCCGCGGCGTTTGATCCCTCATCCGTACCGCCTACTGCCTCCAATTTATTCACTCCCAATCCCCGCATGAACCTCACTCTATCTCAGTTGACATTTCGCAATACGCTACTCGTCGGAGGACAGCGAGATGTCACCTACTCCGATATCGATGGAACTCTTCCTCGCGCCATGGAGGATGGTGTCCAAATACAACAGACTATGCCGTTGGTGGAGGATGAGGCGGTTCCTCAAACTGTAGCCCCATCCGAAGATCAACTGAAGCCTGGTCGACCGGCTGGCAAGTTATTCGGAAAGAGTCTCATTGATGATCTTGAGAGTCGTAAAGCCGAGATGAGAACGAAACAACGGTAATGTCGGAATCTTTCTGCGCGCTTAATCTCTCTGAATCCTTGTAGTGTTTTCACTGGCGACGATCGCCCATCTATGATGGCACGCCCATCCAGGCGCAAGAGCACGCTCATAGATCCGGCATCGCTCGAGGCGCGGCCTGAATCTCAAGTCCGACCCTCGGCGCAGCATATGAGCTCTTTCGGTACCCAAGGATCAGCCCAGCCACTCGGCCGAAAGAATTCTTTGAATGCAAAGCCCCTCCTCAACTTCGACGATGATGAGAAGTTGCGCCCTGGTCTTGGTGGACGGCTACCAACCAACCGTTCTGTCTTTGGGGTCGACACGCTGTGGGAGCGGGAACTGGTTAAATTAAAGGAAATAGAGGCCAAAGAAAGGGTTGAGGAAGATTTGCGGAAAGCGAAGGAGGAGGAGGAGGAAGCTCTCGAAAGCAGGAGAAGAGGAAGGAAAGCGAAACGAAAAGACAAATCTAAGGGCAGAGATTATTCTCCCGTAGCAGTGATGCCTGCTGCGATGAGCACAGCTGAGTCGGTGCCTGTCGACTCGAGGATCCCCTCATCGCCGCCGGTCCTGCCAGCCATCACTCCGGCTCTGCGACGGCCCCCGCCACCGGTCAATGACGACTCTGACAGTGAAGAAAGTGAACGCGCCGGACCATCACATACGCAGGAGAAGGCCCCCGATGGTTGGGCATCAGAAGATGAAGGTGATGGGCCGACTCGCACAACTGGAACCGGGCCTCGGTTTGTGAAGCAAGTACAACGACCCGGGGACGGTGATGACAGTGAGGAAGACCTGCCCCTCGCTGCGACTCTCGACCGTGTTGCGCAGCGAGCAACACGACTCCAAACCTCCACGTCTGACTCCGATGAGGAGCAGCCATTGTCGGTACTTTTGCAAAAAACGAAGTTGAGCCTCCCCTCCATCAATTTCGATAGGCGCTCTCAGTCGAATGAACCTCAAGACGAGGACGAGGATGACCAACCTCTTGGTTTACGGGCGTCGAGGATCGCTCCTTCCTTCAGTTCAGTCCATGGAGGCGATGAAGACGATATGCCTCTCGCGTATCATCCTGAACAGCAGCGTCGTTCTCAGTATCATATGTTGGCTCAGGCTCAGGCTCAGCAGCAGCACCAGCAGATGATGATGCAAGCGCAGATGCAAAATAGCATGTTCTTCTCCCCACAACCCATGATGTCCGGTTTCTTCCCCTCACCCATGATGATGCAGCCAACCGCCACTGCGCCCATGCATGATGAAGCCAAATACACAACGGTCGACCGATGGAGAAGAGATGTTGCAGTGGAGGAAGCTTAGCCTATCATTATTTTCACTCCCGGACCATCTGTATCACCTATCCACGAACTTTACTTGCACACGGTTAATTTTGCGCGCGCTGAACAAATAAGATATACGCTCTCTGGATGTGTCATACCACCACTACTAGTACTAAAGCTTGGCCACTGCGGTGACTTTCCGTCTCTTCTCCCACTCGAGCCGAGCCAATGTTCGCAAGTCAGCCTTGAGGACCTTGCCGGATGGGTTGTGGGGCAACTCGGCTTGGAATAACACCATTACTGGGACCGCAAAACTAGGCAAGCTGGACGTGGACATCTTTGTGAGTGGTGTGCGGTCATGGTAGCGGCATGTCGCGAACGCACCGGGTACGCGCCAAAGCTATCAATGACTTCTCCGTGATTGTATAGTCCTTCTTGACGGACACCACGGCTGCTACGAGTTCTCCGAGCCTCTCATCAGGTACTGCGACGGCGGCGACCTCCATAACGCCCTTCGTGAACAGCGCATTCTCGACCGTCGTCGAATCTATGTTCTCTCCTCCGCGTATGATGATGTCCTTGACTGCGGGATAATTAGCGCGGTATGTGTACTGTGATTCGGCCAGCACTCACTCCTGTCGCGAATGTATAGGAAGCCCCTAAACAGAGTGGTAAGTAATGCGATTTTGCGAGTAGCCAGTACCCAACTCCTCGTCTTGCAGGCCAATATCCCCACTCAAAAGCCAGCCGTCTTTGGTCAATACCTTGTCGGTGGCCACTATTAAAGATGCAAGTTTGACGATGCCCAACACGCACATATTAAACGCACCTGGATCGCGCCAATACCCTTGCATGATATTCGGACCTCGAATCCAGATCTCGCCTACCTGACCTGGTGGGAGGGCTTTTCCGTCCTTCATGATTAGGATATCGGTCACCGGCGTGGCAAGTCCGCTGTGTTGCCGGCTCAAGTCCAGTACTCCGAAAATATGAGGCTGCTTACCAGGCTGTAGGGTGTGCTTCATAGTCCTCTCCGGCTAGAACAACATGTTGAGCTCGTGTTGGTATGTGAATGCAAAGGTGCCGAACTAACCGAAAGAAACAGCGATGCTGTTGGTCTCTGTCAAGCCATATCTGTCCAGGATGGATTCACTGTTTGCATCAAAAAGTTGCTCAATTCCATACCCTTGGCCCAACATCACATTGGGAAAGATGGCACGCGCTCGAGTGGGCAAGACAGATGCAGCAGGGGCACCACCGTGACTCATCAATTCCAAAGGATAGCCCTTGAGTTCACTCTCTATGAGGTCAGCACTCATGGACGGGACTCTGCAAGCGTTTAAATAAGCTTTTGGGTGGGTACAGGTTTCGATGGATCCTCCGTACCCTCCTGACGTGGTCAGTTTTTCCTGTCGAATCAAACTGGGGGCACCGTTAGCATGCAGGTGAGCCCAATGCGTGTTGTATTGGACCTAGCAGCTTCCTTTGTGTTCCACTTGCGCATAAGCACAACTTTACCCCCCGCTAAAGTGTGTGACATCTTTTAAAATCAGCCAAAAGGTCGGTAATTATGAACGGTGTTGTTCCTTCACCATCTGCGACGATAGCTGTCCGGATCTGTGATGAGTGACCGGATACAAGAGAGTTTATCTTGTCTCAGCACTCACCCCCTGCTTCAAGTCAGCAATATGAGATAGGCCAACGACGATCAAGACTGACCGTGACGTGGAAAAGAGGTACGGCTATCAAGGTCCCTTGCTGGGGATCTTCTGGAGATGGTTCAGGTATGTTTTCACCGCGCCTCAACCAACCTCTTCGCCTGGCGACAATCGCCTAGCATACATCTATTAGTGTTTGGGTTTGTAGGAACGGAAGACTACAAGTTACGTTGATGGTGTTCGTCAAGTATTGCCGTTGAGTGCTCAAAACACCCTCTGAGACAAAATCAGCACTAAACAGAGCACCAAAACGCACACTCACTCGGAAGACCAGTCGTCCCCGACGTAAACATGATCAGACTGTTATCTTCTGGCTCCAGTTTGGGGGAGTTTCGTAAAATTTTACTGGGGTCTCCTTTGAAATTTTTGAAGACGGTTTCCCAAGGTTGCATCCCTTTCCAGTGTCCTTTGCCTTCGTGGCTCTCCAATACCACAACACCTGTTGCCCCAGCTTTAGCAGTCAACCTCTTTATTTCAGGCTCAAGCCGGTCTGCCCGTTCGGAATCCAGGAAAATAAGTTTGCATTGCGTGTTGACCAAGCAATGGATAAGAGGTTCGAGGGGGAGCCACCTATGATGACTCGTGTAAGATCAGTGTGTTGTGGTTTTATGATACTGACGCGTTTGTAAGCACCGCGACGGCTCCAATAAGATGTGCCGCATAGAAAGCAACCAAGTATTCTGGATAGTTGCGTGAACAGATTCCAACTCTATCACCTGGCGGAGTTGAGCCGCATATATGTGAGAATTTGAGCCGAGCCGCACCTTTCTTGACACGATAAACATCGCTGAATATAGCTGCAGCCTTCAATGTCCGCTCAAACACTTCTTTATATCTAAACCAGACAAACATTCAAATCGGCGAGGGCGAAAGCAAGTGTTCCACTGACGTGTATCGTTGGTTCTCGTATACGAGATACGTCCTGTCCTGCAAAAAAGTCGATAAGCTGGTGGAATAGGATGACGGGGAGCGTACACACTGCATATATATCGGAGGCCCAGAGCCAAAAGACGCGCACAGACGGCCATAAATTCGCGTAGACACGCTGAACACGCCCGTCGATGAGACGCGTCTCAGTTTCGGTCAGCGAACCTGTGCATTCTGTCAGGCTGCGTGAAGCAATAGAAAGTCTACTCTCTACGCACCGGGAGCCCCTAGGATGGCATCGACTGACACACGGTGAGAATTGTTCGAGGTTAAGTTAACGGTTAGTCTTCCTAACCTTCTGCGAGGGTTCGCTGAGGGCGCCAGGTATTCGACATGATGGTACCGGCTAACCAGAGTGCGCGACGACATCATTTCCCCACAATCTCTCCAGCCTCGGACCGGTCTATTGCCGTAAAATGCCGGGTACCGTGACCGTGATACACACAGCCACAGATCTAATTGACGCGACGCGCGTCTCCCTTCACCCCGCCATGGCAGATCTTCGCTCGCTCTTCGAAAACACGACCACCGAGGACCCTCAGGGTCTCCAACTGCTCCGTGAACGAATCGCCCAGGCACGTTGTCCCTGTAAGCGGAACACCGATTTATTTATCTCTCTCCAGATCGTCTCCGATACCATCGCCCGAGGCGAATCACCCGGCGCTAGCCTCTCCCCCGAGTGTGTATGCTATCTTCCCGCCTGTAAATTAGACTGAAGCCCGCTCAGACAGACCCGCTCGCTCATAGACGCCCTCCCGCGACTGACCGAGGAACAAGTCCGCGATTTTGGAGACCACGGCAAGCATCTCCAACTGCTCTCGCTCAACTAATTGAGCTCCCGCCAGAATCCCTCTGCCCGATCTGCTACACCCCGTTCGTTGCCATCCTGGCGGAAGAAGAAACAGCGTTTGCGATGGACTCGCCCGCATACCCCGCGGATGAGTTGGGCGTAACCAAGCTCGCTGAAATGTGGCAATGCGGCCACTTGTTTTGTCGCAGAGAGTGCGTAGCAAATCTCGAAGGGGCCTTGGTTTCTCATCATCTTCCGTTGACACAGCATATCTAAATGGATTCGCGGTGGAGTGCGTGCTTGCGGCCTACAGATCGCGGACATTAACCCAGATTAACCCCCGCATTAGCACGGCTCATGCCCTATGTGCCGCCGGTCGCTTGCGGAACCGAGCTCAGCCGGCGGGGCCGCAACTGCGGCCACGGAAGAATCAACCACAACCTCCGAAGATGCGCAGCTGCTCGCTCAGATTCGGACCTACATGGAGGAGTTGCACAGTAACGGCGCGGTCGCATATGTCGACCTCGACGGCGACTTCGCTGGATTCGGCAACCCCATCTACTCTCCGGAGGGAGGATATGACGAGGACAGGAGCGAATTTTCAGGAATGTACTCTTGAGCCTTTGGGGTCAAAAGCTAGTGCATGCGAAAATGAACGGAACGAGTGCAACAGCAAAGATATATGTATCCTTAAATATTTTTAGTAACGTAGTTGGAGGAGCATGTCCGGTGTTGAATGAATGAATGAATCAAAAGAAAGGTGTGCCACGCCCAACGGCGCTCAGTTCCTCCGGCAGCATCTGAACAGATTGCGCTTGAAGAAGTAGAACAAACACTACAGGTACCATTTATAAGCAACGCGCGAAAGCGAATGGAAGGCGACGTACCCCAGCAAAGCGTACAAGCGCCAGACCGAACGTCGAGTACAAAATGATGGCAAAGTAGACGTTCTGCTTCGCATGCAATTCATCCTCGTTGGTCTGTTCATTATCGCTCTGCAGCCCATTGATATTCTCAATAGCGACGGCGAGGGCGGCATTCGAGAGCATCCATGCGGCAACGAGACGAGTACGGAATGTTTCTGGAGAGGATGAGGACGACGGATATCCTGAATGTCACGGCGCCAACTCACTGTTTTCATCGTCCATGGTCGGCTTCTCCGGGACTTCCTTCACGTCCACCTTGGTGATCGCACGAGTAACGGTCTCCTTGAAGGCCGCATCGACGTCCTCCTGGTTGTTGGCGGTGTCCTCCACGACGGCCTCGGCCTCGTTCTTTTTCGAGGAAACTGACGGTAGTGCCTCTGCCTTGTCACTACCTTTCGTACCCCATGAAACCTGAAGAGGGAAAATTGAGCGGCGCAAGGGTGCAGAGGCGAACGACATACATCGTGCAAGTTGCAGAAGGCATATACGTTCAGCACGTTGGTGAAGCTTGGTGCGAGGCAGAGATAGGGGAAGAAAGAGGTGAACAAATGCCAAGGATCCCGCTACACAGGCCCGATAAGACGAGTATACGATCAAGAAGAAAAAGACTGACGTATAGGAAGGATGCGACAAAGTAAATACCGAACGTAGACACCATGGCAGCTATCAAAGCCCCGACTGGGGGCTTGAAGAAAGTCGCAATGACCTCAGATGTCGACTTGTGCGCCAACAGCCCAGGGATATTCTACGTGACTGTCAGACATGTGTGTGTGTGTGTGTGTTTGGGTGCAGCCAGGCGTACCGCGAAGGCCTTGCCAGTGAGCCAGAAGGAGCACACGAGCAGATAGACAGCGAGGAATGCATAGACCCATAGCGTTATAGAATACGCAGCTCGTTCACCCTTGGGTCGATTACCAAGAGCGAGGACGAATTGTAAGGCCAGGAAAGACAGGTATATCCATTTAAATCCGTTGTTGACCCAATGTGTCTAGAAAAGGATCGCATTATTGAGTGCATATTGAAGGCCAGCAATGGGGCGTACGATTGATGCCGTGCCGAAGATGATGATGCCTTGCGAAGGAAGAAGGTCGATGATGATGCTGAACGTTAACCAAATGTTCGCGAGTGCAAACCAGGAGAAGATGAGGGAGAATATGTTGTACTACGGGACATCCATCAGCCACTCGTTGAGATGACAGAGTTCAACGTACTATGGCCTGGACGTGCAGGAAGAACATACGGAAGATTCCGTGACCGGATTTGTAAAACATGAAAAAGTTGACCAGGGCATAGACGGAAGCCGCAAAAGACCCTATCGAGCAGTATTAGCGGTGAAAAGAACAAGTATATAGATGGTTGCAAACCGTTGAGCCACCGACGACGTTGACCGATGAGTTCAACAGCGGTTTCGGGGACATCCGTCTCAGCCTTGCTGGGCTTGACGTATGTCAGTGTCCATTGATCACCGGCTTTGGCGACAAGCTCGAAACAGAGGATACGATCCTCAGCCAAGAACATGTTTTTCGTGAAAATATTCATGCCGTAGATACCCTTCTGGCCAAGTCGGTCCGCCAGTGAGTGGTCTCCGTGGAAATACTGCTCGAGGGGTCGGCCCAGAATAGCACGATAACGGTATGCAGAGAAGGCACCCGGCAGCACCGAGACGTAGCCAAAGCTACTCTCCAAAGGTTTGTCTGCAGCGGAATTGAGAAAGAGTTGGACGAATTTGGACGGAACATACCCAAGATGTTGGACATCTTGTACTCGAAATTCTGGGCCGCAACGAGGGGGTTGAGCAGTTTCCTGCCACCCTTGATCATGGCGTGGATTTCACCACAACATCCACCAAGATGGGGGTCGTTGTAGAAAGCCTCCCAAAGGTAGTAGATCGACTTGTGGCCCGGCTTCGTCCCGGCATCGATCAAGACACATGTCTCGGGCTGTGAATAACATAAACACGAAGGTCGCAGGGAGGGTTTAAGATTCGTACATGGAGGATCTTGCCGATGGCATTGAACAGCCAGCGGTGAGAGTTGATCTTCTTTTGATTTTTGGCCTTGAGAACGAAGATGACCTGCACGGGGACGAGGTTATTGGCATCGCCGCTTTGCGGGAGCACAAGCTGTGGCGTAGAGTCGATCGACAGCTGGGTCGTGTACTGCACGCACGCGTGTCAGCAGGATAAGACAGATATGTTCGGAACTCGCCTCGAAGATGTGGGCCACAGTCGGCTTTCCATCGATGTCCTTTTTCATAACACCGTCCTGGTAAACGCCGACGGTCGCGAGAATATCGAGGACGCTCTTGTCCATGGCCTCGAGCCCGTCGACGATGAGGGCCACAACAATTTTCTGCCAGCCGGGGTTGCCTTCCTCTGCCGTGCGCCGCCAGTACTTGGACTGTTTGGTTTTGCAGATGTCGCGGATGTTGAGCATGACGCCGTGAAGAGTGCGGGCGTAAAGGGTCTTGTCCTCGTTGTACGATGTGACGGCGATGAGCAGTTCGGTTTCACGGTTGTACATTTTGGTTCGGAGAGAGAAGCCTGTCCGTAACGTCAATAAGCATGGTCAGGCTGGCCAAAGGAGGCCTTGCCATTATCTTCAGTAAACTCGTCGGGGTCGACAGTCGCTGCGGTGTATCGCATGTGGCTGTGCAAGTGAGCGGGACGCGCAGACGAATGGTTGCGAGGGACCTACGAGAACTCGGTGGTGTTTGTGCCGCGGAATTGGGGCTCGATGGCGCTGAAGACGGCGGTGGGGACGGGGTATTCGGTGATAAAGTTGCCATTGGTGAGCTTTACTTTTCTCGTCACACCACGGTCGCGCTTGATGGTCTGGCGACGGCGCCAAGCGCTATCGACACCATTCGTGGAGGTGGACACGACGGACGCGGGGCGGCCGGCATAGGGATCCCCGTAGGCGTTGGGGTCGATAGGACTGCGGAATGTTGGACAAGGTAATTAATTAAGCGAGCGACGCACCCTGGGGGGTAGAAGCCGCCTGCAAACTGGCCAGCGGCGAGCGGCTGCTTCTCGACAAACTCGTCGTCTTCATGCTCGTACTGGTCGTTGTGGAAGTCCTGGTGGAGGGATGCGGTGCTCTCGTACGGCCTGGGGCCCCCGTGGTAGGGAGCAGGCTGGTCTACAAACTGGGGGTGGGGCCGGTCGGCGAAGGGGTCGCCGTAGGACGAGGAGGAGTTTGCAGAGGGGAGAGGAGGACGGTCCATGGTTGTTGGGAGGAAAGGGAACGTGAAGAGACAACTCCACGCCTTCTTTATTTGCGCTATTTGGCATCAACGCCCGTTCAATTTAGCACACTTGACACTGCCCTGCTGCATAGCCGCCAAGGGACTACAATGTCGCCGGACGAGTATTTACACAAGGTATATACGCAGTGTAACACGGGAGAACTCTGGCACACGAAAATACAAAGTCAATAAAGCCTTGTTCCCAGAGACTGTCTCTTTCCATCCACCGTGACCATGTCCGTAATTGTCTACCGGTGAGCACCCTTTATTTGTGGCCCGCACAGCTAAGGCTCCCCAGGTACGACGCCTCACCCTTCAGCATCAAGGTAAGCGTCCTCCTGTTGCTTGGCGCACCCCTTACAGCGATTAATAGATCGACCATGTTCTCCTCATCAAGAACGTAGCCCATGTCAAAGTCAATGTGAGTCGGGAGAAGTTGGACGGCCATCACGATCAAATTGCGCCCAGGTTGCAAACATGCTCCCTCGGGACGAAATCACCGCCCTTCTCGGGGTCACATATCGGCGAATTCCCATTCTAGCAATCGGTAACGATATTTACTGCGACACAAGGTGACTATCGCGGCGCGCTCTATGCTGTACATCGGATTTACACCCGCAGTCTCATTGCCTCCGCCCTCGAGCGACGATTCCCGCCCGCCCAGGGCTATGCCTCCATTTTCCCCAACAAGAAACACGGAGGCGGCGCCGACACCGGCCTCATCAAAGTCGGAGACGCCTTTGCGCAGTTTGGCCGGGACTGATTATATTCGCGCCCAGGCTTTCTCGAAACACTGGGCTGACAATGTCTTGTTCCCCCTGGCCCCGGTGCTCCTGCCTTGGGAAAAATTCCCACCCGCATTCATCAAGGACAGGGGCGAGGTTCGCTATGATTTACTCTACATATTCTTCATGACTCAGAATAACATTCAGTTCCGGGGCGGGGCAATGGACGTCGAGGCAATGGTTGCCTCGCGTGGAAAAGCCATCAGCACGCTGTCCAGCCACTTGGTTAGCTCGCCAGTCTTTGAGACGCGTCCGTGACTGACTCTAAGCAGTCTCTTGTAGAGGAGCAAGTAAGTGTTTCCCTCGTGTAGGCGCGAATCTCCTGAGCTTCTTATTAGTTATCGGATGGTCGCGAATGGCTCTTCGACACGGAACTGCCCTCCCTGGCAGACATCTCCGTCCATTTTGTGTACGCATGGGCAAAATCCTTCCGCGGTGTCGAGTCACTGTTCGACACCAGCACCTTCCCTTGGGCGCTCCAGGTGTGCTGAATGCACATCCATGTTCGCTTTTCTTACCCTCTTGCGTACGTGCAGTGGCTCGCACGGCTAACATCCTACTTGGACCGTATCAAACAGCAGCGGCCCGCGGTGCCCAAAATCAGCGGCAAGGACGCGGCTGCCCACATCGTCGCCGCACCGTTTGAGCCGTACAACGTCGTGGGCTTCGATACACGTGAGGGCGAGCGCCTTGGGCTGAAAGCCGGTGACGAGGTCTCGGTCGCGCCCGATGACACCGGTTAGTAGTGTCTGCCTTGTCCCCAAAATTTTGCTGAGTACGGAACTCAATTGCAGGTCGGAATTTCGGCACTGTGGGCAAACTCGTCGCGCTGAACAGGGAAGAGTTCGTATTGGAGACCAAGGGGTCGGCGGGACTTGTGCGCTGCCACTTCCCTCGCATTATGTTTACGGCGAGGCTCGCTTCCCAGTCCAAGCTGTAGTTTTATCTCAAATTTCCTAAATAAGAAACAAAGTGTCTTACCGAGCTTGTTCATGTTTTGGCCTTCGGACCGCTTTACCGCTTTTGTCTGCTTTCGTTCATGTCGGCGAGGTTCAGCAATCGCGCACTACAGGCCGTCCCCGCAAAAGAGACGCAGGACCTTGTTTTGGGAATTCTCAGAAAGCATGCTCCGGAAGGCCTTACCACAAAACAGATCCTGGAAGAAGGCCTTGCCATCCTACCTCCAGGGCCGTCGCTTCCCCCACGCAATTCACCACGACTCCATCGGTCGGCTGCAGGGACCATCATCCGTCCCATGAACGAGCCTTTGAACCACCCCCTCCGCTCTCAAAAGTGCGCCTCCGTATTTCGGTTACATGTAATCCAACTCATGCCCTCCAGATATCTCAAGTCCGTCGTAATCCAGGAGCTCGTGAATCAGGGCTGGGTCCAGAAGAAATGTGTCTCTTTAGACGAGAAAGTGCTCACCGAGGTGGAGCGCGAGCGTTTCGAGGTCCAAGGCGGCGGGTTTGGGCAGCCGAGGGCATGGCGCTGGATGCTGGCTGATCCGGAAAAGTCGAAACGCGGAGGCCCAAACACAAGGCCAGGGGCGACAACGCGCGCCGTTCTACAAGCAACTGAGCGGAAACACCGCTAAGAATCCAAGTTGTTTTCTATTCGATGCTAATACTGCAGACCCACGTTACTCTCGTCTGTACACCGTCGCGCACCGTTCCTCGAATGCGTTTACCATGAGCTTCGACACTTGGCCGAAAAAAGACGATGAAACCGCTGCGTGGATCGGACTTGCGAACGCGAACGCCAGGTCGAGGCTTACTAGAGTAGTAGCAGTGGGAGTAGCGTCATTCGAAGGATGAATTCTTTGTAGCCCCGGTTGCACGTTAATAGACTGAAAGCGCCAGGTTGTTGTGAGCTCTTTGAAAAGTGGGGTCGTCGAGGACGCGACTGCCTGATTGGAATGAGAATTACGCCGAAGGAAAAACGCGCGTATCGAACGTACTTCGACCGATTCTAGCGGTACACAGGTTACTCTGCTCACGTAGCTTTCTTTGAACGCAAGGAATTGAACAGTCAACTCGGCGTCAAGGAGGATTGGAACTCGATTTGGGTCAGTGGAACTGAGGACCCTCGATGCGGAGCAGAATGGAATGAAGTGTTGGTAAGACGCGACATCGGACACAACATCATACAGTTGCTGGCGCGTGTAGCTTTTGAGAGAGTTGCGTTTTGAGTCAAGCCAGCCCAACGTGTCCGCAGACGCACGGAAGAGTTTTTTGTTCCCGATAGGTCTGGGTTTCTGTTCCCCCTCGCAGTATATTTGAAAGGTTTGGCAGGGAGAACAGGTGCCTGCGGCGCGTGGGCAGTATACGGGGCACTCCAAGTCGCGAGACGCGAAGCATAAAGCCTGAGACAGCAAGTCAACAGCAAGTCACCGTGACGCAGTTGGCAGTCGGCTGGCTAAAGAGCGGACTCAAAATCAGAAGAGTAAAAAAGATTTTCAACGGCGCTTTTCCGATTGAAACCGAAAGCAGGGTGCGCCGAATTTTCGTGCTCACTGAGCATGCAACGGGAATGTAATTCGAGCCGGATTAGTTCGAGCATTCGCCTTTAAAAGTAGCACAAAAATACACATAGGGCATCAGCTACTAGATATAATCGTGCCCCTACAGGGAGTAGGGGGGTTAGTACAGGAAATTTATCCCATAAAATCAGCGTTCTCCGGGCATTCTCTGGCAATCTATCGAAACGAGTTCATCAGGGCGTTGTGGGAGACGGTGAATGCACATACGTGGCCTTCTTGCTGGCACTTGTAACACGTTTTGGTCTTGTTCATTGCCGCGGGACCCGTTGGCAGGGAGGAATCCATGGTCGTTCCAGCAGCCGCAAGGCAATCCCTTGGAAAAATGAGCGCTGCAATCAAGAAAAAAGAGGTGCAGCATACTTGGCCATATGGTTTGGCCCGCCGCACCTATAACACTTGACAGGAGGCAACGTGGACGTGTTTAGAGCACGACCAGGAGGGGGAGGACGGGAAGCAAACGCAGGACCACCCAAGCTATTGCTGGGGCAAACGCGCGCGATGTGCCCAAAACGGCCACAATTCTACGCCAGCCTCAGCACAACGCACCACGCACACGCACACGCTTCCACACCACTCACGTAGCACTTCTGCCCCCCACCACCACCAGCCTGCTGCTGAATCCTCAAACTAGGGCATTCCGCTGGGCCGCAGAGTGAGCTTGCGCGGGCTGAGACTGTGAGGGAAAGTACCTTGTATATGCCCCACACCACCACACGACTGGTCGAAAGTATCATGAGCCCCCACAATACCGACGACAGAAGGAAGACGAACGTAGCACTGTTTGGCGGACACGGTGCGTGGAGACGGACACGCAGACGATTCGTGACCAGGCTGCCGGCAATTGTAGCAAAGACGCTGGTCCGAAGAGCAACTCTCAGCGATATGGCCGACTGGAAACCGTTGAGGTTGAGCCGAAAAAAAGGGATAAATGCACATACGGTTCCCGCACTTGAAGCAGCCTTTCCTACTGAACTGATACGCCATTCTCAAATCCTAACTTGTATAATGTTCAGTATACATGGTATCGGCTTGAACAAGTTCAAGGTCACCTCACTTCTCCCTCACACAACTAACGTCTCGACCTCCTCCGAAAGATGAGGATTTGCGAAAGATGATGGTTGTCAGCAAGTGTCTGGTGGTGGGCAATTGACGTGTGCCGAAATCGATTCCCACGCTTAATCACGGGATCAAACGCGGCTTTTCAGTGACCCACCTCCGTCGCCGGTCTTTTTTGGAAGATTCACAAGGACATCTGGCTTAGCACCCAAGGTGAATGCAACATGGAATTGATGGGGCTTGTGCACCTTCAGCCCGAAATTTTGAGTTTCACACTTGATGAGGTAGTAAGACGGGTTTCTTGCACGATACACGACATATTGAACCCAAAGTGAAGAAAGTGGAAAAACCGGCTTGAAGGTGCACTACATAAGGGTCTCTGCTACATTTCTTCTCAATTGAGCGACACCTAAATGTGCTGAAATGGACGAGAAAAAGTCCGGCGACTGACGCGACTACCATCAATTTTGGTGTGTTTTGACACCACTGTCTACCCTGAATATGGTTCAAAATATGTCCATCCTTCATCAGGCGGCTTGAAAAAATATGGAGGAGTGGCAGATGGGTCTTAATCCTCATCCCACGAGCCAAACATATAAAAGTGCGGCTGAGGCATCTATTCAACATTCTATGGTACCATTCACGTATTTTGATGTTCGGGAAGATACATCGTTTTGAAACCTTCAGACTTGTAGAAAATATTACATCGCTCACCCTAGACAGCCTTGTAGTAATGCTGACGACCCAGGCTTTACACTTCAATATTTGAGCTTGAACTGGGTGTGTAGGAGCGTAAACAAGCGGGGGTCAGCCGAATCGAGGCGAGAACCAATTGAGCATGCACGTGATCGTCTCGGTTCGGCAATCGGCTTTGCCCACCACCACTTAGTAAGACTTAGTGTCACTTTACGCTTTGTCCTTGTTGTGTTGTCTTCCTGGGCCACAGCTCACCAGTACTCAGCTCACTCGAGTCACTGCCGAGCGCTGAGCGCTGAACTCAGAGCAGGTACATATCATATTTACTTGTTACATACTTCTCAGTCTTGGTAGCTGGATGTCTCCCAGAGTCTAGGCAAGCTTCAGCGCTCGGGCGCGTCCACCGCGCTTGTTTTGTACGGGCGAGCAGCAAGGGAGCAGTTTCATGCGAGATCTCAGATCCGCGCACTTACGGGGATTTTATGTTGACAAAGCAGCATAGATACGACAAGTCAGCTTGCGTTAGTCCACAAATCCGAACGCGCAAGAGGCGGCAAATGCTCCTTTTTGCCGCTGTTCTTTCACCAAGCGCGCCGACGAGTGAGGCGCGGCTTGACGCATAGAACTTGATAGAAGACGGAGTCAATCCCTCCAGAGCACCAACTGAATCCCATAGCAAATTGTATTAGTGGTGAATTCGAAAATCACAAACTTAAAGGAGATAAGATAGCGCGTGTGATCCGTGCGTCAGCGCGGTTTACTTATCAAGCCAAAGTCTCCCCAATGGTGCGGGTTTGTCCCCAGCCGTACATCGCCGTGTTAGTTCCTGACCCCATCTCTCATTTCCCCGCTGCTCTCTATAACTTTCTCTATGTCGTCCTTTAAACCAGAAGCCATTGACCTCTCCCATCATTTATCAGGTCTGTTACCCAGAGCGCAATTCCAGTCAGTATTCATTTTCGCATTCACCAGACCTTGCCAAGGCCCGCGATACTTCCCCGCTGAAGGGTAATCTCCGTTCAACATGCAGACCATGTCTAGTGTCTTAACACTTCCCCCTAGGTTTGTTCAAGTATTGGGGTCGCCCGGGCATAATCAGCCTTGCCGGAGGTCAGCCCATGGCTCCTCTGTGTAATTGGAAGCTCATTCAGTGTACCCAAAGGTACACCGTCCCCGGCCTATTTTCCTTTCTCCGATATCTCTGCCAATGTATTGGCCGCAAACTCCTTCCCGGTTGAGCGCGAACAAGAATCCACGTCTCTATCGTGGTTTTGGAAGCTCCTTGGCGCAGGCAAGGAGAGGACAACAGCAGTTACCATCCCCAAGTATTCCGTTCGCCCCGAGGACCTGAACCTGGCAACTGTAAGATTTATTCCCCCAATATCTACACTTTCTCATCGCTCGCAATAGGCTCTTCAGTATGGTGTGTTCCTCTTGCTGGTATACGGCATTCAGCCTCTGACTCGCACGAAAAGGAATGTCCAGCGGCCTGCCACAACTTCAAAGGATCGTGAAAGAATTCAGTGACAAGGTTTACACGCCAGGCTATGAGAATTATCAAATCCTTTTGCATGCCGGAAACACAGATGCTTGGAACAAAGTGAGGAACGGCCCGCTCCGCGATTCGACAAAAACGATTGTCTGTGCATCGCTGACGTCGGAAAAAGGTTGTCACAACACTCTGCAATCCGGGAGAGGGCGTTCTCGTATCAAAGTGGACATATCCGAGGTAAACAGCACCTGGACTGGCAATCATTGCGACCGGTTAATAACGATTTCCCTCTGCAGCGCGATGGCATCAATGAAGCCGTACAACATCAAGCCTGTCCCTGTTGAAATCGACGGCGAGGTGATTCTCACCTAAATGTAAAATAGTGAGCGCCACTGAAATCGAGTAGGGTATGCGTAGTGATGCGCTGCGGACCGTTCTAACTGAATGGGACAAAATTGCGCGTGGAATGCCTCGGTAAATATTTCTGTGGCATCCCGCAACGCTGGCTGATCATATACACGCCAGACCCCGGGTTATCTACGCTGTCCCGATCGGCGAGAACCCTACAGGAACAGTGAGCTCCTTTCAGTCTCTTGGTGGATATATATCATCTCATTGGTGCAAAGACGACCCGAGCTGCTCGCAAGAAAGAAATATACCAGATTTGCGTTGAATTTGGTGAGCCTTGAAATTTCTTTGTGAGTGTCTATTGAGTTTCTTTGCAGACATGTGAGTGGTTCACGCCTAGTCTTACATTCCACCTCAAACGGTGTCTCGCAGAATTCTGGTGCGTTCCGTTCACATTGTTTTGTCTTGAGGCTCAATGTGCTTTCAGGTCGAAGATGATCCGTACTTTATACTTCAAGAAGGACCCTACGTTTCGAAATCGCATCGCACAAGTCATAGTCAGAGCCCAAGAGACTCTGCTCTGGATGAGGAGGCCCAGTTCATAGCATCATTGGAGCCTAGCTATCTCAAGTACGCCTCATCTCGTTTATGCCCCCTGCCGCTGAATCCGACCGGACAGATTTGACTACGAAGGAAGGGTCATCAGGTTAGACACCCTGAGCAAGGCAAGAAATCCCCCCCTGACCCTGCAACAACCGCTGATACGTATGTAACCTTAGACCATTGCCCCCGGATGTCGGCTAGGCTGGTATACCTGCAACCCCATGTTTGCTGAAAGACTGGAACGGGCATCCGAGACCAGTACTCAGGCTCCCTGCGGGTTTGGCCAGGCAAGCTCAAGTGTCCCGTCGTCTTTCATCGCATTAATCGTCTCTGTAGTCGCTGGTCACTGCGACACTTTTGGAATGGGGATATGAGGGCTACATCCGCTGGCTCAAGGGTACGGTGACCGCAACCAATCCTTCCAACCTCATGTTTTGTTTCAAGGCCTCCGTCTGCAGTATACTATGCGTCGCGACTTTTTTGTCGACTGTCTGACGGAGGAGTTCCAGTTGGCTGTGACGGCTGGCACAAGTGGAATGTTTGAAGGCTGCCAAGTTTATCACGGTTTTGCGAAGCCCAAGCGCAGCCTGACGGGATACTTCAACGAAAAAACGCCCACCATTGGCAATGCGCTGTTTTCGTTTGTTCCCCCTACGTCTGGAATGTTTGTTTGGGTAAGACTGAGCAAGCTTTGCGATAAATCCCGTCTTGACGTCATGCTCTTCAGCTCAAAATCCACTTTGATCAACACCCTGCCTTCAACAAGTTGGGTGCCGAGTCCTTGGAATTGAAGCTTTGGACAGGTCTTTAGTCTCCGTGTTTTCATCTACGTTTACTCAATAATTCACAGAACTGGCCGAAGCCGGTGTGTTGCTTGGCCCTGGTACGTTGCTTGTTTGTCCCAGTCTAATAGCATTTCTAAAACCCTGTTTCTTAGGTGCCATGTTCTCTCCTACGCAGGACTGGTCGTCCGAAAGGTCGGGACACTTCCGCATCAGCTTCAGCATGTTGGAGGTATGTTGGAACATGCCCTCACGTGTGACTATTTTCACTGAGCCTGGCGCAGAACGACGACATGAAGAAGGCTGTCACAATTTTCGGGAGAGTCATTCGGAAATTCATGGGGGTCTAAGGATTGCTTCTAGTTTACTCATGGATCGATTGATGTTCATTGTTGTTGAACATCTTGCGCAAAGGTAGCAGCCACCAGAAGAGGGAAAACGAGTGTTGCGTCGGCGAAGACCTGATGAATGATTTCAACGTGAATGTCAAGACACCATGAAGGTGAACAGACCTTGACAGCTTCTGCACCTGCGCGAATTTTCCCCCAGGAAACGGCCTCGTCCGGACGAGCACCAGAATCTGAACCGTCGAATTCTTGTCCGGTATTCTGTGCGAACGTGCATGAGAACGCGGTCTAGGAACCAAGTGAATACCGACTATAAACACCGAATAGTCGGCCCCGTTGCGCTGCGTACAGAAACTTGTCAGCAGTTTGCATAAGCCTACCGAATAAGAGTAAATACAATGAGCATGGCATTCGCGATTTGGTGTTTGCAAACCCCGCCACCGAGTACAATCATGCCCGCCTTTTTAGAATTCCGTGACAGCTCATTGAGGTCACGGATGTCGCGGACGATATCCAGAATGAGGCCGGGGGATCGGAAGGAATGGAAATATATCATGTCTCCGATGGATCCATCAGTAAGCGCGGGGCAAAAGACAGGAATATCGTTCTGAGTAGAGTAGTCTCAGAAGTCATGCGCATGTACGGACGAGGAAAATCCATCTATTCACTTTATAAGCCCAGTAATACACAGATTCTTCGTTGTTAATCTCTTTCCCAAGACGGCGAATGAAAGAACTCGGGGACCACACTTCCCCGCTGTCCAGTTGTTCAGCCAGCATCGCGTCGAGAATGGGAGTGAGCCAATCCTCGAACTTGCAGTAGTTATCGTTCGGGACGATGAGGTTCCCGATCCGATTCATTCCGCGCTTACGCAGGTCGGCGCCGTCGAGGTTGAATTCGGCCAGGTAAGTTTTTCCGAGACATTTGATAAAATCCTCCTCGATTCCACCGGCGGTGGTGACGAGAACGGAGACGTGTTTGTGCTTGACCAGATGCAGGATGACCTCACGGAGGCCAGATGATATGAGATTGGATGTGTAGCCAAGAAAAACGTTGCAGCGCGTTTGAGCGCGAATTTGTGGATCGCGATAGTGGTCGGATTCATCGGCGGCGATTGGTTCATCGGAGAGGCTCCATTTACGCTGGAAACGGTCGGCGAGAGGTACGGGAAATATCTTGAGGCTCACCATCTTGTTCACTGTGTTGATTGCCCTCCCCAAACTGGTTGCCTGAAATCCGATGCGCTCATAGCTTTTAAGAAAGTCTTGGAGGGAATGGGGGGAGTCAAAGTCGGGACCCTGGACCGACACGGCAGAGTCTGGCAGCGGCGCGGAGGGCACCAGGACCGCAGATGAGGCGCCGGCTGGAACTGCGGTGGACGTGTTCATGAGCAATTTTTGTGACCGTGACACTCCGAGAAATATTCGGTCAAGCACTGCAGCGGTCGAGCAGTGAGCTGTTATGGCAGACGGGCCAACCTCCATTCCCCTCCCCGTGTCCCCGCCGCTGGACGACCCTCCGGCCGCCATTCTCGACGTCGTGGCGTCCCAGGACCAGTCCCCTCCCCCAGATTCTGCGTTGCACGTCGAGGCGCAGCAGAAAATCACTCCGTCGGAGGAGAATCCTGAGGAAGAACACGCTCCCTCGCCGGCCTCGTACGCGGCGGAAGATATTCCCCGCATCCAACCAGACCTGCCCCCAAACCACGCCGAGGCAGTCGACGCGTCTCAGGACGAACCTCCCAGCACGCCCGGTTTCCCTCCCACACCGCCCGCCAAGTCCGCTCCTCTTCCCCAGCCGTCCCCTCAACATGCCCCGACGAACGGGTATCACGAATCTCCACCTACGCCAACTACATTGGCTCCAGGCTCTCCCACTCATAGACGGTCTCTGACCATCTCTAGAGGCAACACCGTGTCTGTGGTACTCATATCCTCTGCGTTGGAAACGATTGCTGCCTCCAAGGAGGCAAAGCGATCCCCACCTCTCCGTGATAGCACCCAGCGGGCTCTGGAGATGGTCCGTGCAAATCAAGGCGGTGACCGGCCGAGAGAAATATTCGAGCCGTTACGACTGGCATGCGAGACGCGAAACGAGAAACTCATGATTGCCAGCTTGGACTGCATATCCAAGCTGATATCCTACTCGTTCTTCGTGGAAGCTTCCCAGCCCACATCTCACGGTCTCCCATCACCTCCCCCGTCTCCGAATCCGCTGGGTCGAAACTCTGCTGCAGAATCCTCACAGACTAACTTGTCTCCGCCCTCTTTGGTCGACCTCGTTGCTAACACCATCGCCGCATGCCATTCAGAAACCACCCCCGAGACAGTGTCCTTGCAAATCGTCAAGGCTCTGCTCTCTCTCGTCCTATCTTCAACCATCCTCGTGCACCACTCTTCCCTGCTAAAAGCAGTACGCACCGTCTACAATGTTTTCTTATTGAGCTCGGATCCTGTCAACCAAATGGTAGCCCAAGGTGGACTCACCCAGATGGTCCACCACGTCTTCACTCGCTGTAAAATCAGTGCGGCGATTTCCGCGTCTGACTCTGTGCAGTCTACTGTCAGTCAGGACGGTATTCGACCTTCGGCTACATTGAGCCGCGAAGCGAGTGCCGAATCTGTCGAGACGGATGGTGGGGATGGCAGTGAACACGGGTCGCAGTCTGAGCACCAAAATGGTGATGAGGCGCATCCCGAGGCAAACGGCGCACATACCAGTCCGCCACCCGTATTGTACGTCCCGTCTTTCTGGCCTATAACCGCAATTCATATCTTCCCGCAGAGACAGCGTTGAAGGGAGGACCTCTGTCGAGACAACCTCTCATCATGATTCGGATCACGCCAGCCACAGAGAGCTGAGCATAAATGATCTCTTCATAAAAGACGCGTTCCTTGTGTTCAGAGCCTTGTGCAAATTGACGATGAAGCCGTTGAACAACGAAAGGTATTTATCCTGAAATGCTGGCATGTGCGGCGAGCTAATTTGCAACAGCGAACGTGATGTCAAGTCCCACGCTATGCGATCGAAGCTGCTGTCCTTGCATCTCGTTCTAACCATCCTCAACTCCCACATGCCACTGTTCGTCGACCCTTACGCCATCATATATTCCAACTCCTCCCATGAAGCAACGAGTTTTGTTCAGGCCATCAACCAGTACTTGTGCTTGAGTCTGAGTCGGAACGCCGTTAGCCCTGTACCCCAAGTATTTGAGATCAGCGTCGAAATATTTTGGCGGGTTATTTCTGGTATGCGTACCAAACTCAAGGTGAGCGGAGTGCGATAGTTGGTTTATGTGCCCCTCCTCATATTGCCGATAATCACAGAAAGAAATTGAAGTCCTTTTGCATGAGATCTTCATTCCCATCCTTGAAATGCGTACATCCACCCTGAAGCAGAAATCTGTGATCCTGGGCACTCTCCTGTCCCGCCTCTGTCAGGATCCCCAGGCTCTCGTCGAAATCTACCTCAATTATGATTGCGACAGTGAAGCAGCGGATAATATCTTTGAACAGTACGCCACTTTTTCTCTCCTCTGGAACTGTGTCTGACACCGCACGCCAGTCTTATGAATATTATCTCCAAGATCGGTAGCATGCCGTTCGCCGCAGCTCCGCAAAAAGCGAACGAGCCTCCTAGCCCAGCGCTCAGTCCGACGGTAAAGAATCACGGCGCAGTCCCACCCTCCTTGAGCACTTCTGCTCTTTCAGTTTCCGGAACAATGGACACCTCCGTAATGGGTTTATCAGAGAATCAGCTCAAGCGTCAAGGGCTCGAATGCCTCGTAGCTGTGCTCCGATCTCTTGTGGCCTGGGGCACCGCTGCTGGCAAGATGTCTGACGACCCTCTCGCAACCCCTTCCTCCCGATCGCACCAGGGTGAAGACGCGCGGAGGGATTCTATCGGGCCAGATCCGTCGCTCGATAAGCTCTCAGCAGGACCCAGCACGGAGGCCCTTCGCCAGCCCACACCAGACCTCATGGACGATCCGAGCAAGTTTGAAAGCGCCAAACAAAAGAAAACTACACTGCTCGAAGGTATCAAAAAGTTCAACTTTAAGCCCAAGCGTGTAAGATTTTCTTCGAACATCTCCATCCGCTATACTGACAACTTTTAGGGGATCCAATTCCTGATTGATACTGGATTCATCCCAAGCAAATCTCCTCAATATATTGCAAAGTTCCTTCTGTCCACCGACGGTTTGAGCAAGGCCATGATTGGGGAGTATCTCGGCGAAGGGTAAGCGTGCCATCTATGACCAATACACTTTAGTCATCCCCCTTCAGCGATGATGAAAACGTTTCTATAATGCACGCTTTTGTGGACAGTCTTGAATTCAGAGACCTTGCGTTCGTGGATGCCTTGAGGTTGTTTTTGCAATCTTTCCGTCTTCCGGGAGAAGCCCAAAAAATCGATCGCTTCATGCTCAAATTTGCAGAGCGCTACATTGACGGCAATACGCAAACTCCTTTCGCGAATGCTGGTACGTGCATCATACGGCGACACTATGCAACACTTACTCTCGGACAGACACGGCATATGTGTTGGCGTACTCCGTCATCTTGCTGAATACGGATCATTACAACCCGCAAGTCAAGAAACGCATGACCAAGGCAGATTTCATCAAAAACAACCGCGGAATCAACGACAACGCCGATCTTCCAGAGCAATTATTGTTGGACATCTTTGACGAAATTGCCTCCAATGAGATTCGGATGAAGGACGAGGTTGAAGCCGCAGTCGGCGCCACTGCTACCGGGCCCGGTTTAGCAAACGCGCTGGCTAATGTGGGGCGAGATCTGCAAAAGGAAGCTTATGTTCTGCAGTCCAGCGGTATGGCGAACAAGACAGAGGTCAGAACTCGCCACCTTTCCGATATGTTTTTTTAAAAAATTTAGCACCGTAGGCTCTCTTCCGGACCATGATGCGGACACAACGAAAGGGAAGCAAAGGTGGAGATCAATTCTTCAGTGCCTCCCACTTTGTACACGTTCGCCCCATGTTCGAAGTTGCCTGGATACCTTTCTTGGCCGGCCTTTCGGGACCACTCCAGGACACCGATGATCTTGAAGTTGTGGAGCTATGCCTGGATGGCTTCAAGTGTGCCATCCGCATAGTCTGTTTCTTTGATCTCGAGTTGGAACGCAATGCTTTCGTTACAACCTTGGCCAAATTTACGTTCCTGAACAATCTCGGTGAGATGAAGACCAAGAACATGGAGGCCATCAAGACACTGTTGGATGTTGCTGTCACCGAAGGGAATCACCTCAAGGGATCTTGGCACGAAGTCCTTACATGCGTCAGTCAGCTGGAACATATGCAGCTGATAAGTGGAGGTACAGATGCTGAGCCCGGTCGGAAAGGGTGAGTGGCGTCCGTTCTGTTATGTAAGGCATCGTCCTGAGTATATTCTGCCCTAGGCGCCCAAGGAGACTGCCGACCGAAGAATTAGCAAACGAGAGCAGATCGACGCATATCACTGTAGCCACGGATATGGTGTTCTCTCTCAGCCACTTTTTGACCGGGGTAGGGCCACGCCGATTTGGACTGCTCGAAACCGTACTGATTTTGCTTCCATGTTGCAGAACGCCATCGTAGACTTTGTCCAGGCTTTGAGCGATGTCTCTTGGGAAGAGATTCAATCTTCTGGCCTTTCTCAACATCCGCGACTCTTCAGTCTGCAGAAACTGGTTGAAATTTCGTATTACAACATGAGTCGGATTCGTCTCGAGTGGTCCAATTTGTGGGATATCCTGGGAGAGCATTTCAATCAAGTGATTTTCTTCCGATCACCATCGACAGCCCTGATCTAACTCGATTTTCCTCAGGTATGCTGTCACAATAATCCCCATGTCGGGTTCTTTGCTCTGGATTCACTCCGTCAACTTGCGATGCGATTCCTGGAGAAAGAAGAGTTGCCGCACTTCAAATTCCAGAAGGACTTTCTGAAGCCGTTTGAGCACACGATGATTCATAACCCTAACCCCGACATTCGCGATATGGTAACCAAACTCTGACGCACGATGAAATGGGTCTCAAATCGTTATTTCATTCAGGTGTTACAGTGTCTTCAGCAAATGATACAGGCCCGAGTGCAAAACATGCGGTCTGGCTGGCGCACCATGTTCGGTGTGTTTCAAGCAGCGTCGAAGGTCCTTACGGGTACGCATTTCACTGTAATATACAAGTACAGTATGTTGACGCTCCCTCAAGAGAGGATCGCGACCTCTGCCTTCGAAATCGTTACCCGTCTGAACAAGGATCACTTTAACGCCATCGTCCGCCATGGCGCTTTTGCCGATCTAACTGTCTGCATCACAGACTTTTGCAAAGTCAGCAAGTACCAGAAGATCAGTCTATTGGCTATCGCCATGCTCCGTGGTGTCATTCCGGTAATGCTGGAGTGCCCTGAGTGCTCCTGGGCGAATCCGGACACCTCGGCAACAACGCCCATGGATGACAATATGATCAAATACTGGTATCCAGTCCTTTTCGGTTTCTACGACATCATTATGAATGGTGAAGATCTGGAAGTCCGGAGGCTGTAAGTTCCATCTATGTGCTTTAACATGTTGCCTGAACGATCGCAGAGCGTTGGACTCCCTTTTTACGACTCTGAAGACATACGGCTCGACGTATCCTGTAGAGTTTTGGGACACCGTCTGCCAGGAACTCCTTTTCCCCATATTTGCCGTCTTGAAATCAAGCCAGGATGTGTCGCGATTCAGTACTCAAGAGGACATGAGCGTCTGGCTCTCCACCACCATGATCCAGGCCCTCCGAGACCTGATTGACCTCTATACATACCACTTTGACATCCTGGAGAGGTTCCTAGATGGCCTCCTCGACCTACTCTGCGTTTGTATATGTCAAGGTATGTCCATATGCTCCATGCTCTATCCCCTCTCAATTGTGTCCAGAGAACGACACGTTGGCACGGATAGGGACATCATGTCTGCAGCAGTTGTTGGAGAATAACGTATCCAAGCTGAGCGCTGCTCGATGGGAACGAGTGGCCACGACATTCGTCAAGCTGTTCAAGACGACCACACCACATCAGCTCTTTGACGAAAGTCTCCGGGTTGAGATTGACGGTAGCAGTCCAGAACTGTCGGAAACAACAGGTGTGTCACACAACGTAATACATCGACATGGGCTGAACCTTTTCTGCTCCAGAACTGAACGGGCAGACAATTCTGCCTGCACCGCTTTCTCCCCATGGCGAGCAGCCGAGACCAGACGCCAAAACGTCGAGCGCAGATCGGCGGCGAATTTTCAAGCAAATAATTGTCAAATGTGTTCTACAACTCCTCCTCATAGAGACGACAAACGACTTGCTTCGAAACGACGAGGTTTACAACACCATACCACCAGAGCAGCTCTTGCGGTTAATGGGTGTCCTCGACCATAGTTACCAATTCGCGCGAATGTTCAATGATGACAAGGAACTGAGGACGGGACTGTGGAAAGTCGGTCAGTCAGGACAAGTGCTGCACTCTCCGAATAATACTCATTACGTGACAGGATTCATGAAACATCTCCCGAACCTCTTGAAGCAGGAATCGAGCAGTGCTTCGACATTGGTGCATATCCTACTGCGCATGTACTACGATTCTCGTCCTGAGCATCAAGCGGCTCGTCCACAAATCGCTGAGCGTTTGATGCCGTAAGTCTTCAGATGTTGTCTTCTGCACTGTCTGACCGCCCTTCACTTAGGTTGGGCCTTGGCGTGTTGCAGGATTATACGAAGTTGCGGCCCGATACCCAGGGCAAAAACATCGTGGCCTGGACACCAGTTGTGGGCGAGATCCTGAACGGCTTTTGCCGATTTGATGACAAAGCGGTGCGTCACGCTGTCACGGTCCAAGCGACTTTTATTCAGCTGCCTATTATAGTTTGGGCGGTACTTGCCGGCAATATATCCCCTCGCGACGGAGTTGCTCGGACGAGATTTGGGTCCTGACCCCCAGATCCGGCAGAGTCTCCGGACCTACTTTATTCGGGTGGGCGTTTCCCAAGGTATCATGGATCCTCAGTCACCGTAGTGCTACATTATATATTTCACTTCTGTATAATCCTCCGGAATAATATATTTAGTACTTAGAGACAAAACGAGATCAGTGGTAGCCTCCATATCCTCCGGCGTTCTGGTATCCGCCTGCCCAACCAGTGGGTTGAGCTACCATCGCTGGAAAGTAAGTCAGCGAGGTGAAAATCTTTTAGAGAGGAACGTACGATTAGGTCGCAGCGCATCATATCGATCTGAGAAATGTGGTTTAGGCGTAGAAGCACCGCGAGAAGAAATAACCAACCGCCAGACTGGGGAGCATTGTCCTCGGCGCCAAAGGTCCCGGATTTCATTTGCGCAAAGATATTTGCTGGTGTAGTGTTGGCGGTATTGGATGAAGGGAGTGGTGGTACAGGTGGAGGGGATGAAAACCCGTTGGAACTGTTGTTGAATTGTGACGGGTTGTTGAAGGGCGAAGGGTTGTTGAAAGGTGACTGGTTGTTAAACGGCGATTGACCGAAGCCAGTGGGATCTGTACACAGTATTAGCACCTACAAATGCAACACAACAGTAAGACTGACTGTTCTGCACGAAACCATTCGAGTTGCCATTGAAACCACCGTATGGCGCACCAGTGGGCTGGAAGGACATCGGCTGCTGGCCAGGGAAGCCGGTAGGCTGCGCTTGCATCGGTTGCTGGCCAGGGAAGCCAGTAGGTTGCGCTTGCATCGGCTGCGCACCGGGGTAACCTGTGGGCTGTGAAGACAGGAAAGACGGTTGCATGGGCGGGTTGGCAAAGGGAGATGTCATGGGCGAAGCACCAGGACGTGTGGGTACAAAGCTGTTGTACCCAGTCTGCGTGGGGATCAAAGGCTGCAGCAGGCTCTGATTGGAAGGGACAGGAGCGAAAGGTCCGCGGGGGCCATTGTACGCCTGCTGCTGAGGCTGGGGGGACGACTGGGGAAGGAGGCCGGTGCGCTGATTGCTCAGATGCTGGCCGATCGGCACTGGCGACGAACCCATTCCCAGACCGGAGACGTAACCGGCGGGAGGAGTGTTAACGATCGGAGGAGAAGCGATCGGCGGCGTGGCCACAGGTTGCGTCTGAGATTTCAAGGCAGATAAACGGGCGAGCTGGTCGAACACGTCAGACTCGGTCGTCTTGGCGAGGCTGGGGGGTGTCTGAACGGCAGGTTGCGCAGGTGGCTGCGGTGGGGCGACGGGCGCAGGCGCGGTAGCAGCGGGGGGCGCTGAAGGCGGTCTGGGCGCGGCGACAGGTACGGCAGCTGCCGCAGATGGCTGAGTAGACGCCGGCCTGTTCGTCCATGCATCGTCGTCGAACCCACTCGCAGCGGCGGGAGCAAGAGCGGAGCTAGACCGCGGAGGCGGTTGTACCGTCGTCGGAGTGAGAACCTGCGGCGAACTGGTCCGCTGGATCTGGTCGGAGACGCCCGAGATAGCGGATATGTCGACCGTCGCCGGAAGACTCTTGGTCGGCTGTGGTCGTCCCCGTCGCGGATTCTTGAGTGCCCCACCAGGAGTAGTGAACAGATTGGGCGGACTCTTCGTGGGCCCCTCGTCGACGTTCTTCTTCTCCTGCGGCCTCCGCTTGTCGATGGCCTTCGTGACCCGAATTATGTCGCCCTCTCGGAGCCCAAGCGACCGCATCGTGGCGTCTGTGATGTCGAGCAGAATGCTCTCATCAATCTTGTCCCGCTCGAAAGAGGCTGCATAGCGTGTGCAGTCGTCGAGCTCGCAGCCCGCAGAGAGAAAGAAATCGAACCAATCAACGGTCGGCCTTTTGGGCGCCGCCACGGACGCACGCTTGGCCAGCGCCAGAGGCACATCGTCGTCCGACACTCTCCTTGGACCTGTGGCTGCCGTCGACGGCGGTGCGGTCGTTCTACGTTTACTCGTCGCCTTCTCTACGTACTTCATGTCTTCGGTAGACATCTTCTCCGCAGGAACCTCGACAATGACACCGTTGGTCTTGTGCAGCCGCAACTTGCCGTTGTTGAATCCAAGGAAGGCGGCATCAACACGGAATTGGCCGGTGCGGTCGTGCCATACACGTACACGGTCTGGAGGAGGACCTTGCGGTGCGTCAGTCAGGGTATCGCAGCTTCAAGAACATCGCGCGCTCACGAGCAGCGGGATCCAGTGACGTACGGGTACTTGAGCCCGATGATGACGACGACTTCTCCGTCTTCTTGGGCTCCGGTGCAGCGCGCCTGTGAAGGGATGAGGGAGACACAATGATGGAATATAAGACCTACGGAGGGGGTGAAGCTGACGCCTCGGCGCGTTCCTTGGCTGCTGCTGCCGCCTTTTTGCGCTTCTCGCGTTCCTTCTCGGCAGCGTCAGCAGCAGCTTTGGCCCGTTTCTGGGCTTCCTGCTTTTTACGCTCCTTGTCTGCGCGCTCCTTTGCCTTTGCCTTTTCCAGACGTTCCGCCTCGGCGCGCTCTTCGGCCTCGCGGGCAGCTGCGCCGTCATCCACCTCCTCTTCCTCTTCCTCCGGCTCGGGTTCGGGTTCAGGTTCGGGTTCAGCCTCTTCCTGCGCTGCAGGGGCGCCAGATGAGCCACCCTAGGAAGCGAATTAGCTTCAGTTCTAAACGATGAGAAGTGACTTGCTTCAAGGTACGAAGCCGGCACGACTCCCTCTTGGCCCTCGGCATTGCGACACTTCCACCACTCATCGCCGTCCCGCTCGAGGACAACAAGACGCTCGCCTTCAGCGACGGAAAGCTCGTCCTCCGCGTCCGCAGTAAAGCTATACAGGGCCGTAGCAAGGTCGCCCTCCTCTTCCGCTTCGCCTTCCTCCTCTGCCTGAGGTTCTTCTTCCTCGTCAGAAGCCGGGATCACGGTCGGGGACTCGGGCGCAAAGTGGACCGTTGCCTTCTTTGATTCCTTGGGTGGAGTTGTGTCGCGGGGCGAAGTGGAGGATTCCGGGGGAGGGGATGTAGCCGGCGAGGGAGCGGAGAGCTGCTTGGAGGATTCGAGCTTGGTGACGATGGCGTCCGCGTTGTCCTTGGATCCGACATTGAAATGGAGGTTGACGGCGTTCGGGCCGCCGACGTCGATGTGAACGTGCTTGGACTTTTCGACGGTGATGTTCTGAATGTGCACCGTCTGCCACTTCTGCACCGGGGTCTTCGCGGAGTAGGTACAGATACGGAATATGCAGGGGCACGAGACGCACCTTGTCGGACTCGCTCGCAAAGAAGACGGCACCGTTACCAACGCCCAGTGTGCCCTTCTTCTTCTTGCCCTTCTGATCGACCTCGGAAACGGACCAGGTCTTGATATCGTCGGACTTGATCTTGGTAGAGGCGACGCGCGCGGCAGGGTCGACGTAGGCGGGCTTCGGGGGCTGTGGAGCAGTGAGATGGAGCGCATGCCGGAACGGGCGCACGCACGGAATCGGGGACGACGATCTGGGACGCGGGGGCCTCCTCCTCTCCAGAATGTGGCTCGACGTAGTTTGCAGGCACGAACCCTGCCTTTCCGCCGTCCTCGTCGGTCTGGACAAGGAGCCATTCCTCCTCGGTGTCAAAGACGAGGAGGATTTGGTCCTCGGCGATGGAGAGCTCGCCGGGGGCACTGGCCTCGTAGTCGTAGAGGGCTTTGACGACAGACGTGTGGTCCGCCTGCGGGCGCGGGGTTTTGTTAACGAGAACACGAGCAGTGATGTGGATTGGACGCACGGGCTCGACATAGGCGGCGGGAACAAGCCCCACAGGGCTGTCGTCCTCCTGGGAGTCGCCCTTGATCTTGACCTTCCACCAGCTGCAAGGGAATGAGACTGCGAAAGCAGACAGTAGGATGGATGTACTCTGAGTCGACGCGCTCCTTGAGGAAGAGCAGCTGGCCCTCCTTTATGGCTATCTCCTCGTCTGCGCCGGGGTCGGGGTCGTAGTCGTACGAGGCCTTGAGGACGGCGAGATAGTGCTCGGACGCCATCGTGGTCAAAGGTACCAGTACTTAGTGATCCCATCATCCTCGACTGCCTCTGCCTACGATGGCTACTTTGACGGTCTCGTCCCACAATTACCCTCTTGCCCTTGTCGCGATAGCCTCGTCCCTCGACGATATTACCGTCCACGTAGACGACAGCCGTGAAGCTACCACCCCGATACTCCATCTCAATAATGTCCGCTCGGACGACGCGTCGGAAATCATGCACCTCTTGTCGGGCAAGTGCGGCCTGTCCGCAGATGGATCTACTTCGCGGATTGCCTTTTACAATGGCATGGCGTCGGTACTCGCTGCTACCACGGATATTTCTCAACTCGTCCGTCTGCTTGGCGAGCTCGACGATCATCTTACATTCCGGACCTATCTCGTCGCGCACGACGTATCTCAGGCGGATTATCTTGTTTGGGGGTCCCTGAAAGGTGCGAGGCGCGGAGCAACCCGCGCATGAAAGCTGAATCATCTGTAGCACATCCCAAGATCGGAGTCCTTCGGACCCACAGTTTCGTGCATCTGACGCGATGGCTGTCTCATCTCGACAGTCTCGACGCCTTTCAGCGTGCAGTGGCCATATTAGCGAATTCAAAAGCCAACACGACGCGCGCGAAGAAGGGCGCGGCGGGATTCGCGCTTGGCCTTCCCAACGCAGTCCACGGAAAGGTCGTGACTCGATTCCCTCCGGAGCCCAGTGGTTATTTGCACATTGGCCACGCAAAGGCCGTGCTTCTCAACAGATATTTTGCCACAATGTACGATGGGCGGATGCTCGTTCGCTTTGATGACACCAATCCGTCGAAAGAAAAGGTGAACAACACTCCATTCGAATTTTCCGAGTCTCATGTGATGTACAGACGGAGTTTGAGGAAACGATCCTCGAAGACCTGCGGTTGCTGAATGCCGTAGGGGACGCTACTAGCCACACCTCCGATTATTTCCCTCGACTCCACGCCTATGCGATTCAACTAATTGGATCCGGCCAGGCATACACAGATGACACCGATGCGACGACGCCGCTCGAGCGCGATTGTTCGTGTCCTCGCAAGTCGCACGGCAACCTTACGAAAATGGCATTTGAACGGTTCCACGGCATCCCTTCTTCAAGACGCGACGCAAGCCCAGAAGCAAACCTACGCCGGTTCGACCAGATGACGTCGGGCGAGCTTGGGCCAGATGGAGTGAAATGGTGCCTCCGTGCCAAGATCAGCGTCGACGACCCCAATAAAGCCCTGCGCGATCCGGTCATATACCGGTGCAACTTGACACCGCACCATCGCACGGGGTGAGTGGTTACAACACTTGGGGTCAACTGTCTCGCTGAAAAGACTTAAGGGACACGTGGAAAGTGTATCCGACATATGACTTTGCCTGTCCCGTTGTGGACTCCCTTGAGGGAGTTACACATGCTTTACGCACCAATGAGTACAGAGACAGGAACCCTCAGTATCACTGGGTCCAGGAGGCCCTTGGCCTGCGGCCAGTTCACATTTGGGACTTCAGCCGTCTCAACTTCATTTATACCGTGCTTTCGAAGAGGAAGCTCCAGCAGTTCGTGGACAAGGGTTTGGTTCGGGGCTGGGACGACCCGAGATTCCCCACAGTACGGGGTTCGTTTTTGTGCGTTTTGTAGTGGAAGGGATTTGATTTTTTTTGTGTAGGAATCATGAGGCGCGGTCTGACGATTGAAGCCCTACAACAATTTATGCTGCAGCAGGGTCCATCCCAGGCTGTTCTGTCCCTCGAGTGGGATTCGGTGCGTTGTGCAATTTTCTTTATTGTCACGATGTTAGACCAGTTGGCGGCAGCTCTGGGCACTGAATAAGAAGATTATCGATTCCAAGGCGCCGCGGTTCTGGGCCATATCGAAGGAGAACTGGTACGCCTGCAGTGGTTCGACTATATCTGATTTCTAACATGTTTTAGCGTTCCTGCCGTTGTGCTTAACGGCCCCGAGGAACACACGAAAGTTCTACCAAAGCACAAGAAGAATCCCGCCGTGGGCAACAAGCTGACCACCTACGCGAATCATATTCTTCTCGAACAGATAGACGCTGCCTCGTTCGATGAAGGGGAGGAGGTACGAGCTATATTTCCCAGCTCTTTGAATTGATTGCTTATTGCTCCGTCAGATCACCCTCATGGACTGGGGCAACGCGATCGTCAAGACCAAGGTCCTCGCAGCCAACGGATCCGTGGCCTCGATCACCGTCGATTTACATCTCTCGGGCGATTTCAAGTCGACCAAGAAGAAGGTAACATGGCTTGCTCAGTCGCAGAATCGGCCCCTCGAGGAAGTCACCCTGCTGGACTACGATTATCTGCTCACGAAGAAGAAGCTCGAGGAGGGCGACAACTGGGAGGATTTTGTTACCCCCAAGACCGAATTTCGCGAGGAGGCGCTTGCGGATGCGAACGTTTTGGATCTCGTCGATGCAAAGGATCGGATTTTGCAATTTGAGCGGAAGGGATACTACTCGCATGACGGTCGCGGCGCAGACGGCCGTTTAGAGTTTATCAAAATTCCAGACGGCCGAGCTGCCAGTTTGGTCAGCAAGGCGTAGGATAGTTATCCCAGCGAGTTTCTTGTCGGCAGGGCTGCGATAGACCTCATGTACATGCGCGCGCACCACCATCAATGCGGGTCCGTGGATGATCGGTTTGAAAAGTCACTCCTGTCAGACCAAATTCTACATTGACTGTGGTGACTGCCCCGCGACTCGAAGCATCGTCCTTGAACGGCTCCGTGTTGCATACATATCCCGCACATTTTCCGGGTGGAATACACTTGTCTCTTTCCCCATCCACCACCATGAGCAGACTCAACGCCGGTGCATACGAGTTCGTTCCGGGCAGAGGCTTCGTCGCGCCCCAGGCCCAGCCGCCGCCGCCTGCACCTCTTGAGCGTCCGGAGCAGACAGAGGCACCGCGGCCGCCTCCGACCATTTCTCTGAACATCGGTGGAGCAAAACCTGCCCCGCCGGCTCCTGCTCCTGCGCCCGCTGTTGCCACGCCCGCGCCCGCATCCATCCAGGTGTCCGCGCCATCGGCCCCGTCCAAGACCTTTTCCACGGAAAAGAGCAAGACAGACACAACTGCCATTGTGCAGGAGGTGCGCACCGTCGCAGACGACTCGGTGCTCGAAGATCTGTACGGCGATGGTGTGTATCGCGCCTCCCCTTGCGTGCCCTTATTGAACCGCGCCCAAAAGTCAAGGAGCATCTCAACATCGTCTTCATCGGCCATGTCGATGCCGGCAAGAGCACCATGGGCGGCAACCTGCTCTACCTCACGGGCATGGTCGACAAGCGTACCATGGAAAAATACGAGCGCGAGGCCAAGGAGGCCGGCCGTGAGACCTGGTACCTCAGCTGGGCTCTCGACTCGACGCCCCAGGAGCGCGCAAAGGGCAAGACCGTAGAGGTCGGCCGCGCCTACTTTGAGACGCCGTTCCGCCGATACACCATCCTAGATGCCCCCGGCCACAAAACCTTTGTCCCCTCCATGATCTCCGGTGCCGCCCAGGCCGACATTGCCATTCTCGTTATATCAGCACGCAAAGGCGAGTTTGAGACTGGCTTCGAGAAGGGCGGCCAGACCCGGGAGCATATCATGCTGGTCAAGACCGCGGGCGTCTCGAAGATCATCATCGCAATCAACAAAATGGACGACTCTACGGTCAACTGGGAAAAGGTGCGGTACGAGGAAATTCGGGACAAGCTAATTCCCTTCGTGCGCGCCGCTGGCTTCAACCCCAAGACCGATGTCACCTTTATACCCGTGTCTGCATATACCGGCGTGAACCTCAAGGATCGTGTGACGAAGGCGGTCGCTCCTTGGTATTCGTGAGTCTGCCTTGCGCTTTTCTTGTTGCCCAGTCCTTATTTGGTTCCTCCAGAGGCCCATCCTTCCTTGAGCACGTCGACCACATGCCCATGGTCGACCGCAAAATCAATGCTCCGTTGATGATGCCAGTGGCCGAAAAATACAAGGACATGGGTACCATCGTCGTCGGCAAGGTCGAGTCCGGCCACATGCGCAAGGGCGACGACCTCATTCTCATGCCCAACAAAACGGCCGTTGAGGTCGCGGCCATCTACAACGAGATGGAGGAGGAGGTCAACTCGGCGCTGTGTGGCGACAACGTGCGCATCAGGCTGCGCGGCGTCGAGGACGAGGACATCAGCCCCGGGTTCATGTTGACGAGTCCGCAAAAGCCCATTCACGCCGTGCGCCAGTTCCAGGCCGAGCTCGCGATCTTGGAGCACAAGAGCATCATCTGTGCTGGCTACTCGGCCGTCATGCACATTCACACTTTGTCCGAAGAAGTCACACTGCCGGTATGATTCCTTCCTCTTGACATGAAACTCTGGTCTCATCGGTTACAGGCGCTTTTACACTACTTTGACAAGGCCACTGGCCGCAAGTCACGGAAGCCGCCACAATTTGCCAAGAGGGGACAAAAGATCGTGGCGCTGATCGAGACCGCCGCCCCCGTCTGTGTCGAACGCTTTGCAGACTATCCTCAACTGGGGCGCTTCACACTACGAGACGAAGGCCGGACAATAGCCATCGGCAAGGTTAGTTGAGCTCAGATAAAACTTGCACTGTACTGACGACGCCGTTGATACAGGTTACAAAGCTCATTGAGGGCCCCATTGACGATGCCGCGGACGGTGTCGCCAACATGTCGATCAACGCCTAAGTGCCCAATGGAAACCTGTATCAGTACACCTACAATACTGCACCCATCTAGACTTGAATCCGCCAGTATTTCTACCCTGTGAAACGTTGTACAAAATTGCAGGCTGCCAATGAGATGTGTATAATTACCCTTGTGCCGTAGACTATCCCGACAGTTCGATTCGTGAGAACAGCATACCAAAGCAGGAATCAGACGCGACTCAACGCCCACTCCTAAATGGGGATGTGAGATGGTGACTTCACGAAAATGAGGCGCGACCGTCGAGGATGCAGTCCCGCAGTGCTCTGGGAGAAACAAGGAATTTTATACCCAGAAAGACTCAATAAGTTCGATTCCATCTCAAATCGATATCCACACTTTCCCGTTTGATCTCTGAGAGTATTGTTTACGCCGGTCCGCGAAACGGTAACTGCTCGTACGTCCCGCGCCTGAATGATTTTTTTTCATCAGCCCAGGGCCCCAGGTCTGCCTTTCCAGTCTACAGAGACGATTGGTAAGCGGAGAACATCCCCAAAAGGAAGGGCGGTAATCTCTGATCCAACTTTTATGACCGATCTCCAAGCTTTGCTTTCCGCTGGCTTGTGCATAATCGAGTCTGCGGAAAATACATCGCACGACATCAAATCCGTATTGGCATCTCGCTTGACTCGCTACTATGCGCGTCTGGAGCTTGACACCACTCTTGACGGCTCCGAAGCTCTGCAAAGTCTCGAGTTGACCACGGCCGCGGAGGCCTTAAACGTCTTAGAGGGGGTGCATGGGATACTGGATACACAAGACGATTCTATTGGGACGCGTGATCTTGCAGAATTGCGGACGCTGCTCGCCATTACATTCAAATGGGGAGTTGGTCCTTTGCTTTCCCGAGCGATGTTGGCGTGGCCAAGCAAGTCTGCTCGACCTCAAATAATCGATCTGACGACAGCTCCGGAAGACTACGCGCTGTTGTGTACCATGACATCTCGTCTGTTGAGCATAGCCGTCCCAACCAATGCGCCGACTTTCGTAACTACTACACTGTTGACCCGTCACCTCGATCAGCTCTTGAGACCATGTATTGCGATTGGCTGGCTCCCAAAGTCTCTTGCTTCCGATTCAGCTCCAGAATCCATCCGGCCTGCGACAATTCGCCTCCTCGAAAGGTACGCTTGCACCGCTTTGCCTTTCGCTAGCGATTTATCATCTTTGCTCAGTTTGCCTCCGTCTCAGACGATCATGGCGCTGGGGGCTGTACTCTCTGTAAAGCCTTGTCCCCCTCATGCTCACAAGTCGTGCGCATCTCTCCTCAGCAAGCAGTTATTGCGCCCCGAGGGCGTCCGTGGCCTGTGTGCTGCTGTCTTCGGGGAGGACGCGGATGAAGTCCAGCTGGAGAAAATTGAACATGTTGCTCGCGTTTTAACGACATCTCCCGCAAATATGTCGACCGAGGTGAGAGACTGATGCCTTTCTTCGTTATTTACTTACTCGTACCCAGCTTTATTTCTCCATCATCACACCGAGGATTCTCGAACTGCTGTCCGACCGTGCCCCCTCAGCATATAGACGCGCCGCGGCATTTTCCATCTCCCGCATACTCGCAACGCCGGCATCTTCTGCGGTGCTTTCGTTCTTGCACCCGCCTCTGCTTTCTGTCAAGCCAGCGACATCGCCCCGAGCAGCACTGTCCACAATCATGATGATCGTCACAAATACCGATCCATCCCCAACACTAATATCTATCCTTCTGTCGCCTATCGTTTCGGCCCTGTATTCGCTACTATACCACCTTGATCAAGTCAAAACATCTGACCCGAGCCTAAAGGAACTCCTTCGTGGACTGCTCGGAACGTGGGGCAGAGTCGTTGGTGCGACAGAAGCACTGGCAATATTGTGGTCTATAATCGACGGCCAGGGTGGCGAATGGCGCGTGAATGTAGACGGTCAGATTACGCGCCTTGAAAAGTGAGCAACGAACTCGCCCGCTTTTATTCATCTTGCTCAGAGCTCCAGGTCTGATAAACCACCTCCACTTTCACTTCTGACTCCCGCCGACGACGATATCGATCTCGACACCAATATCTTTGATCTGTTTCCAGATCCCGCACATTTCGTTCGGTTCCTAAAATCTATCCAGCGCACGGATATATCCTCCGACCTCTTTCTGCGTTTATTGGAATCTTATCGTGATTCCAAGTCGGGAACGGATGAGGATCCCACAAGGTGCGCGGTGCCAATTCGCTTTTACTTTTCTAACGTACTCAGAACATTGTTGTATCTGCAATTGGTCGTTCAAATGCAGACCCAGCTTTCAGACGGGCCCTCTACTGTCCTCGGGAAGCCGACGCACATACTTTCCTTCGTGAGACATGCTATTGAGTCCAGGGGTCCAGAATTGGAACCAACGAAGCCCACCAACACCAATCCCTTCCAATTAGACCTCGATGAATCCGATGATGGCGATAGTGACGACGACACTCCCGGTGCTGAGATTATTTCCCCAGACGATGAGATGGTCGAGACTTCGGTCAATCTCCTTCTCGCAGTACTTGAAGGTTAGTGACTAATATTCTGCCCCCTGCTCGGACCTGATTGATCCAGCCAATGAGGATCTTTCTGCGAGGACCACTCCAGTCCTCGATGAGATCTTCTCCTTACTAAAACCGCTGGCTCTCTCCGGATCGTCTTCTGTGCAGCCATTGGCGAGGGAAGCACGGATGGTCTTGACCGCTCGTCTGGCCTCCACATCTGCGCCAAAACGAAGCGCTCGTGACGACGACAACACTCAGGAGATTTATCAGAAGGCTCTCAAACTTCTCCAGGATCCTATATTGCCTGTCAGAGCTCACGGACTATTACTCCTTCGACAGCTAGTCAGTCCGCTCAAGTCTCGAAAGGCACAGATGTCGGATCCAGCATTGATTCCGGCCATTCTATCGATTTTTCTACAGTCGGTACAAGACGATGATTCGTACATGTTCCTTAACGCCGTGCAAGGTCTCGCGGCAATGGTAGATACATATGGCAAAGACGTACTCAGAGGCCTTGTGAAAGAGTACAGCCAAGGGCTCGAAGGGCTCGGGGCCAGTGTGATGACCCAACATGACATGGACATCCGTATACGAGTCGGAGAAGCACTTGCATCGGTTATCAAAAGATGCGGCTCCACATTACCTGCGTTCGGTAAGTCCGTGGCGCTGCCCTTCTTTTAGATAGCTGACCCCTGCAGTCGATATCCTGGTACCGCCGCTGTTCAATGTAGTCCGGTCGCCGCAGGCACCTACCACCCTCCGAACCTCGGCCCTTTCGTTGCTGGCTGAATGCGAGAACACTTGTTCGCTAGCCCTGACACAATATGTCACAGATCTCTCGGAAGCCATGGTTGATTTGCTCCAGATTGAGACCTCATCCACGACTCCAACAGAGTCAGAGGACACCAACCCCATCTCAGCAGATCCGAAGCTACCTCCCTTCCGACGAGCGGCATTGCACTTTCTCGGGCTCTTGATTCGCGAAAGCACCAAGCAGATATACGACTCTTCCCAGATCGAATTTTCGAACAGACTGTTCAAGCGCATGAGGTCCACCTTGGCGTACGTGTCTGCAACTGACGGGGACATGATAGTGAGGGTAATGGCCCGAGAGGTCGGGGAAGGACTTTCAGAACTGGAGGAGGCAAGGTTGGGTAATACATGAATTGAATAAATATCTACCCCGTATCTGTCTCAGATGCGGAGAGCTCGTGCGAACTGAGTCAATAAGAGGTATGTTCATATAGGTTTCATGCACCGAAGTGCTCAACGCAAGGCTCACTTGTCAACGAATGAGCTGCAATTGAAGGGAACCAACGGTATCAAGTGCTTGACACATTCGAAGGGTTGCTGACTACCCTGGCAATTTCGTCGATGCGCCGTCTGAAATTCTTCCAGTTCGAGCGGCCCACGAGAAGATATGGCGAATGGTCGTTGGTCGCGTCAGGAGGAGCGTCTAGTTTCAAGAAAGGATTGGATATTGCTGAGTAGTACGCCATATGCAGAGCTTTGAATATCTAAGAACGGTTAGCCCCCAAGAATGTTCACCGCACAGCTACGCACCAGATTAACTTCCACGTCCCTGACCACAGAATCTGACAGAGCCAGCGCAATCACAATCTTGACTTTGAGAGGCGTTATGTACCCGTAAACCGCAACGTCATCCATCGCATACAGTAGACCGAGGTAGCACTCGGGAGATTTTTCTCTGGCAGCCACTATCTCGAAGTTAGAGGGCGGACTTAAACGCAGGAAGAAGCTTCGACCTCGCTCTTCTATCACGTCGAGACTCGTATGGGCAATATAGTGATACTTTATAGCGTGGTCATCTTGCTTGGTGCTGGTATTGCTGCTCGGAAAAGTGCGTATGATTATGGGGTGGTTCTGAGGTGAGATAAACGCAACAGCGTTGAGGGTTTTTCGACTCATGGGAGAGGTGACGCGACAGCGTGACGAACATGCTTGGCAGCAAGACAGGAAGAAAACAACCGCTCGAGGCCCGAATAGGAAGGTTTCTCCAATATCGCGTTCAGTCGAACCATTGCCGGCGGACAAATATCATGGGACAGCTTGGATTATGTGCACTAAGTGGTATCAAGACGGGAAAGTATGTTACAGACGTCGTGTATTATTATGATGGTGCTTATGGTACATTTTACCCGGAGATGGCCTGCGGGTTGGCAGAGCATGAGTTCAGAGTTTAAAACATGCATCAGTCGCTCACCTTCTTTGTAATCTCGTAGATGCGACGCTGGGCCGCGAACAAGATAGAGGCAGTCAAAACACTCTGCAAAAGCTTGCTGCCGACGCCTTTGTACAACCCTGGGAGTCCTTCTTCCTTCAAGATAGTCAAAAGCCCGTCCAGAGACGACTTGTATTTGAGGGCGTTGGCTTGTCCTGCTTGAAGTCGGCTTTTCACGACGCTGTGTATGTATGCATCAGTAGTTGCTGAGAGGATGAGGAATGAAAATATTACATGTAGGGATAGGTCGAGGAGGTAGCAACTGCAAAGGTTAGTATATTGCTCTCAAAACACAATAGCAATGATACTCACCAAGTTTAGACAACGCGCCGAGCAAGAAAAAATCCCAGTCCGTCAGCGCGGCCACTGCAGTGGCGATCCCAGCGGCCCTCAATTTGGCTGTTCTCCTGGCGACAAGGAAATTCTTCAGCTGTTCAAACACAGTGTACTGCGAGAAATGGTTCAGTAGACGGCAGAGCAAGCTTTAAATAACCGAGGACCTGCAGAACAGGGTTCATAACCAGCACAAGCGCAGGGCCGATTCCACGCCAGAAGGCGCTGTATTGCAGCAAGGGGTGAGAACAGGTTGTTTCGATATGCAATTGCTTACCGCACACCACCATCCTGGAGAATCTTCTGAACGGTTTCGACAATCGAGAGTTTTTTCACGGTGTTGGGACGGGAAGGATCCAAAGAGGGCTCGGCCTGGTTCAAGGTCTCAGTGGCCTGCGAAGTCTGCGAAAGGACCATTATAAGAACGCATACTCTTCTATTTGGAAAGCACTCGGACCTGAACCACCCAGATGGGATTGCTGATGATTGTCGTAGCAGATCCTTTTCCAAAGTTCAAGCAAAAGTACTCAGTTGTGAGCGAATAAGCTTACCAGCGATTATCCCAATCAAAATAGACTCTGCCGTACTCAAAGCTTTTATCGCTTTGCCCTTCTGCACTATTCCTGTTTTGTTCGTTTTCAGAGGGTTTCAGCAAGTAAGTACGTCTGATTTTACTTGCCTCGGGACCGCTCGTAAAAGTAGTAGTATACACTTGTCAGATCTGTCAGAATTATAATTTGACGCGGACCAGCCGTTGACATACCCGTTCGTGACTGCGATGCCCAATAAGCTCGAGCTTAAGCCACTGTAGAGAGACAAGGGGCCCTCCCGTTTGATGATGTCTAGCTTCAGACCGAGGTTACGGATGGGAAGCAATGCAAGAGAGGAATATCCAGTACCACAGCCTGGTATGTCGTCTGGGTGGTATGATCGTCAATGCCGTGAGATTTAGACTGGACGGAGAGCTTGCCTTGGATTCATTCTTCGTTTCTACGGCTGCGCGGGTACTCAAGAGGATCAAAGGACTGCGGCAAGGTCAACTCAAACCAACGAGTGAAACGAAGGTGGAATCACTAAGTGCAGGACATGGCGACGATGCCGGCTGCCCCGCCCGCAACAGCATGTATAGCAGAGTCACCGCTCATTGTGCGAGTAAGGTATGCGGAAGGAGAGAGCAGAGTTAGCGCGATGTAAGTTACAACCGATGCTCTTATTCGCGAAGATGCCAAAAATCACATGCATCAAACGCGGATCACTATTTACATTACACCCGACCAAATCCGGCTTGCAAGTCCTTCAATACCCGCTTGACCTCAGCCACGTCCGCCGCAAGACCGTTCGAGCTTTGCCCTATAGAATCCGCCCTGACTTGCGATAACCCAGCGCCATCACCAACCGTGGCTTTACCGTCGTCAGTGGCGAGCCATTGGTCAAGCTGCGCCGCAATCGACCGGGCCTTTAGCCGGAAGTGCGTACGGATGATGTCTGCGAAAGGCTCCGGCGGGTTTTGCAGGTTGCCGAGCATCTGAGAAAGGTGGATGAGCAGCATACAAAAAAAACAGGTGATAAACACGCACCGCTGTCCTGACGACCATTCGCCGTACGTTCGCCGAATCTAGCAAAAGTCGGTACTCCGCGTCAGTACATAAGACAGAAATCACACACATCCACGGGACGCCGGGGTTCCGCCACTTGCTGCCCAACCAGGCTCGTTGAGATACGGTTCTTCGCAGAGAATCATAGATTGTATCGAAATGAGAACCTGCCCAAAGATCAGCGTCGCGGTTACGCAATAAGCTGGCGCTTACTTGGAGGAGGGTCGACCTTCCGGAAACCCAACCAGGCCCTTGCCATGTTCCCAATAACGATAAACAAACTTTGCCGTCCTGCCCATGCATATTACGAGACCGATCAATACAAGGGTGCATTGAATACATACTGCGTAGAGATTGGGGTTGAACCGGTATTTGCCGCCGTTGGTCTAGCGTACCATCAGTTAACCGCACCGGGTCCTTGCGCTAGACTCACTGTCATGTACTTGACACTGGGAGGCGATTGATTGTAGTTCGGACCGAGGAATATGTCAAAGAGAAAACTGTTGCTTGGTGTGAGTGAGGATTGACGAGACTACAAAAGCCGGCGCACCAGCCATTGTAATATCTATCCGAGAGCTGGTCAGAGTCCAAGGTGGGGCAGGAAAACAGCAGAAAAACATACGGGGTGCCTTCAGGTCCGGTAATGAGGGCCTTGATCACATCGACTCGGGTCTCGTCGATACGCAGAAAGATTGAGGAGTTCCAAGCGATAGGTAGATTGTTGGTCAAGATCGAGAGCTTTCCTGGATGTTAGGAATGGTGAACAGTAATTATTCAGAAATCTCACCTCTTTAGCGATGGCAAGAGATCGTTTAGGTATGTCAGATAGAGCCAGCATGCGGATTTCATTGTTGTAATACGATTTATAATGCGGGAGTTGGGGCTCCGTCTCGTTTGCGGAGTTTGTCGTCGGGATTGTCAAATCGCAGTACTCAAACCTGACGCGAGTAGCCCACTCGATGTACGCCTTATTCGCACTCTCTTCCGTTTCGCCGGCGTCAACCAATATCCCCTCAGCGGAAGACGAGGTGAGGATCTTCGGCAACGAGGCGTGAAGCCGCTCAACAAACGCATCACCCTTGGTCTCACGCAACGACCGATCAATAGCGTTTGCTGTGCCAAGAATCCGCTGGCAGAAAGTGAGGAGTTTTTGGTTCTCGGAGTCGGCGACCGTTGCAGACACCTCTTTAGATTTGCCTTTGGTATCGACCGTCATCCGCTTCTGCTCCTCTGTCAGCTCTGCGTCGGTCACTTCTGGGACCTTGACACCCTCCAAGGCCTTGATTGCAGCATGCGCTTGGATAACGATAGCTTCAAGTAGCTCTCGCGGCCCGGCACTTCCTTCGTAGATTATGGTTCGCTCCCTGATGGGAGTGTTGTTGGGCGATTTCCTAGTCGTGACGGACTTGACAGAGGCCACAGTCATGATAGGCATGGCCATCATGCTCGCTAATGCCTCATGGTTGGATATTGTCTACGAGATTTTAAGTCCGTGAAACAGGATGCACGATGTGCTTACCTCGAGCCATTCAAGCAATTTGAAGTACAGGACAGAGCGATCTGACATGTCTGCCAAGGAATCGTTCCTCAGCAATGTGCTGGACACCGTGTTGAATCGCCTTCGGAGATGCGCCAGGGCCGTTGGATGCGGGAGGAAATCGCTTGGATGATGGCCCTCGCGATGCAAAGAAGGAAGATACACGCCAATTTCCGTGAGGAGTCGCCCGATCTTCTCGTCTTTCGTGGCTTGCAGCGCCTGCGCTTCCATTTGACCCGAATTCTGGCAGATGGAGGATTGAGCCAACGCTGGCGGTAAAAGAGAAAGAGGCCTACATCCTCTTTCAGGTCACCAGCATAGCCAACCCCACCTTTCGCCCTCTTGCCACTTGAACCCATGTTGTAATAATCTTCGTCGTCGGGATCGTCAGAGTCCTTTGGCGCCAGTTTTTCGGTTTTCCTACGTTTACTGTTTCGGCTCTTAGGATCCTGGGCGGCCTTGGAATCTTGAGATTGCTCAGAGAACATCTGCTCAAGCATCGAGAGACCAACACCAAGGATGACACCCTGGATGTCTGCGCAGTGGAATAAGATTTCTCCAGGGGCAGCAGCCCCGGGTCGCTGAACCTTCTCAGTTATAGGCTCGCCGCAGGCAAAGCAAAATTCCGAGTTGCACCGCTGGCAAGTCTTTGGCACGACGCTTCGGAGATGCGCAATGTAGGAAGAAAACTCGGGCTGCGTTGCGAAGTTAGCGGAAGACAGCAGTGCGAGAGGAACCACCCACAAATATCGGAAAGAAGTCGCTCTTTTTCCGAAGGACCGATGAGCCACATTCGTGAGGACACGCGCATTTCCCTTCACTCAACTGGGAATACAGCGCAAACAGGAAGCTTTGCTCTCCGCCCGACGGGGGCGGGCAGCCCTTCATCCACTCGCCCTGCGTCATGAGCTTCACCTGCTCCGCGCTCCCAGAGAGATATACAAGCTCCGGCTCCTCCTCTACTTCGATGATTTCTTCGCGATGGTCCTTTGAAAAGAATACGCCTGCGATGATTTAATCAATGATTCGCGCAAAGGGAAAAAAAGAGGTAGCCTACGAGCATACGGGTCTGCATCTGAATTCGTCCGCGGCCCATTGGCCACAGGCCCGTCGTCAGAATCGTAGTCCACAAAGTCGTCCTCCCCTGATCGTCGGGTAAGTGCGGGTCAATTGCGCGAATTATAACCCACCATCGTCTTCCTCCTCCTCGTCAGACCCGTCGCCAGCTGGCGTTTCATCGTCGTCCTCGGGCGTCTATATCAAAAGAATCGGCACGCATCGCAGTGAACGCGCGATGCAACCTTACCGCCATTCGGATGGTCCGTTTCGCCACCGCGGGCACAGAGGTGGACGCCATGGGCGAGTCGCCATCCTCGTCCTTGACGTGATCGAACGCCCCCTCGAAGAAACGCTCTGCGGCCTGCATCACGTCCTTGTATTGCGCCAAAGCGGCTTTCGCCTGCGCTACAGTGGCGCCCTATCCGAGAACGCGTAAATACGGGCGCATTGGCGGCGAATACAGTCTTATACCATCTCGGTAAGCTGCCGAATCTTCACTTGCAGGTCGTCTGCCATGGTGAACTGAACACTGAGTTAAAGTGGGCGCAGTCCCGAAGCGTTAAAGAAGAGGCGCCTAATCAATTTGCTGCTATTTGCAGTGGCTGAACGCCCTTGGTTGAAGCCAGAATATGATTCGAGCCTACTACATAGCACAAAAAGAGGGTATAAATACTTGCTATACCAGTCCCAAAAACCAGAAATCATCGCTGTCGTAAGAGCTCGCAAGCGAGGGGAAATAGGGACTATACGAAACGCCGCGCATATATAATAAGTAGAACGATAAGGAAGGTACGAGTACAGCTCACTCAGAGCTGCAACCGAAAGGCACGGAATGGAGCCAGGGCGAGTCAGACAGGGAGAGGATAACGGATTCTCATATGTTGTTGTTGTCACGACGGGGGAGCGGGACAGCGACACTGTCGCGGTCAAAGCCGAGAGGATATGATGACAAGTCGCTGGTGAGGGCCAACGTATCTAAACTTGCGCGTTGGCGACCATTGACTATGCCGTTGAATGCAGTCGGAGGATTTGCATCTGAGCTATTCCCTGAATCGATCTGGAAAGGGAAAGATCCCAGACCAGACGACGCAGTGGAGAACTGTGATGTGGTGGACATTCCTAGCGTCCTCCGGTTCGGGGGCGCAGGAAGATCCGAATCTCTCTGCGATTTTGGGATTTCAGGGCGTTTGGGTGCCGACGCCGAGAAGGTCTGCTGGCCCAGCGGAGATACGGGAGGAGACCGCATTGGTCTGTCAGATATGGGGGAGGGTGGTACAAAAGGGAAAGATTCGAGAATCGAGTCGGCTCGCGTGGAGGCGGCGGACATGACTGAAGAGTTGGAGATGCGCCGATTGGGGTGGTCGCCTCCCTGAGCATGTGCGCGCGCCTGCGCGTGGTCAAGAGCTCGTTGCTGCTGGTCTTCTAAACTCCCCAAGTTGGGAGTGACGAGCTTGCCCATCGTGGTCCGGAACGGCGAGCGGGGGAAGCTGCCTGCAGTCATAGGAGTGGCCAACCCCACATTCACCCTGGTAGCACTCCCAATGTCGATGATCGACCCCGCTTGGGTGCTCATGCTCGTGGGGCGGCTGTCGCTCGAGCGTGCCCATGGCAAGGACGGGCCATCCGCAACCCAGTCAGACGCGATGGAATTGTGCGCGTCGGAGACGTGTCCAAACGTCGTCACGGACGCCGTGGGAGAGGAAGCTCCGTCGCGGAAGGGATCGGTGGGCTTCTCGTCTTCCTCCTTGACAATGTCGGCGGGACCAAACGACCTGGACGCCAGCGGTGACGTGATCGGCGGACGTGAGATCCGGGGACCCTCTGAAGACACGGGTGACAAGGCGCCAGCACTGATCACCTCCGCTTTAACGACACGGACATTGCCCTTGACGGGAGTGATGATCATGGGGGCCTCGTTGAGGAAGTCGCTGGCAAAGCTGGCGTTGGACATGTACGAGTTCCTGGACGAAACCGCAGAGACGCCGGAGCGCTGGGAGGTAGCGTAGAGGCCATTCGACGGACGGAGCGAGTCGCGTGAGACATTGACGTGGTCCAGGTTGAGGTCCGGAGAGCGCAGGGGGCGCATTGGGCCCGTGGAGGTTGTCTGGAGTGTGTCTGAGACGGATCTGTGCTCGGGGGACACGAGGGCGATGGGGATGACATTTGTACTCTCTGTGCCTGCAGTCTGGATGGAGTGGTTGTCGGAGAAGGGGTTGGATTGAGTCGACTGGCGCGGGCTGTTGGAGGGCAGGTTTCGGGACTGGGGGTCGAGGTCTATGGTCACGTTGGAGGACGAATAGACCCGGACGACGGACTCGGACGGGGCAGGGGTCTGGGGCTTCTCCGTGGGATCTGGCCGGTTGAGAACGGTCTCCGCACTGGCGGGGACATCGGGCTTTGTCTCGAAGACGGGGCCGCGGCGCAGACGCAGCCTGCGACGGTACCAGAGGAAAGCACAGACGGCGAGGGCAAGGAAGATGAGGGAGCCGATTACGGCACCGGCAAGGGCACCCTTGCTGACGCCGGCTGAGCCCGAGGCGCTGCTGGAGTCTGGCGAGACGCAGCGGATGGTCGCGCAGGTGGTGCAGCCCCTGGACGAGGATGAGCTGGATGAGAGCACGAGAGCAGAGCACGGTACCTGTTAATGAGAAAGCACTGGGCGTTGCCGGAGCAGATGCAGGACGGGGTGGGGGGACAGGTGATGCAGTTGTCGCTTGCGCGGGGAAGAAGGCCTTCCAGCCTCATTGGAGGAGAAACGAGTGTGGGGAGCTGGACAGCAGAGACGAAGGGACACGACGGTAGCAGAGACGGGGACACGACGGTCGCAGAGACGGGGACACGACGGTAAGAGGAAGGCCTTGCGAGCGCGCGCACCGCCACATCAGACCTCGTCGTCTTGTTACCGATGCCAGAGTCTGGGCGACTACTGCGGAGTTCGAAATAGTCTGGGCGACTACAGCGGAGTTCGAAATAGTCTGGGCGATTACTGCGGAGTTCGAAATAGCCACGCGCGATCATCTCTCGACCACCATGGCCGTCTTCGTTCGCTCCCTCACTTACGTCCACAATCCCACCTCCGACTCCCCGGCCCTGGACCAGGTCTCCCTCAACCTCCCCCCTGGCTCGCGCACAGTTGTCGTCGGTCCAAACGGAGGTCTGCGCGGAACAATCGCTCCTTGGACTCTGATTCACTCTCTATCTTAGCCGGGAAATCAACCCTCCTTCAGATTCTCGCGGGCAAACGGCTCGTCAGTGCCGCCGACATCCTCATCAAGGACAGAGATGTCTTTCGCGACTCGCCTCCAGGCGTCACATTCTTGGGCACCGAGTGGGCGATGAACCCCGTCGTGCGGGGAGATGTATGTCGATAGGATCTCAGAACGTCCACAATCTCATCTTCCAAGATTCTCGTTTCCCACTTCCTCGACTCCGTGGGGGGCTATCGCCACAAGGCCCGTCACTTCGTGGTTGCCCAAAATAATCCTAATCGTCCCAAAATAGGAGCGCCGCGATACTCTTTTGGATATCCTGGACGTTGATTTGGACTGGTAATAAAATTTTCCCGCTATCTCGTCCATATTGACCCCGCCCAGGCACATGCACAACATCTCAGACGGCGAGCGGCGTCGGGTTCAGCTTGTGTTCGGTCTCATGGCGCCGTACGACGTTCTGCTGCTCGACGAGGTGACCGTCGACCTCGATGTCCTCGTCCGCGACGACCTTCTCCGGTTCCTCAAGAGCGACAGCGAGACCCGCGGCGCTACGATCATATGCACGTCATCACCCTGGATGTACCTTCCTTCCCCTAAAATTTTCCACACGCAGACGCGACCCATATCTTTGACGGCCTCAACCATTTCCCGACGCACATTGCTCACATGTCGTTTGGCCGCTTGGTCATTCCACCGAGCCCTTGGCCCATCCCGAGTGACTCGGCCCTCAGTGCACAGTTCGGGTCATCTACGTTGTATGCCGTGGCCCTGCAGTGGTTTGTTGCACCTATTTCCGGAGTGATTCCCAGACTGACAAATGGACAGGCTCAAAGAAGATCGCGACTACCGGCGCGAGTTGGAGAAAAACGGAAGGAAAGTGCGGGGCGCACGCAGAGATCAGGTATTATTCTCTTTGCAGTGGATGCTCGAGCTGATCGCGTCATCGATAGGCCGTTCCCTCCGACTCTGAGACGTTTTATAAAAAGTATGGTCTTCGAATTCTCCCACTGTGGAATCTAATCTAGGCACCACCAGGTACGATTATAGCCATTGAGCATGATAGGTACCCTTCAACGGCCACCACGACCTCGCAATTACAATATCCCGACAACATTCTAGAGTTTCCTCAACGGCTCTATCACCAATAGCATTCCATCCAGCATCCCTCTGTAGCAATAACTTTCAACAAGTAGTAAAACTTCAACAGTTGTAGCATCTAACTAAAGAAACACATTCACGTTCCTGCTTCGCGCCTTCGCCTTTTCGATCCTTTTCGAACCCGCTATTCTCGCGCGTGGGAAGACCTCCGATGCGGAGAAGCGGCTTCGCTCCCGCCCCGCGTTCTCCACGATCTTCCACAATTGATTGACATTGATTGACCTCCAAATGGGTTTCCAGTCCCATGGTCCCATCCTTTTCTCCTTTCAGTGCTCGAACTATATGCTAGGTATGTCACCTGCATTATATCCGTCTGATGGAAGACACGGCTGGGTATATAAGCTTGACCGATTTTTGTCGGGCTTCCGTTCTTCTGCGATAAGCTTGTACGACGGTGAACGCGTTTGGGACTCGCCATGTCTTCACATCTCAACAAGAATTACGACCACATCGCTGCAGCGAAGGTATGGAGCCCGTTTAACGGCCGACGCGCGCCATGATTAACCGGTTGTTGAGCGAAGATCTTGTGGAAGTTGGATTGTCATATTCTACCGCCGCTGGCCCTCTTATGGTTGTGCAACTTCATTGACCGCAGCAATGTTGGCAGTGAGTTCCCGGTGGCATTGACTTGCTTTGAATAAATTGCCTGATCTCATTATCTAGATGCGCGGATTGCGGGCCTCGAGAAGGACACCAACCTACACGGCAACCAGTTCAACATCGTCCTTACTGGTCAGCCCACATCATTTCCTCACGCTGTATTCTGAATCAGACTCCAGTTTTCTATGCGACGTAATGCGCACCATGCTCCGCTCTGTTTGAATTTGACGCGCATCATAGCTATCTTCTCGTCGAGGTCCCTTCCAACCTTGTGATGAAGAAAATCAAACCAAACGTAGGCGGGCGCGCGCAAGCGTCCTAGATCTTCTCTCAATCTCCACGTAGCGTTGGATTCCTTTCCTGGTTTTCATATGGGGTGCGATCACGACTTTGACCGCTCTTGGTGAGTTCTAGATTCAAAACTGTACGAAATCCGTTACTGATTCCTTCAAGTTCATAACTTCGCGGGGCTGATTGCGATACGGATGTTTCTGGGCTTATGTGAAGGTATGGATCTTACCCTGCATGGTTAAATCACCTACCCAATCTCGCTTCTGAGGGGGCCTGCTTCCTGGGATTGTAAGGTCCATCTTTGGACGCGGCCGCCAACTCTAATTCCATCAGATATTGTACCTAAGTACCATCTACAAACCCCATGAACTGCAGTTACGGTGAGCACTCACATTTCTGTCGAAATATCGTGCATTGATTTTTCAGTGTGGGGATCTTTTACGCGTCTGCTTCGCTTTCCGGTGCATTTGGAGGTTAGAAGCCGATCTTCGGCTGAGTTATAGCAATGTTGACGGGAGCAGGCCTCCTCGCAACCGCCATCCTGTCGATGGACGGAATCGGCAATCTTGCTGGTTGGCGATGGATCTTTGTCTTAGAAGGTTCGTAAACAACTCGAAGAGCGAAAACTTAGCGGGAAAGCTGATGCTTCGAAAGGTTTGGCTACCGTGGTCGCCAGCTTCATTGCGGCCTACTTCTTGCCGGAGGTGAGTGAATGCGTCTGTATACCCGTGCACCGGCACGAACCAAATGCAGAGCATCGCCGAAGCAAAGTTCCTGACGGAGGAAGAAAAGGAGTTTGCTCGCAAGTTTTTTTATTCTTTTGCGATCCTATTCAATGCATCTTACACATCGTGCAGTTGGACGATTCCATCAAGATGAAGCCATCACGGCAAGCACCCTAAATACTCGCGCCTTGCCATCAGACACGGAGAAAGGAGGGAAATCTGAAGTTTACGTGGCGGAAGATGCAGAGTCTGCAGCTAAACCAATCCACATGATGGATGAGAAGTTCGAGATGCGGGAGGTCATCCGAGGTGAGTAAGAGTCAACAGCAGAAAGAATATTGGTTGAATTATTTGAAGGTTTGACAGACTTCCAGGTAAATCGCTTCCAAGAAATCGTACCCTGAAAACAGCTGATCTTTTCTTTCAGGCTTGGGTAACCGGGATCGCCTACCTGGGTCTCATTGTCCGTTTCTTCGTCGTATCTATCGTTCACATCTGATATCCCATCTCAGGTTTCCCTCTACTCATTCTCGCTATTTCTTCCAACAATCGTGGTCGGTCTCAATTACACCGGCAAATCTGCGCAGCTACACAGCGTACCTCCCTACGGTCGGCGCCGATGCCCTTGCCTTGATGTATTTCTCTCATTTGCCCCTCCACAGTGCCAGCTACTGTTTTAACAGGTTGGTGTCGGTGTTCTTACTTTCATGAGTCGAAATGTTAACAATCCCTCTCAGTCATTGTGGCGGTCTTGAGTGACCGATTGAGATGGCGAGGCCCCTTTATTCTTATCTGTCTACCCTTCGCGATTGCAAGTCTACTTCGGCCCATCGTCAAACAGCATGTTTGACAATCTCAACAGGCTGGCTATATTCTTGCTATCGCCGCGACGACGAATGCGCAAAGGTAAGGCACCGAAACCTCGGTAGTGGATCTGCTTTCTGAAAGTTACACACTTAGATATGGAGCCGTGTTCTTGATCGGCGGGTTTCCTCTCCTTCTTGTGGTCCCTATCCTAAATATTATTGCAGCCGCCGGCGTCTATCCCAGTGCACCTGCTATCCTCAGTGTTCGTATCATCTATACCGGAAAGAGATCACTCTCACATCCATTCGTTCAGATACTCCCAAACAACGGTTCTGGGTATTACAAGAGGGCTACCACGACGGCTTTACAGCTCGCGGTTGCGAATTCAGGGTCAGTGGGTACATCATAAACCTTGTAACAGACGCGAACTCCCTTTCCAGTGGCTTCATTGCGACGAACATCTATACGCCAGACCAAGCGCCGACTTACATACGCGGCCACAGCATCGTCCTTGGCTTCTTGATCCTCTCATGGTTCCTCATCGCGGTGAACGTGTAGGTTGTCGACCATCCGCGCGAACTCGTTACAAACCTACTTTCAATAGGTGGTATTGCGCCCGAGAAAACAAGGCCCGAGCTGAAGGTCGCAGACATGGAAATATTACCGCCTATGAAGAGTTATGGAACACAGACAAGACACGAGCTCCCATCGGTGATAGGCATCCAGATGTAATCTCATACTTGCCATCCGGTGCCATGAAAACTGACCTGGGCTTGCAGTTCCGCTTTACACTTTGAGCCAATGTCAGATTCGGAAGAAAGAAGGTGTAACTTTGGCGATTTAATGTACGATTATTCAGGAGGCAATGATTTCTTTACTGCGAAGATACAGCGAGCGACGGAAAAGCAGACACTCTATGCGCCGAACGCCATCTCGTACTTGGTCAGAGGGCGCCGCACACGTTCCTCGGTACCCGAGGCTTTGGGTATGAATTCTGCAGCTGCGGGATCGGGAGTTTTCGCGAGCAGCCGCAATGCGAGCTGTCTGAGTTGATTCCATTGCTTCAGTTCGTCTGCTTGTGGTGTGCCATTGGCAGCGACATAGTCGACTGTATCAACTACGGCAGCAGCGAGTTTTACAACATGGAACGCCCAGTTCTTGGCCGATTTCTTGCTTTCGCTCATTGGCTGTTTCTTGTTTTCGGCAAAGAAACTGGCTTCCTTCGCGTTGACGTGGTAGGCGATCCGGAGGCATTGTCGCATGTTGGAGCTGTTCTCGGTGGCGAGGGCGGTCCGGAACATGCACGACATTGTCTCGGCTGTAGGTAGCAGATTTCTCCCCAGCGGTCGTTTGTCTACTCTCGGAGAAGCAACGACCGCGCCATCCATGAAATCGTGACAGTGATACCCTGTCATCAGATTGAACGTTCTTGTGGCCGACTTCCAATCTGCACCGCGCCAGCACGCGAGCAAAACCAAGTTGTATGTGGTAATGGCAGGCCGGACCTTGAGGCCAGTGGCATGACCACCCTGAATCTCTTGTCGCAGCATCCACTCGAGAGTCTCAAGAGATAAATGGGCAGAGCCAGGGACCCCTAATGCCAGCCTCGCCTTCAACACTTCCTCCGCATGTCCGCGATCGATGATATCGGCGCCGCCGCTGGCCGGCGGCCGCTTGATGACCTGTTGGAAGAAGTGTATACATTCTGCGGGTTTATGGCTGTTGTTGCACAACAAAAGAGCGGCAGCAAAACTCTGCGAAGTCAAGGGTATCTTGCCATGCAGAGGTGGCTCTGCGGAAGTCGCGAGACCGAAGTACTCGCGTACAAGCTGGAAAGCCAGGGCTTGCTCCGAGGACTGTCCCTTTGACAATGCTATCACAGCAGCGGTAACAAGGAAGGAATCGATCTCTAAACCAGACTTTTCCGACGCCTTCACCACATGCCCCCACAATACTCGGGCATCGGTAGCGTTCTTCGCGTATTGCGCAGAGGGCAAACCAGCAGTCGTGACAGATAAAGCGCGGAACATGGCAGTGAAGAGGTATTTGTCGGCCGCCAGAGGACCCTGCTCCGCCAAGCCATGGTAGAGCACAAAAATCTCGTCGAATTGTCCTGCGTTTCCGAGAATCGTAACGTAGGCAGGGAGCGGGTCTATTGAAAGCTCCGAACTGGTGGGATCGGTCTTTTTGATAGCCTCGATATGCCGCTGGTAAGCTTCGTATAAGGAACGAGCATTCTTGAGCTGCTGCGGATAGGCGGCCCACACTTCGATACGTGAAAGGCCGCTGAACATGGTCTGGAATGTCCGTGTAGTCGGGTTAAACCCCCTCCGTTTCATCTGAGACGTCGCCGTTAGAATAAACGTAGGGGCAAGAAATCAAGATCAACGCACGTCGATGAAAAGCTCATATGCCAGTTTGAACCGCTTCGCTTTCATACACTCCCATATCAAAGTGTTCCAAACTGCGGTGTTCTGCGCGGCCAGAGGCGCATTTTTCAGCATGGCTACGGCGGTGTCCAGCTGGTTGTTTTTCTCCGCGAGCTTTTTCAGCCTCTCGGAAAGTACATGTGGCTCCAAGAGACGCATTGTAGAGCTCTTTTCGCGGGAGGGGTCATAGTGACGAGACCTGAAACGGGAGTCGGAGGATCCGTCTGACTTCGGATTGCCAGTAGGTTTGTGAGTCGAAGAAGCATTGGCTCGTCGAATGTAGCGCGGAAGGGCAGACGAATCTGCACTGTGGGCACCATCTTGGTCCTTCGACCACCTAGGACGAGTGGATGCGCCAGGCCCCGCTCGAGGAAGTGTTGGGCGTAGCTCGGAGGCTCTCGGCGCTTCTGAGGGCTCGCGAGTTGGCAAACGGGAGGAAGAGGGGGATCTGGAGTGTGGTTTGGCGTCGTCTCGTTTACGCCTGGGTGGACGGGCGTCAGTGTTGAGACAGCGAGACGTAGACGGCCTACAGAGGGAGAGTGGGCGGCGAAACATCCAGTCTTCAAAAAAAATCACTTCACGGTCACGTGTGTCATCTCGGAAAAATGGAGACGGGTCACTTAGCCACAGTCGCGTCAAGTTCGGCGAAAAGGGATGGCCACGTCGTCAGATAATCCGACGCAATCACATATAAGCGCACATGGTCTATCGCCACGATCGTCTCTGTTCAACTCTGTTGTGATGTTGTTTGCAGTGCTCGCATGTCTCGCCCTCCAGTGGTGCTCGGGCGTGAGGGCTCTTCCAACGTGGGAAGGCCTAAATGCGCACAGTTCATTCACCACCTCTCTCGTCCCCTCAGTCACGTTTATGTACGTCTAGTAGCAGTCCCTTGCACTCATACTCATGTGCCTTGACAAGCGAAATCCTTGGACCTCCAAGTGTGATAACGTCTCCGACCCACCTGTCCAGCCACACACCCGGTAAGGCCTCCAGAGCTTCCAATCGCAAACACGAAAAAGAAAACTGATGCGTCCTTGCGTCCAGGTGAACCGGGGAACCTCACCGCGGTTCCCGCCGTACAACGCCGGGCCCCTCCCTTGTTTTCCGTATCCCAGGATCAACTGTGGCAATACCGAAACGAGTCCACAATATATCCCGTCGCCGTCAAGAACACAACACTTATTGAAGGCGTTCCACCCCTCCAGCTGGTCGTCGGAAAACAACCTGCCGCCACCGTCGTCGCTGGTGGGTCCTGGAGATGGAGAGGCTCGATGCTTCGATACGATTTGGGAGTCGCTGGGAATTCGGGAGTCTTTTACCTGTGTCCCCTCAAAGACAGCACAACCGGAATATTCATGTTTCTTGAACCGTGAGCGGTGAAGCCAACATGGCTACCACGCGCTAACCGGTTCACAGATCACCCACGCCTGCTGGTTGTCATATCGTTACACTTCACAGCTTTTCAGCGAGAATCCAGAATGCAGGCTGAATCTCCGCAATTTTCATTCCGTCTAGTGTTACACAATTCATTTTTTGTGAATTCGAAGGTCGATGCGTCTGGTTGCGAGAGCGAACGCAAACACACTGAGGAATGCAACTGCGACTGCTATAGGCTTTTTGAGATGCGCAGAAAGAGGCACATTGTAAGAGACCTAGAAGAAATTAGCTTGTAACCGAGGGTTGGCTGTCTAGCTCACATATATCGGCTGGGCATGTCTCTCAGTAAGGTCTCTGAAATGCAGAGTGATAGTAGGTCGTCCGACTGTATCGAGATACGTGACGTGGGTTGACATAGAACTCGAAACAGCCGGGAATGGAGTCGCAAACTCGACATTACTGACGCCGAGATTAGGGGCGTTGGTAAGACCAGAAATGTTCGCACTCACGTAGCGCCTTCAGGTAATATGATTGTAACTTCAGCTTCATTCACCACCGCCGCGGGAATTGGAGTCAAAACGGGCACTTGAACGATGTACTTCCCCGTTGTCTTGTCCCAGCTGACTGAATCCGCCAAAGGTGAGTCCCAGCCCAGGGTGAAGGTATAATTCCATCCACCCATGATAGGGTAACGGGGCTTGAGCTCGAGTATACTATACTGGTTTGTCTGCGCGTTTTTGGGAACCGAAGGCACCGTTCGCAAGCGGGATGTGGAGACATTGCCATTGAGATCATAGAAGTATGTGTTGCGTATCCCCGCAGGAAGATGGAGAGTCAGGCCTGGGATAACATGAGGAGCCGCCCGCTTGTAAAAGGTCTGCGTCTGGTGCTCGAGACGAGAGAAATGTCCCTTCAGACTAGGTGACCGTCAGGAGGGCACGAACCGAAGACAATACAAGGTGACTGACGCAGGACCTCCATTGCGAAGATGTATATCGTCTTGAATATTTAGATTCGCGCCCCAATGGCTGATCTCAACAGAACGCTTGAGTTTGGGAACCTCTACAACAGGATATTCATAATCGTAGTGCATGACCACGGGCTGCTGATGTTTCAAGATGAAATCTTCGTTTGCTGATTGGGGGATGTTATTGTATGGACCGTAGGTAACGGTGGCGCCAGTTTTGGTAACCGCAGCGTCCAGAGTGAAGTCGCCCACGTTCTCGGGCGTAGTATAAGAATGAATGGACGGAGACGGTGACCTGCTGGCACGTCAGTCCGCCGATGCATGAGCCGAGACATACACCCACCGAATCTTGGTGCGCTGTACCGCAGTGTGATAAGGACTCAAGACAAAAAGGTCTGTTTTGTACTTGAGAGCCTGAGCGTCCTGCTGGGAGGCTCTCTCTGGCCACGGGTACGTCGCGTGAGTCTGGAGTGCTTCAAGCACAAGGTTCAGGGAGGCGTTTAAGCCAAGAGGCTGGGGCAATGAAATGTCCACGAGATGGACACCGCTAGGGAAAGGAATGAGAGACGCGTTCTGAATTCACGGTGGGTGGACAAACTTGGTTGAATCTGCGCCACGATCGACAATTGCAAGTGGTTTCGACTGACCCTTTACCTTGGCCTCGAACCAACTAGTTGTTTGTTTCTCCGCATCGCTTAGAGCGACGGTGTAGACCTTAGAGCCCGCTTCAAGAGACTTTACAGCGAAGGTTGTTGTGACCTGGACAAGCGAGCCCCCGAGCTCGACAGTGCGCACGATGGCAGTGTTCTCGAAGGAGTCTGCCCTGGCCAAGGCCAAGAAAGTAAATGAGAGGAGGGGGACGGTCCAGCGAGCCATTGCGAAAGAAAGAGCGAGCCAATGATACCGTGAATACGTGGTGATGCTTAGGTGGTGATGCCATCATACATCTATTTTAGCAACGTCGCGCCGCAGCGCTCGCGCCTTCCGCACTTCGGTAAGTACTTTGAGGTACCTGCTTTTCACTCTTCCCGGACCCACATTTCTTGCGTTCTCTCTTTTGTCCATACCTGTTTTGTGCTCTGGTAGGACCCGGCAAGAACCAGCTTCGGCGACACCGTGGACTCGGCACAATATTCGAAACGGGATTTGAACGGGATATAAGCTCAGGCTCTAGACTCGGAGAACCTCAATGAAGCTGTGTGGTGACGATTTCAGTCTCAGGTTTTTTAATCCTGATCCACTATTTCGAGAGATCACGGAGAGTGTCAGTCCGCGACGACTTCTTCAGGATCTTGATTGAAACTAGAAACGCAGACAAAAAAATACAGAATTATTACACCTAGTCTATACATGGAGACAAACCAAGAGTGGTAGGATACGAAACAAAACAACATGATTAGAAGGTCGACATGCACAGCAAAAAAGAAACAGTTAGCCTCGCGAAGAGGCCGAGTTTGTATCTGAATGCATCCGTATGGGCGGGAAGGATTCGTACGGAGATGTTTCTTCTCCTTGTACGCCACCTGTGGGGTGTTGTTTTCTCTTGCCCTGTTTCGGAATGTAGCCATGGACTTCCACGTGGTGCCGGTGTCTTCTAGCGGGATCCTTGAAGGACTTGGAGCAATAGTTACATTGGTGCGGCGTATCACCGGTACTGCACGATAGTGTATAAGCTCTCTGAGCATGAAAATCGAGCAAAGAACTTACTGTCCATGCCGATGAATTTCTAGAGATGTTTTCTGTTACAAGGCGAGCGGGGTCATAAGCACTAAAGGGTCACGAGTCTCACGACGAGAAGGGACACACCTGCGGAAATGCTTTGGAACAGATGTCACAAACAAATGGCCTGCAGTTAAGATATTTGAGCTGAGGAAATGGGGTATGTCAATTAAACGGATGTACTTGAACTTCAAGTGGGTGGTCTCCACATGGCGCTTAACCAATTGCTTCTTGGACCAATAATGGCAAGGGCCTTCCGATGTCATCCATGTACACTGGTAGGCCACACCGCGACCTTCAGGGTTCCTAATTTGGACGGCATGACTCTCCCATTCTGGTGCAGCAGCTGGGGGAGGCTGAGTGGGGATATAGCCACTATCTTCAGGGGACATTCGATCACTGGCCGAGTGTGCAATCGAAGGCGATGGCCGACGGGACCCCGATGCGCTCTGACTCGCAGGACTAACAGCAAAGGAGGACCGGTGATCCTGGCGAGGGGGGTATCCTATGTCGAAAACGGGTGGGTGATCCGAGGACGTAGAGCACACAGATGAAGCCCGAGAGCCGGGAGTCATACTCCTAAGCGAGTATTAGAGGCCCGTGAAAGAGACGACATGTGAATGCGGGCCAACCTGTTTACGGGGGATTTTAAGGGTCTAAGCACAAAATGTCAAGTTCAGGTCAACGGATTGCCCGGAAGCACGTACGAAATCTCAACAGACGAGTGACGAGATGGAGCAGGAGACCGAAGCGTGCTTGTGTTGGGACCGAGCATGCTATGTTGCCCATGATACCTTGAGTGCGGAGGGGACCGATCCTCCGAACCGGATTGGCTGTCGTCCGAGTCTGAGCTGTAGGACGACGACATATCGTGATAAGTAGCGTAGAGTACCGGGCCGTTCCTCATCTGAGACGAAGCAGCAAGATTGGGCCAATAGTATGTAGCGGTTGGAGCGTCATATACAGACAACGATGGAGGGGCAGGAAATGTTTCTTCAGGTCTTGCTCTCGATGAACTGCATCTCGCATGATTGGTACAACGGCGAAATAGTCTGAACAACAAATTCACCTATGCGCAGCTTGATCGAAAGATCCACGAGTCCTATCGCTTGGATGTGCTGGGTTAACATAGGCATTGCCCGGGCGTGATGACGGGACTATTTGCCTGGCAGTCGATCGCGCGTCTGCTCTTGCGTGGGCGCGCGTCATGAGCGCTTCCGGGGATGGAACGACAGGGGATACAGGACGCAAAGTAAAGTCGGAACCAGGTGCTCTGCGAGGGCGCAGGGAATATATTTGCCGTAGTGAGGGGTAGCCCTGGGTGCCATCGTGCCTATAAACGCGTTCAATGGACGATTCACAGTGTGGCGCAGCCAATCCAACGACGATGAAACGTGACCTGCCAGCCCAGCGACCCACGCGTCCTTGAACAAGTCGGACGCGATGCTGCCCAGAAGATTTTGAAAAGCGGACATACTTACTTGGAGGTACTGTGGTGATCCTGTCGCGGCGAGGGGAAAGCGAGTCTTGCGTTCATGGAAGAATCACCGAGTAATAATCTGTGGGAGCGGATTCCGAGAACGCCTTGAAAGATAATAGCAGAAGGGCCCCAGCATATTTTATACGATCCGAACAGGTAACCGCCAAAGACAGGAATGCTTAGCGAGAATCTCAGATTCAGATCTGCATCAACATAGTTGTCCAAAGGAGAAAGGCTAAGCGTAGCCCAACATAGCCAAAAGTGTGTGGCCTCGATCCAGTCAACATCATTCTGTTTCCTCCGTGCTTGAGCCCAGTAACCTACCGAGATCTAAACTCGTGGGTGGCCGTCGAGGGAAGGCGGGGCCTTGTGATCCGGTGAAAAAAGCCTACACGCAGATGATATATACGGAAATCAGCACTAGGACTAAACAGAAAATCAAACAACAAATTTCCTACGAACTATAGATCAACTGGGATCATCGCGGGAGCACAATCCAAGCGATGTGGGCTCACATTTACGATCGCTTAATTACAGCACCATCGGCTCCAAATGAGGTGGTTGAGATGAGGTGCTGTTGTTGGCACTGCTGTCGGCAGGCTCCGAACCCTGCTCTGACACAACGGCAACATTCTGGTCAAACAGCGGTCCCTCAGAAAGGCCAAACACGTCACTATTTAAACCTTGGTGCATCAACGGCCTCCTGGGCCTGGGTTTCACGGGTCTCGCGCCCCTGGAGTCCAGTATGATCACCGTCTCGCCGTCAGATTCGGTGTCGTCTCCTCTGGTACGGTCAACGACCATACTGTCTCCAGAGTCATGATCAGAATCTTCCTCTCGTTCCGCTCGTAGTCTTTTCTTTGGAGAGATCGGAGGGTTGGCGGGAGCCGAAGCATACACATCACGGAGAATATCGTTAGCCGAGGTGAATATGGCAGACTTGGTGGGCGAAGAGGGTGCTGATCGAAGTTGCGTGTGCAGATAGCCCTCTGTGACGGCTTGGGACGCGTCAATGAGTGCTTGGTGTCCGAAAACACGTCCTACTTTTCCTGACGCGGGAGCCTACACTTCGGAGCTGCAAAGCAAGGTCCGCGGGTGTCCTGCGAGACGCCCACATCATCGTTCAGGGAGTCTGTATCAAAAGGCGGCCATGTGTAACGTACGACGCATGTGTTGCATTAGACGCTTGTGCGCGTGTTTCGTCAGCGAACCGCTTCGCCGGACTCGACGACATTGTCTGGTTTAGGTCAAGAGGGCTCCAAAAGGGGCGTGTGACTGTGACATCACAACTTTGGACCTACATCTGCCATCTTGAGTCCGCAGGCAGCGAGTCGGTCCAGCATTTACGACTCAGTTGAGCGTAGAGCTGTGGATACGAATGCTCTTCCGTGCGTTAATAAAATGCCCCATAATCATCATCCTCCTCCTTGCGCCTTGTCAGCCAAATACTGGCACGGACCCACAACTTTTTTTGAGATCTGTGTTCACAATCGGCAAAGATGAAGCGAAGACAGCATCAGATTCTGTGGCCACTGCGGTGTGAATAGAAGTACAAGTGCACTGTGTCAATCTGTGTGTCCAGTATCTTTGCCCTTTTTGAGAACAAGGGCGTCGGCATGCAGCGACTCTCACAGAGGAGGTAAAAGCACGAAATCGGACAGATATGGGCAAACCGAGATTGGGTCTTCCTGCGCCCCAACCGGCCTCGGGTTTCGTCGCAAGTTAGTTTGATGCGCTGGGTGTTCCATTGCACAAAGAGAAGCCCTGATGGCCGCCAACATGGTTGCCATTCTCAGAGGCCGTTCGTTTCATACGTGCGGTCAGTAGTCTCGGAGAATTGAATGTCTAGAATTTACGGAGGAATTCTATTTTTTATCAGCCGTCTCGCACGGAACTTGCCGCGGCGGAAGTGCGGCGGGCCGGTTAACTCGTCGACAACGACCAGTGCATGGCCAAGTTGGCCCTCGCCGCGGTCTCGTTACTTGCTGGTGCGCGATATTTCCCAGCCCTCTTGGCCTAGCTCACCGGCTGGCGCAGTCCTCCCCTTTTGTCAACATGTCCACGCAGCGCTGTCCGTGGATCCCGTCCCACCCTTCCAATGGCTCAACATCAGTGGTCTGCTTACGGGGGCCACCCAGCCGCCTGCCTTGAAGGATGCAGCGATGGGATACGACGAGAATAGGTATGTATTCAAAAGCGTTGCCTCGCAACCCGGTGTTTGATAAAGGAATATACAAGTCGATCGCTCATTATATTTGGGGGCGAGGCCTCATCTGGGGTGCCTCAAGGGCAGACCTACTTGTAAGGCTACTAGTACCGCATTCAACCCCTCGTAACCCGCCTCAGGCTCAACCTTAAGACTCTGACTTGGTCAATACCCACGCCGCCTGCGAATCTCAGACAAACTCCTCCTGCCCGGAGCGCTGCGGGTATGCGCAATCTCCCATGTCTCCTTACGGGATCCTCAGAAATGTCTAGTCTATGGCTGTGATAATGCCGCTAGCAAGTGCGCCCCTGTTTTCTTGGTTATCTTCCTTCTGAATTTTCTCCAGTCGCAATGGATTCATTGTCATAGGAGGCAAAGGCGCGGATGGCGCTGCCTTGTCCGACGTATGGGTGAGTACACTGCACGATCGAAAGGCGTGTTTCTGATCCATTGTAGGAGTGAGTCGAAATCGCAAAGCATCAGCGAATGTGTCTGACTGCTCGAAAAAGATACGATTTCAATAATCAATTTTGGGCCGAAGTGGTAATGTCCACGACCTTTCGTTTGGAAATTAGTTCTGATTTCTTCCTCCTAAAGAACATATCGCCGGGAGGTCCTTCAGCTCGGTGGGGATCAAGTGGGGGGATCGACACCCGCGTTGCAGCCGTTTCGGATCCAGTGCTGCCAGGTCCTAATAATACGTTCTGGCTCTGGGGTACGATGATGACGGCGCTCCAACCGACCAGACTATTGATTGTCCCTCACCGCAGGTGGTTCCAACGGGAAAGCTTCATTTTCTGATCTCTGGCGTCTGTAAGTACACGCATAGATACCTCCAGCCATCTATTCAATGTCTGATCCCAATAGCAACGTATCTGGGACTCTTTCGTCCAACCTGCCCGCTGACTCAGTTGGCAGCTGGGAACGAATTTCTCTCGACAATGTACCAGGCACGGTCGGTCAAGGAGGAGGCGTAATGTCCGAACAGATTGTGACGTCGGGAGGCTGTAATGGCACTTCGATTTCGGGCGTCTCCTGTGCCATACAAGATACCTACGTGATCAACGCTGGCAGCGGCCAAACCGCCTCAGCAGTTGCCGCCCTTAAATGTCCCGCCCCTCGACTATCACCGACAGTCATTCCAAACGGGAACAAGTTTTCGACCAGCTTCTCCTCCCAAGCATTGCTTCTATTCGGTGCTTTCAATATAAGTCTATGGAACGATGGCGGTGGGCTGGCGGAGGGTGAGGTCGTAAGCACAAATCTGCTTTGACTTCCATGTCTTGATACATTTCTAACTTTCTTAGGCTGTCTTGGACACCGGTAGTCAATCCTGGACACGGATACTACCTTCTGGTGATCCAGGCGCTTCAGGCACTCCATCATTCCCCAAGCCGCGGGAAGGTGCAGTCGCCGCGATGGCGCCGTCGTCGCTTGCTCTCGTTGGCGAATCACGAAGCAGCTCATCCGACGTGATTGTATGTTTATTTTGCCCTGGCCGTTGACGTTGTTCTCACATTCTCACGTTTTCAAGGTCTTCGGTGGGCGCGACGTTTCGGGCACTTATCTTTCAGAAATGTGGATCTTGAGGTTCGGTGAAATCCACATATTTATACCAAAAGTCTGTTATTCATTACACCCAGGTCATATCTGGCTTCAGTGAGCCCCGCGTCGCCTAAATGGGATGGATTTGGAAACGGGCAACTACAGACGGGTGTGAATGCGAACGGCGAGGGAGTGGAAAACAAATTCGTGACCAGCTGCGCATCTGCGACAAAGGCGATCAGATCCTCCACCTCTTCAACTTCCACCCAGACCTCGCCCCCCTCGAACCCGACTTCGCCCAACGGCGAACCGGACGGTGGAGCCTCTGCGTCTTCAACACTCAACACTTCGTTTCTTCACAAATTATTGGCTCCGTTATCCGTCGCATTATTGTTGCCGGCTTTTCTTCTGTTCAGGCTTACGTCGCTTTCTTTCAACACATCCCACAACGCGGCATTGCCCCAGACATGGTACTATGTCTCTGGTTTCTTGGCTGTCGTTGGGTACGGATTGGGCATTGGCGGAGTGGTTGTCTCTTTCACGTCGATATCGTCTGCGGACGCAACACAACCCTCGCCGTTGAGTACTGCTCACGGACGAGCCGGGCTCGCGCTGTTTGTCTGTCTGTATGGCTTAATACCTGTCCTCGTCGTGCTACATATGGCGACCCAACGCGCAAAACATGCACCCCTGGCCGACACAGATGACTCGAGGACGCGCGCGGACTCCGATATGACCGAAAAGGATCCACTACCTCGTAACACTCACAGTCCGTCCCCTCCCGCATCGAGACGCCGGACGCAATCCTGGGGACCGTCCAGCTGGAGAAAGACGCGCGAAGACTCTTTGTCGATTGACAGCGGGTCTGCTGAAATGGGTGATTCCCTTCACTCCGCGCCGACGCAGCGCGGGTTCGAAGTTCTCAATCGACCAGCCCGAACTCGCCGAGCCAGCGGCAGTGTGCCCTTGACACACATCTCCCAACACGCCGGGTCCCATAGTCTTGGGGACTTGGACTGGTTCAACCGCCGGAGAAGCCTGACCGCCGTGGTATGTCATTCGTTCGTCCTTCGCTTTTCCTGCTGGAACCAATTTCTCAGGGCGAATTAGAAGCCACAACAGCACCTCCTCCTTCGACGCCGGGTACTCTGTTGAACCCCCCAGAGCCTGCATTTTCGAATATGCCTCCCTTGACTTCCGTATCCTTACGCTTGCTTTTTCATGCATCGCTGGCCGGCTTTTGTGTATTCTGTCTTGTGACGTTGTGGTCCAAGGCTCCGAGAAGCACTTTTGGTGTTTTCTTGGGTTGGACAGCTGCCTTTTACATCATTCTTATAGCTTCTGGCTGGAGAGGAAGGCCGGAGCGATCCATTCTTTCCGTGTTGTTTACACGACTACGAGCGGAACCGCGACCCACTGCGCCCCTTTCGGACACACCCCCAGAAACGGATGACAATGTTACCTTCCCATATATTCACCATCGACCAGCTTACCGGCGGGCGCTGTTGTCGGACCCCACAGGGCCGCAAAGCACAGATACGGACGATGAAGATGATGACAGGGCGGAGGACGAGATGAGGAGACGCGACATTTCGATTATAACGTACCCGAAGCGCCCCCTTCGAATAACGAACCCGTCATGAACACTACCTACTATGTCGCTCTTGTACATCTAATTCCGTAGTTGACCTGCGCCTCGAGTAACTATGATGAGCAAACATAATTTTTTGAGACCGTTTGTCATGAGCGGCAGCGGCAAACGCCGAGCCGCGGCCACCGATCACGACCAGCCTTGTCTCGCTCGTCTCTCTCTCTCTCCGAAGCCAGATTCCTTCTGTGACTCTTGTGCAAATGCCGTCGGGACCTGTTCTGGGTAGCCTCTCCCTTCAGTCACCATCCTCAGCCACTCAAATTGTAAGTGTGTCCCGGTCAACATGTCTTGATCTCAGTTCGTTCCGAGGTCGGTCCCCTGCACCGTCCGTGGCCGCACGGAGCTGAAGAGACCTAAATTAGAAATGTTGAGAGAGTACAGGAAACTGGACGATTCAATTAACATCAGACTGAACCGCGAAACGGCGCTCGTTCGAGATCAAGAGCGCTCCGGCCGTCCGGGGAAGGGGAGCGTTCAAGACCAGGCTTGTGCAAATCTCTGGCAGGAACTAGTGTCCAACTGGAAACGGCGGAAGCAGCTCATTGATTATTGCGTGGCCGTGGTTGACCAAGCAAAGGAGGACAAGCAAAAGGCTGCCCAAGTTGAGGATGACCCGGCCAGACGACGAACTATAGAAGCGACAATGTTTTCAGACGATGTAAAGGTACTTGAATGCCTCCATTTTATTCCACATCCGCTACATGCGACAACTGTCAGCGAAATCAAGTCCATGACGAGCTATCAATCGACTCTATCGTGCAAAAGCGATCCCTTCAAGGTAGAACACACCAAGAAAATATATACGTCTCTGATTATTTCTAGCTTTCCGAACTCGATGCCGGTATTTTGAACCACCTCTAACAGACACTGCGGCGAGAAAGTTCTGGGATATGGCTTCTTAGTGTCGATCTGAGCTTCAAGTGAAGTATCGTACATAATACACGAACTTTGGAAAAAGTAATATTGGTAACACCAATCCTCGATTTCTCATGCGCATGACGCAATCGGCCTAAGTATCGCGCCATTGCATTCTTCTCCTTGATCATGCATGTCTCTCAAGCAGTCTACTTTCTGGCCACGCTTGCGAGCACACAAGTCATCCTTCCCCTGGTCGATCGTGGTCCGCAATTTACCTCGAAGTCCGATGGGATTAGAGTCCCAGTGGAACTGGGTGTGATGAGCAGGTGTGAATGGATACAGCAGGCTTCCGCGGAGTCTAATCCAGCCAGATGCCCCGACGCCCTCGCTTGCGAAACTATTTTCAATGATGTCCTCAACGAAGTGGGCCGCGAAAGGATGGATCTGTCATTGGTTTATGTAGCCAAGTACGCACCGAGTCAGCACCAAGAATCCTTGGATTTATCCACACCTCCTCATTCAGCTTAAATTCAACCGACGTGGACTTCGGGGCAACATGCAAACATGGCCCGACAGAGTGCGCCGGAAATGTTCAGCAACTCTGCGCCGCCAAGTACGCCAATCCAGGCGCATGGTGGGACTTTGTCCAGTGTCAAAACTCGCATGGACGTTATCAAGTTGGCCTTCCGGACGTGGCACTGCAGTGTGCGGAGTTGGCGGGGATTAACTGGGAAAGCAGCGGAGTGGGAAGTTGTGCTGGCTCGGATGCAAGCGGCAAAGCAGCAGAGGGCATTGAGCTGTTGCATGAGAGCCTGTTACTGGGAAAAGCTCTCAAGATTGAGTACCTTTGCTTTATTTCCTCGCTGTTTCAAAACTGAGAATGTTTCCAGAAAAAGCTGCACGGTCTTGATTGATCGGAAAAAGGTATGCGTGCGTGACGATACTTGGAAGGAGTGCGACGTAAGCTGTTCCATGCGAAAGAGTTGCAACATTTGAAACAAATTACAGGGTGGCCATGGTGTGGATGACTTTGTTAGACAAATCAACAGGGAATGGGATAATCTGAATCGACGACACTGACCGGAGCGTGTTTTCCATGTTGCATATGCGTGCTCCCCGCCCTCCGTGCCATTTTCAAACGTAGTTGACAAGAAATAAAACATTGTATTCGAGATTCAGGCCCCACCAAGCAGCAGCTCGTAGATGATGATTATTATGTTACACCCGATGAGAGGAACTACAACACGTTTAGCAACGTCCAGGAAAGTCAACGGTGGCACGCACTTCGCATTAGAGTGCGTACCGCACTAATGAGGTCAATTAGCCGAGCCTTCATGCTTGTCTCCCCCTGCTGCTGAACACCATATCCAGTCTGTGGATCGTAGGTTTGTTGAAAGCCAGCATTAGCATTTGGGACTTGCGACGAGGCCCAGCCAACTTTACATTCGGTCAGCATGCTGTATTGTGCGAGCAGAGGAAACCGTTCACTTCGCGCGAGAAAGCGGTCTTCGCTCAGGACCGCCATTGAGTTGACCACCAGGAGCGAGACGTAGATGATGGTCCCGAACATTTTTGTGGGAGCAAGAGTGAGCATGGTGAAGGTAAGAACAGAGCGTCCAAATCAAGTCACGTCACGACTCACAACTTCAGGCAACCACGACCATGATTGGACGGTCCTTGTCCACGAGCTCGCGTTGGGCGCAGCATTCAGTCGCTGGGCCGTCTCGTCTGCCGTTAACAAAACCCCTCCTGACGCGACCGCCGGGATCCTATCGCCTGTATATTTTTGTTTTTTGTTTTTCATAATCCAGACTCTAATTCTCGCAATTTAGCGCGAGTTCGTTTAATCCCGTGGAATGGATCTCTCGAACGTTCTCCCCAACGCCGGCGCAGGAGAAAAAGAGCGAGGACGCGAAGGAAACGGAGTCGACCGAGAGCTCAAGCATCTTTGCGCAACTGGAACCCGCAAAGGAGCCAGAACAAGCACCGGGCCCACCTTCGCTGTCCAAGGGGCCGCTGAAGCCAAAGAAAGTGCAAGCGTCTGACATTGAGAACCCATTCGTGTGTTGTGCAAATTGTTCCTCAGGAACTGTCTTCTAAACCTCCCAATTCTCGGCAGCACAAGGAGTCTACGGCTCCTTTTGTGATCTCGCACCGGAAACTCAATAAACTGGGACGTCAAATCGCAGGGAAACCGATCGACTACGCCATCCTCCAGATGCAGTTTAGCGACAAGCGTGCGGGATCGAAGATCAAGGATCTGCTCCTGAGCGCGAAACAAAAAGCCGTCCAGCGGAGACGCATGGACTCGCCGACCCTGGTTGTCGGTGTGTTTTTCCATTGCCGCTGCATGAATTCAAGCTCATTGCCTTTCAGCCGAGGCTTGGGTGAACAAGCGCGCCAAACGTTCCAAGAAAATGGTCGCTCAGGGTCGCGGTCATCGAGGGACGCGTATCAAGCCCAGCTCGAGTCTGACCGTCGTGCTGAAGGAGGGCAAGACGATGGAACAACTGAAGGCGGACATGCGGAAGCGAAAGCTTTCGCGGATCGTATCTGCGGCGGTGACGAGGGAGGACAAGCCTCTAAGAAATCCAGCGCCGATGTGGGCGTGGTGATTTTGGTTGCTCCTACGGTAGCAAGGGTCGCAGTATCGTCCAGTGAAATAGAGCTCCATATTTTATTTGAATTGCGAGTGCGCCAGTTGGACTTTGTGACTCTGTGGTCACATCGTTTACAGAACGTTAGCCGGAGCCATCGTGCTAATGGATGGACCGTCTTCGCCCCCGCCGTCGAAGCCTGGCGGGCCCTCGAATCCGCCGCCGACATTTGGCTACCAGACCCGTCTCCTTGAGCGCACCTCGTCTCGCAGCGGCGGAGGTCTTCTTTCGCGCAGCAACTCCCAATCAGGCAGTCTGAGCATCCTCTCTCAGCCGACGGGCTCTTCTACCCAGGTCCCTACTCGGCGGTGGACGCATCGCCCTGCGGGCAGTCTCGATGCGACTCGTGGCAAGTGGGAGGACCGTATCAAAGAGGCAAATGCATCGGAGGAAGCCAGGGTTTCTTCTCCTACCGGCGTCCGTGTCTCCTCCCCCGTCTCGTTTACGGGCTCATCCACCTCCTCTGGTCTTGCATCGCCCACCGGCTCTATATCTAGGCCGGATCGCCGAACATCCACCCCGCCGCCGAGGTCCACCCATGATGCCGAAGTTCACCGCACCCCCACATACCTCAAGCGCCGTACGATGCCCGCACCTATCATTGCCACGCCCTTGTCGCCAAACACGACTGGCATCTCCGTCGAGGCCGACTCCACCTCCGATTCATTTGCAATACCCCCGACGAATCGTATCCGTCTCCCGTCCTCGATCGCCTTTTCCGTCAGTCCCGTCAGGGAGCTTCCCCAACCCCAGAGCCCGGTTGCGGGACCCAGCGTTACGATTGCGGGACCCAGCGTTGCGCGACCGAGCGTTCGATCTCGTGCCCAGACGCTGGATGCAGTACCAACCAACGACGCACCTTACGCGTCGCCATCGCGTCCAATTCGAGATCCATTCCCCAAACCTTTGTCGTCCCCGTCACGAAGACCAACGTCTGTGTATGGCTCCGTAGTACCTAGGCCGCCATCCAGCTCCGGCGCAACATTTCCTGACACATCCACTCCCCTACCGTCCCAGATATTGCCGGCTCAGGCGTCCGTCATGTCGCCGCCGCCCTACCGCAGCTCGTCATCCCTGGCTAATCGCGGTAAGGCATCAACGTATGGTGATCATCTCGTTGTGGGACGAAAGTTGGGTCGTCATTTGCCCCGTATCGCCAGCGGCGACGGCGACGAGGAACGGGGTCAAGCGGTTGAGCAACAACAGCGAGAATCTCGCGAGTCGAGAAGAGCTGCGCGCTTCGCAGACCGTGACGATTTTGCGACCCCGCTCAAGTCGCCTCCACCACCGGAATTCGTGGTCCCTGGCGTCACCGGTGCCGACGATGTGGCCGGTGTTCCTGGTCGGTTGCGTCTGTCGCGGGCGGCGGCGGCGACCACCCCCTCATCTCCGTTACCCTCTGCTCGCTTGACGCGGGGGCTATGGGCAGACACCCAACGGCATTTAATTCAGGCCTACGAGTATCTCTGCCACGTCGGTGAAGCTCAGCAGTGGATAGAAGGCTGTCTCAACGAGGAGCTAGGATTCGGTGTTGTAGAGATGGAAGATGGTCTGCGGAATGGCATCGTCCTCGCGAAACTTGTTCAAGTGTTTCGTCCGGATGCCGTGAAAAAAATCTGGCGCGTACGAGCAATTTTTTTTATCGCCCATCTTTTTCCTGGGTTGAACCATCCTTAGGGCGAGAAACTGGATTTCAGGCATTCGGACAATATCAACTACTTCTTCAATTTCGTCCGGGAGATTAAACTACCTGAGGTGTGGTTTACCCTCTTCGGCTGCCTTGATCTTACGTCCTTGCAGGGGTTCATTTTTGAATTGACAGACCTCTACGAGAAGAAGAATCTGCCAAAGGTGATCTATTGTATTCACGCCCTGAGGTTTGTAGTACCCCGGTTCCTACCCATGAGCTCATTCTGTCTCCAGTCATCTACTCGCCCGTCGTAAGATGGCAGACCGCATCGGCAATCTAATAGGACACTTGAAATTCTCCGATGATCAACTTCAGCGTACTCAGAAAGGGCTGAAGGACGCAGGTGTTGCTATGCCCAACTTTGGAAACGTTGGCAATGAACTTGCGCGGGAGATCAACGAAGAGCCTGAGCCTGAAACGGAAGACGAGCGTACGTCCGTTCGATGTTCTCTTGTCGTTGGGTGCTTGAAAGGTCGTATCTAGGTCGGGATCGCATACTACTGGAGAACGAGTCTTCCATCCTTGCCATGCAGTGCGCCGCTCGTGGATATCTCGTCCGTAAATACCAGAGCACACTGCGAGGTCGTATGCAGCTCACCGAACGCCACCTCTCCAAATTCCAAGCACATTGTCGGGGTGCTCTTGTACGCCGTCATTTGCTGCGACAACGGCAAGCCCGCAACAATCTCGTCCCATGGGTTCTTTCTCTCCAGGCCGCAGCACGGGCTATCATTGTGCGAAGAAACTGGCGCTCCCGACTCCGGGAAATCGCGCAGTCCACTCGCTTCGTCGTCAAGATTCAGGCTCAACTTCGAGGCGTTCTTCAACGGCGCAGATTCGCTCGGTTGAAGTCAGCTTTGAGATCCAGTACCATCTACGTCACGAAGCTTCAATCCACTGCCCGTGCCCGGATGGCAAGGAATGTCCACCATCAAATGACCACATCGTTCAGTCGACCAGCGATTCAGTTCTCTGTCGTCTCCCTCCAGGCTCATGCCAGAGGGGCTTTGGCCAGGAGAACCGCAAGGCGCAGGGAACATATACTGCGTCACTTCGAGTCCAGTTTTGTTGCATTGCAGGCTCACTGTCGAGGTGTTTTGATGCGGCGGCGGATGCGAAACCAGATGGCGACCCTTGAAGACGTTTCACATGTTGTGGTACGAATTCAAGCAGCCGTTCGCACCTACCTCGCTCGGAAGCGGCTCCTTCTCCTCATACGTGGTCTTCGGAAAGCCACCCCAGTCGTCGTCGGTTTCCAAGCTCGCGCTCGAGCTAATCTTGCGCGCCAGCATCACCACAATCTCAACAAAGCCCTGTCGCAGGCAAAGACCATCGTCTCTGTTGGGGGTTTCCAAGCTCTTGCTCGTGCTTCCATAGCACGAAACCGCCATCGAGAATTGACTCGGAGTCTTGGATTTGTTGCACCAGACGTTGTTGGCTTCCAAGCTGCCTCTCGTGGCGCCCTGGTCCGGCAGGATTATCATGCCTGGCGCGACCACCTGAACAGAAGCGTGCCGATAGCAATATTATTGCAGGCCATGCTACGTGGGGCGATGCAGCGGAAGATATTCCGGACGAAGATGAACTATTACAAGGCTAACCTTAGCAAAGTCGTCAAGATCCAGTCGCTTTTCCGTGCGAAGGAAACCCGGGAGCAGTACCGGCAACTTACAATGGGCACCAACGTTACAGTTGGAACGATCAAGAACTTCGTACATCTTTTGGATGATTCGGAGGCCGACTTCCAGGATGAGGTCAAGGTGGAAAGGTTGCGGAAGCGCGTGGTTGAAAGCATTCGCGAGAATCAGGCATTGGAGAGTGAACTGAGCGACCTTGACGTGAAGATCGCCTTGGTCGTGCAGAACGTACAGAGCTTTGACGGCATCATCAAAGCCAGGAAACGCGGGGCTGACAGCGCCGCTGCCGCTTCGCTCCTCGCCGCCTATGGCGACCCTTTCTCTGGACCCAATACCCTCGACCAGGCTGCTCGCCGTAAACTTGAACTGTACCAGCAACTGTTTTACCTTCTCCAAACACGTGGCGAGTATCTCAGCCGACTATTCCTCCAAATGTCCATGGACAGCGCCCTGGAGAAGAACAGGCGGTTTACCGAGCGAGTCGTGTTGACTATCTTCGGATTTGGACAGGATCGTCGGGAGGACTTCCTTTTACTCAAGTTGTTTCAGGTGCGAATTTTGCACGCTGATCCTGACCTGTCTCACATTGTTTCCCTCTTTAGCTTGCAATCCAAGATGAAATAACCTCTGCGGGCTCAATCCACGAAATAATCCATGGACACCCAGTATATATCAACATATCTGTTCCCTACGTTCGACCGAAACAGAACACTTATGTCCGGGATGCTCTCCAAGCTGTTATTCGCCGAGTAATCGATGCTCCCGCTGTTGGCGAGCCGCCCATTGACCTGGAGCTCGATCCATGTGTGGTAGGTGTTGGTTCGCAGCGGTGAGTAACTGCGCTGACATGTTTCAGATATATCGTAGTCGTGTTGAATTGGAGGAAATTCATCTTGGTGCGCCAAGCGGAAAGCCGAAGGATATCTCCTTCCGAGACGCCCTGCAGGACGGTCCCACTAGGGCCACATACATCCGCGGTACGCTGTCCTTGTCCACGTTTCATTTCACCATTAACATCTCAGCGTAGCTCTCCAAACTCTCCAAGAATGCACTCAATGGTTCATCAATGCCCTCGCTCAGTCGGTGAAGAAAATGCCATACAGCATACGGTATCTTGCTCGGGAAACCCTCATCGCTGTCAAGGTAAGCTATCAATTCTCTCCCCTTGTGACCAACTTACCCTTTCTGCAGGAAAAATACCCCGATGAACCGGAAACGTTGTACGCTGCGTGCATCGGGAGATTGGTTTATTATCGCTATATCAATCCAGCGATAGTGCAAGTCCATCGTGATATATGTGGATTATAGCTTATCCTTTCGCAGCACGCCAGAAACCTTCGACATCGTCTCCAATACCATCGATCGCGATGCGCGCAAAAATTTGGACCAGATATCCAAAGTCCTGACCCAGATCACTTCGGGGTCGGAGTTTGATGATGACAGTCCAAAATATGTTCCCATCAACGAGTTTGTCCGGAGAGCCATCACCGAAATGACGGCATGGTTACTTGAAGGTAATTTTCCGTGTCTAGTTTCTGCTCCAACTCATCTTCGTAGTTGCTAATGTACCTGACGCGGAAACCCAATTCCATGCCCACGAATTCCTCGACGCAACTGTCCAGCCCAAGCCCATCTATATATCCCCCAACGAAATCTATACCATTCACGGGCTGCTAACACAGCACCGGGACCACTTGGTCAGTATTCAATCACACTTGTTCTTCCGTAGCCTTCTGAATCCACCTTAGGCCCCTCAAGCAAATGATATCTTGAGAACGATCCTGACCGAATTAGGCGGCGTCCCCAATCACGGCAACGACGAATTGAAGGACGCCCGAGATCAGGCCGTGACACTGGAGCTGACAAATCGATTCGCGAATGTCCGAGGTCGGTCAAAGCGCTACGACACATTATTGATCTGATCCTTCGTTTCTCCTAGACCCACACGCTGAAGAGAAGACCCTCTGGGTTCAGGCCAAGAGAGGAGTTCTTGCCCTTCTTAGGGTTCAACCTGCGCAGGATCTCATCGAGTCCATCTTGCGACCCGTTACCGACGAAGAGGAGCAGATCTGGGAAGAGATCTTGGAGACGGAAGCAGACCACGAGCAAGTGGGACATAGTAGACGCCAGGCCTCGACCACGGCCGCTGACTCTGCGTACCGACTGGACGACATTCGCTCGTGAGTCCTTTTTGCTCTTGGAATCCGTTCGATTATAACAAATCCCCAAGTTATAATTTCCACACGGTGAAAGCGCGTGCCATCTCCTTCCTATTACAGCTGGAGAAAATGGGCAAGATAAGCCGGGCAGATGGGTTCCAGGGCATTCTGAACGCCATTGCGGGCGACGTCCGCAGCAAACACAGAAAGCGGATCCAACGTCAGCAAGAAATGGAATCCATGAACGAAGCGTTGAGGCAGTTGGCGGAAAGCAAGAAGCAGCTCGAGGAAAAGATCAACAGTTATCACAGCTACGTTGACAATACCATGCAGACCATGCACCACGCCGCTGGTAAAAAGTACGCCGCGATCGATACCTTATGACCTTGTCTTGAGTACTAATTCTATTCTCAGGAGAAAAACCTTCGTTATTCCGTTTACTCTGCAGTATTACCATCTCCGTGACTTGCAACGATCTGGCGAAAAACCGAAGTTCGGGTCTTTTTTGTACACGGCCAAGTACCTGTACGAAAAGGGCATCTTGTTGTCCATTGACGGATATTCTCCCCGTCAATTCGACAAACTCCAGATCACGATGTCGTCGGAAACTGCGAGCGTTTTCACCATTCTTCTCCAGTCAACGCTGCTCGGCGCGTCAACTCGTATCGCAAGCGAAGATGTCCGCATGGAGGACTTGTTGCAGGCAAGATACGAGAGACGAGCTTTCTTGGCGTTGTTCAGCGGCAAGGCCAAGTTCAACTTTGAGCGCTTCCTTTATCAGATCAACAAAAAGTGTGTTTATTTTTCGAGTTCACGACGTTCCCCCTTGATCTGACTTGATGCCAGGTTCCACAACCTTTGATGATTAACGACCGACTTACGCCACTCACGACTTGCTTGTTGATATCCTCATCATCTCACATTAACCATAACCATCATATCATGTACTGCTAGCAGTCGACCTCTGCGTCGTTGTGTATTTTTGGCATATCCAGTACAATGAACGAACGAACTATGTAGAACTCAAATAATATTGTTCATAAGCCCTGGGTTTGTCCCAAACGACTTGCGCCGTTCGACTCTAACGGTCTCTCAGGTGTCGGGCGGGCCGGGCCGGCCTACATACATGTACGTCCCAACGCAAGAATTTTCCGACATCGCGCAGAGTTGTATAATACACCATCCTGTAACCCCTCCTCCTCGTACATTGCGGTAGCGATAATACGCATGAGCGTAAACGAGGCGTCCTGGACGAAACTACAGGAGGACCGTGAATCCAGAAAGTCGTCAGAGATAATTAGTAAGGTTAACGATAGATTGAAGTGTTCAGCGAGATGAAACGTAAGGACAGACATGGACTGCCAAGCAGTCTGCAGCACAGCAGGCGCGGTCACGCTATGCCATGCTTTTCGGCCTGCCGCCGTCAGCGTGGAAAGCTGGTGTAGGAGGCAAGAGGGCGGAAGGGTCGGCAGGGGCAAAGCTTTGCGGCCTGTCCCCGGGGCGGCCCGAGAAATTGCGGGGCACGAACAGACTGCTGTTGTTCGAGGCCTGACGCGGACGTGGGATGGGGCCCGGGCTACTGGTCCCAGGGGCAAACTGCTCGTCGGACGGGCGGTAAGAGTCACGGGAGGGTTGATGCTGGGGTGGGAGCATCGAGTCGCGCGAGGGTTGACGCTGGGGTGGAAGCATCGAATCACGCTCACGCGAGGGTTGACGCTGGGGCGGAAGTGTCGACTCGCGCGAGGGTCGACGCTGGGGAGGAAGCATCGAGTCACGTTGGGACCGTTGCTCGGAAGTGGGGAGAGGCGGGGGCGATTGACGCGGAGGGGGAGGAGCTGGCGCCTGGCGCGAAGGAGGGAGTGGTGGCGCTTGTCGTTGAGGGGGCGGGGGTAAGAGGACGACGTCGTTCGGTTCGTTCGTCATCACAGTGGGCGACGACACTACAAAGGAGTGTTCTTCCTCTGATGGACTTTGTTGGTAGTTGGCGCTTCTGAGACGTTCATCAAAACTATGGGCGGGGGCGATAAGAGAGTCCTCAGATGGTTGGCGTTGGTAAGCGGCGCTCTGAGGCCTGTCGCTGGGTTGGCCGTCGAAGCTACGGAAACCGGGTGAGGGAGGGACGAAGAGTTGGTCTTCCGAGACAGCCATCGACGGCTGCCGCTGATAGTTGGCACTGGACGGCCTGTCCGCCGGTCGAAGCCCGCTTCCTTTGAAAGTGCGCGCCACAGGTGACGGGGGTATAAACATGTCGTCCTCAGTGATGGCCATGGACACAGCGGTACGGTCAGCTAACGGGACACCGGCAGTAAAGCGGTCAGTGGGGTTCATGGACATCGGTCGCATGTCCTCTGTGATCGCCATCGAGACCGGTTCGTAGGCGTGCGACTGGGGTTCGACACCAGCGACATAGCTGTTCCGGGGATCCATAGGCATGGGGGTCAGACTCATGCGGCCGCGAGCCTTTCTCGCCGTCGCCTTGGGCTTCCGTTTGCGGCACATGTAGACCACGCCGACGATGATGAGCGCAATGAGGACAGCGGCATTGAGAGCCATGATGCCCAGCATGGCCGGTAGGAATGCCACGATCTTCGTCAAATTATCGCCGATATCGGACGACACTGAGATGGAAGAAGGGTCATTGAGCGTGGTGTTGGCGGCGTTGTACGTTATGTTGGTGGCGGCGACACCCCCACGAGCCGCGTGGAAGTCCTTGGACGCTTGGTTTGGGTCGACGAGAGCCAAGAGCTTCACATACGGGTTCCCCATGTTGTTGTTCGAATCAAAGTCGCCAAAGTCGTACACGGAGTACAAGGAGCGCAACACGTTGTCCCCAACGAGCCAGTCGCTGCCAGGGGGTCGGCAAAAAAATGTCGAGAGCCTTGAAAGGACTCACAATTCTCCTGCACCAACGGAAAGAGTCTGAGGAACGAAAGAGCCAACACAGGAGTTCTTGTCGCCGAGATTGACCGGTGTCATATCCAAGGGATGTACAGGATAAACCTGGCCCCTTGGAGAAAACCAGAGGTCAGAGTGCGGTTTCAGAAAATTGGGGAGCGCGTACCCAAATTGCAGTGCAATGTCAACCTCGGCATCGCAGGGGACGGTCCATTGTCCCAACGATGCGTTATATTGTGCCCCGGGTACGCCACCATAGATTGCGTCGCAGATGGCCGTTGGAGCATAACTAAACTCGAATTAGACGCGACCACGCTCCATGCAAGGCGGACTGACGAGTAGGAGGTGCCACTATCAAGCAAGACGACAGCTCGATTGCTTGGCGCACCGACAACGGTTGAGGTTGGGGTAACCACAGTGCTGCCGACCAATAGAGCTTCGAGGAGCACGTTCCACCGATTGGGGTAAGCGACAGGCCAGGTCGGAATGGCAGTTTCGTTCATCACTGCGGCATATTGCGGCTCATATTCACCTGTTATATATCTAGCACCGATACGAAAGCACGAAAAGACACGCACCGATGGAGAATGTCCCCTCAATTGTGTCGCTGGTGTCGGAACTCCGTTGGAGAGAGAACGCGATGAAATTGGGCTCGGACGGGTTAACCTGGAACAAATTGTACAGCAAGCTGCGGCCGGTTGTCGAGCCGGTCTGGTTGACCTGATGGTCAATGGAAGACAAGGAGGTAAATCCGAGGCCGACGAGGCCCTCGGCGCCATAACCCAGCGCGGGATTGTTAGCATTGTCGACATCCAGCAATGCCTGAGATGGGACGCTGATTCTGAGGGACGAGTTTAGTGGGCTTCACATATAGCCGTCCAACACGGACCCTGCAAATTGAACTGGCCCATAGCCTATGTGACCATACACCCAACCGATGCTATACTGAGTAAGTGTCTGTTCAGCGCGCCAAGCCCAAGCAGGGAACCGAATGCCGCACCGTGAGGTTGTAAGTCGTCGTCTGCGGCTGTCAGACAATGCGACTGAAGGGTATACAAGCGCTTACAGTGTCGCTGACGTTCGGAAGGGGGGAGGAGGCGCCTTTGATCCACACATCGGACGACCCAGTGTCGAGCTGCACAGTATACGCTACAGAGAAGGTTTAGGCATTGGGCCTGGGTGGACGGGCGAGGGAGGAATACCTGTACCGCCTACGGTGATCTAAAGAGCTTGGATTAGCTAGTGCTGCTGCAGGAGTAGAGTAAACATGCATTAGCCATATACAACAGGTCTTGAACGGTGCTATGAGCGAATTAATGGGTGAACCTGGGGCCGTTGTACGAGTGAGTACCTGAGGCTGAGGGCATCGTCGTCATTAGCGCCCGCTGCGAGCACGGCCAGGTTGGCATTCCCGCTCAGGGCTGAGCGTCGGACCTGGTGGATAGGGACTGTAACGGCGAGAGCATGACGGACGACCAGGAGAACGGCAAGCAGGGCCCCAGAGGAGAAGAACATGGGTAAAGGAGTGTGTGGCAAGCCAGAGAGCACCGCTGAGCGGAACTGATTTGATAGCGCCGAGACTCTCTTGCAGATCTTCACGGTGTTCAGACCACAACCGTAGCTAACAACAGCTAACAACCCATGCAGTCGCGGCTTTTCCTATGTGGCCCCAAGTAATACTATTTATTATGCGGCCAACGTTTGGAAAGCTATGTGTACACCACTCTGAGTCTCTTTCATCGTATGATTAAATCATCCACACTCTGCTTCTCCCACCATGGCATCCAGAAGTGTGATATCCCGCCTCATCAACGCGTCTCAGCACTCCGCGTGTCCGTGCCACGGCGCTCACCATGCCGCGGCCCACCCAGGTCTTGTGGGCCAGTTGAGGCGCTTTGCAACTCCCTTGAACGCCGTTCAGAAGGAGTATGCATTCGAGGTTGCCGCCTCCAATCTGAGGTTCGGCGACGGAGTGACCGCAGAGGTTGGGATGGATTTGTCCAACATGAAGGCTCGCAAGGCATGCACCACACTGCTGCCACGCGCATTCTCTAATTCCTGGGAAAGGTCGGCGTCTTCACCGACGAGAATGTGGCCAAGCTGGCGCCTATGAAGACGGTTTGTTGCCTTGTTGACTGCCAAGACCGCATGGGTAATGGGTAACCAGACTCTGGCCTCTCTCGAGTCGCAACCGGGACTCGCTTTCGAGGTCATAGCGCTGCCTCCAGGGGAGCCGACCGAGGCAAGCTGGGCCGACGCGATCGCCTGGGCCCGCCGCCATGATTTCAGTCACTTCCTTGCGTTAGTTGCGGACCGTGCGGTGGCGCGTGCTTTGTCGAATCTCAATATTTTGCAGCGTTGGAGGTGGGAGCGTGATCGACACTGCCAAGGCAGCCAACTTGTTCTCCGTCTATCATGAGGCTGAATTACTGGACTTTGTCAATGCACCTGTCGGAAAGGGTTTGTTTTTTGGAGGAATTCCTAGAGACAGTATACTGAGGTTTCCCATATAGGCCTTCCCATTACGCAGGTGCTCCGACCGCTCATTGCGATTTCGACAACGGCGGGGACAGGTCCGGAACCCTAAAATGCTGCTCGTTGCATGCTCATAGTTTACATATAGGTTCGGAGACCACCGGGACCGCTATCCTCGACATAACTTCTCGCTCGTTCAAAACCGGAATCGCTAACCGCGCCATGAAACCGGTCCTGGGCATCGTCGTATGTGTCGTTCATCAATCACAGATCAACCATTGAGATTTGGGCTTAGGATACCCAAAACACAGCCAGCTGCCCGACCGCCGTCCACATCAGTGCGGGGCTCGATGTTCTTTTCCATAGCTTGGAGAGTTACACTGCCATCCCGTACGAACACGCGGATCAGTGTCTAATATTTCTGACGTGCTATACAGATACACTGAACGCACGCCCCGGCCCGCCAATCCCATTCTGCGACCTGCGTACCAGGGTAGCAATCCTGTTGCAGACGTGTTCTCGCTTTGGGCACTGCAGACCACAGTGAAATACCTGCCTCGCGTCGCAAAGAACCCGGACGATGAGGAAGCTAGGCAACAGATGCTGTATGTACAAGCCTATCTACCCATCCAGCCCATGCTCATTATCCGCAGTCTTGCAGCTTCCTTCGCCGGCATCGGTTTTGGGAACGCAGGGGTCCATTTGTGCCATGGCGTTCGTGAATATCTCTCATCCGACGTTCACTACTAACTCATGTTCTTTAGATGTCTTACCCTGTGATCGGTTTCCCTTACTCGTGATTTGCATGTTCTCAACGCATGGCTTCCCAGATTTCGGGCTTGAACAAGAAGGGACCAAAGTACAAGCATCCCGGGTACATTAACGCTGGCCCTATCATCCCGCACGGCATCAGTGTCGCGATTACGGGGCCCGCCGGTCCGTTTTCTGTTTCGTGTTCTCTACCTCGCTAACCTTATAGAATACAGTCTTTCAGTTCACTGCGCCTTCTTCCCCAGACCGTCACCGTCAAGTGCTCGCAATCTTTAATTCAACTACCACGGCCGATCCCTCAATCACTCGCATCCCAGACTCGGAGATCGGGGCGCATATCTACGACACCATCGCTCGTTTCCTTGACGGACTAGGTGTTCCACGGGGCCTCAAAGCTTTAGGGTACACCGCGAGCGATATTGACATGCTCGTCGATGGCACGCTGCCTCAGCGACGCGTTCTGGACCTTGCTCCCGGTATTGGCGATGTAGTTGACGAGGATGGTAGGATGCATCTCGCGAAGATGATGCAGAACTCCTTGGAATATTAAACAAGTCGAATAGTACTTGGACACTGGAATTTACTGTACTTACATAAGAATCAAACCAAACTTCTGTGAACACACACACATCCATGGCGCGTCGCTCTCGCTTCAGACCGTGTATAGATCTCCACGACGGAAAGGTCAAGCAAATCATCGGAGGCACACTCTCGGACGCCGCGCCGGAAACCCTCAGGACCAATTTTGTCTCCAGGCTCGTCTCGTAAAACCAACTCGTCGAAAGGGAAAATGAACTGCATTCTATTCTAGTCAATCCGCTGGAGAATTTGCGCGTCTGTACAAAGAAAACGAGCTCGATGGTGGGCACGTCATCAAGCTGGGTCCTGGAAACGACGCCGCTGCACGCGACGCGCTCTGGTCTTGGCCAGGTCTCGCTTCGCTTGCTTTGTGTTCCTTGCCAAACTAGACGGCCAAACAGGTGGTCTTCAAATCGGAGGCGGAATCAACGACAGGAATGCGCACGAGTGGTTGGATGCCGGCGCCAGCAAAGTTGGACACTGCTTGTGTTGCGAAATTGAGTGATGAACGGACCGCGATTCTAGGTCATTGTTACTTCGTACCTCTTCCCAGACGCCCGGTTCTCGCTGGAACGTCTTAAGTCGCTCGCGGCTACCATAGGCAAGGACAGGTTAGTGGTGGATGTAAGGTGTGCTCGCTTCACATGATTTTCCTTGGCCTCAACTGACACGGAAAAGCTGCCGCACACGGGGTGACGGCTGGTTCGTCGCGATGAACAAATGGCAAGATATAACAGACATGGAGGTGTCTCAAGGTTCGTTTCGCGGGCCCTTGCAGCGGATATGCTTAATGGTCAAGTAGAATCCTTGGACCTGCTCTCGCAGTACTGCAGGTTACACCTGCATCTACGTTTCCCAACCCCATCTAAGCGTTACTAGCGAGTTTTTGATTCACGCCGCAGACGTCGAGGGTTTATGTAAAGGTATCGACGAGGCGCTTGTGACCAGTATGTCCGATTCCCTGCCGTCCCTACTTGTTGAACGAGCGGCTTCCAGAACTAGGCGAATGGGTTCACATTCCATGTACTTACGCTGGAGGAGCCAAAGGTACTGCCTCCGGAGTTGTATATATTTCTCTGACCGCAGCGTAGCCATCGACGACCTCGATCTCGTGAATCGGCTCTCGGGAGGAAAAGTAGACCTCACCTATGGAAGGTAACGCCCGTCTTGTGTACGACTTCGAGACTGACATCCGCAGCTCTCTGGACATATTCGGTGGTAGCCTTGTAGCTTTTGAGGAGCTTGTAAAACATAATAAATTGTAGTTGAACTGGGGCGGCAAAAACGTTTGAAAGCCCAGACCGGACAAGCGGCCCGATGCTGAGTAATCGTACTGCATAGGTCTTTCTGTATTGGTCATAATTTCCCAGCACGTGCGCCAAATTTCCTCTCATCCACCCGCCGACGTCAAGGTATAGTCTGTCTCTCGTCCAACAAACGGCCGTCTCATTCTTTCGCCAGACTCCGTCACGATGCCCGGAAAAGTCAAGGCCTACGAGCTCCAGTCCAAGTGCGATCCAGTCGCGTTCAAAACAATGCACCTCTGACTTTGTGCCCAGATCCAAAAATGACTTGTCGAAGCAGCTGGTGGAGCTCAAGAATGAGCTGCTGACTCTGCGGGTACAGAAAATTGCGGGTGGTTCTGCGTCCAAGCTGACGAAAATGTGCGTGTCCTGCGTCTGGCTTTGCTTCGAGTTCTGATTTAGCATGCTTTCCAGCAACACCGTCCGCAAATCCATCGCCCGGGTTCTGACCGTCATGAACCAGAAAGCGCGTCAAAATCTGCGCGAGTACTACAAGGACAAGAAGTTCTTGCCTCTTGACCTCCGCGCGAAGAAGACCCGGGCGATCAGACGGCGTCTCTCCAAGGTGAGCCCTCGAACTACTGCTTGCTGTATGGGCACTCGCTCACTGAAATTATTAAAGCACGATGCATCGCTGAAGACGCTGAAGCAGAGGAAGAAGGATCAGAACTTCCCTATCCGCAAATACGCAGTCAAGGCATAGGCAGAGTGTCGATACATCTATTCATTGTGTACCATGCCCCTATGCCACCGCTATGCCATGCTACGCCTGCATATTTCCCGGACCGTTGTCGTACGACTGTTGTTGTTGAAACTTGAACAGCGTTGCCTGTATGATACCGTATTTGGAAACAGGAGTTGGTAATCTGTCCTCTTGGACTCTCTCTGAGTCTCTCGCCTAACTCCCTCCCTGGGCCTCGTCCGGTATAAGCCCATTACGCCAGACGTATTCGACGAGTATTCGACAGAGTAGACCGTGCCCCGTTACTGCATCGGGCCGTCTCGTCTTTTTGACCCGGCTGCCAAAGTTGTGCGATCCGTGGGCCACTTTCTCGATTTCTCTCATCGCAGGGCGGGTCCCAGAGTCCGGTACTAGCCGCAAGTCATGGTGAGCCATCCCTTGCAAGTGATACGAGATGGGAAAAAACCTATCCCATCCGTGTGCGCGTTCTCGCACGTGTGCATCAGTCGTACTATCATATGAGGTCAGGCTTGACTGGAGCTTCCTCAGTCTCGCTCTCCCAGCTTAAATGGCCCCCGGCTCGCGTCTCAGGAAGCGCAGTACTGACGATGGTTCCAAGCAGTCCAGGTCCCCGCCGCCGCCCGAGCCGCAGGCTCGCCCAAGAGAGCCGTACCCCATCCCGAGTAGCAATCCCGCGAGCCAGTACACTCTCCTCGAGAAGCTGGGCACTGGCAGCTTCGGCACGGTCTACAAGGCCATGCACAACGACACGAAGCAGATTGTAGCCATTAAACAGATCGGTGCGCCACTTTTTCTTTTCTCTTGTTTTGTTTGTCTCAATCCTGGTCCCAGATCTGGAAGACTCCGACGACGACATATCCGAGATTCAGCAAGAGATTGCCAGCCTCGCTCAGTGCGACTCTGAGTATGTCACCCGCTACTATGGTTCCTTTGTCGTTTCCTACAAGCTGTGGATCGTCATGGAATACCTCGCCGGTGGTTCTTGTCTCGACCTCTTGAAACCCGGCACCTTTTCGGAAGCCCACATTGCAGTCATCTGTCGCGAACTTCTCCTGGGGCTTGATTACCTCCACACCGAAGGCACCATTCACCGCGACATTAAAGCAGCCAACATCTTGTTGTCTTCCTCAGGCAAAGTCAAGCTGGCAGACTTTGGTGTGGCAGCTCAACTCACGAACACTCTGCGGCATACCTTCGTGGGCACACCGTTTTGGATGGCCCCCGAAGTCATTCGGCAAGCGGGCTACGACGCGAAGGCAGACATGTGGAGCTTGGGCATCACTGCCATCGAGATGGCCAAAGGAGAACCGCCTTTGGCCGAGTACCATCCGATGCGCGTACTCTTCCTCATCCCCAAAGCGAAACCGCCCACCCTCGAGGGCCCGTTCTCAGCTGCATTCAAAGACTTCGTGCTCCAGTGTCTGACGAAGGATCCCAATGCTGTAAGCTACTGCAGTGAACGTTCTCGTATTCTAATTCTCATATATCTCTAGCGCCCAAGTGCCAATGAGCTACTCCAGCATCGATTCATTCGCGGCGCTCGAAAAACCTCCTACCTCACCGAGCTTATCGAGCGGTATCAGGATTATAGGGCGAGATCCCCACAGAAGGGACACCAACCGTTCCAGCCAACTGTGCGGGCATGGGAGACAAATGGGACGATGCGAAGTGACTGGAACTTTGACACGATCAAGTCGGTCTCTGCGATGGGCACTTTCCGTAGCATGGCCAAGGATCTTACCATGCCTCCGGGTATGGAATTGGATGAGGACGACGAGTATTCAGATATCGAGGAGGGACATGCGTCTATTGATACGGGCGGCGCAACGAAAGGCAGCGACCCTATTCATATTGGCGCAGGTATCGGTATGCACTCACAAGCAGCGCATTCGACCGTCATTATCCGACCGCCAACCTCCCCCGCATCGGAGAAGGATATACCGTCACTCTTAGCCGATAGTGAGTCTGCCGAAACGTCGTCAGACAGTCCGCACACTCCGCCCGAGGCTTTTGGCCTTGGGGCACCTCCAGCATATACTGGGTCCGTGCGGACAAACCGTCGCGCATCATACGCAGCCCGGAATGCCGTCGATGGTTCAGGGACGGTTATGCGGGAGGCGGATCTTGGGACTGGCGTGGATACCATTCGACCGGTGAAGAAGGTTGACACGGTGGGATCTTTAAGATTATCAGCGGGCTACGTAGGCAGCGTACGGAGAGAAGGAAGTGGGTCCGATCCCACCTCCCCTACCACATCGACGCACCGGCGGGCTGCGAGCGAGGCTGCTAAGGCAGGCAAAGCGCTGGTCGACGAAGTTGTGCTCCCAATATTGCAGAACGTGAGCTGTGACTTTCCTCGTGCGCTCTCCAAACTTATCATGCGTTTACAGGCGACCCGAGATGATATGGATGCTCGCGAGATAGAATCGCTGAGCATGCTCTCGAGAGGCTTTGGTGAATTGAAGGAAGCCAACCCTGAGCTAGCCTACAATGTAATCCTCGACATCCTTTCCGGAATCAACGAGTACGCCGTCCCCTCCCAGTCGTTTCAGATTACCTCTAAATATGTTTTTAGCAACTCCGCGGTACGACAACATGTGAACACCGCTCGAGGGTTATTCCCTCACAAGCGTATCATCCGCAAGAGCGAAATGACCACCAAGGGCCTCATCGTAACTGAGATTCAGGAGGACGTTTCTGGGTTACCATCCCCCTCGGAACCACCCAAGGTTGTTGAGGAGCCGGCTTCAAAGAAGTCTCCCATCTCCGAGCTGATATATATGCGGTGGTTGGAGGGTCTACGGTTAAAGTGGCCGAGCCTGACGTAGGCGACACCTGTTACCCATTTCTCTGTTTGGTCTGGACCTCCATGGTATCTTAATGATTTGTTTTCTCATGCCACTAGTAGTATCGGCTGTTTAACGTTTATTTCGCTCAGTAATGCTTATGACTATCACGACCACACATATATACCTACACTTTGTATTTCACTCCATTCACGCACTGCATGAATTCATGATCATGAACGTTATAGGACGAGGCATTTCGACGGTCAGTTGCCTCTTATCAGTCTTACGACATCTCTCTCGACCGTGTCCGGCCGCGTGAAAGTCGACGACCAACGCTGCCCTCATCCGATTCATTTCAATTCATTCTACCTGCTCTTGCGGGATAAGTGCTGCGCTCAATGTGCATGTGCCATGTTGGTGCCACTGGTGTGTTCTCGGGCTTTGGCGATGACTTGCTGTAACTTACCTTCTGCAGCTACTTATTTCACCTTAATATCACCCAAATGATTCTTCGTGGTACTACTTAGGTGATGCCTGGTGGTCAGCTAGAATGTGTTCTACCTTTCGCCCCGGCAAGCACGAGTTTGAGATTTTACAAACGGCCCAACAGAAGAGCGAAGAACAGTCGTTCTTGGACCTACAGCATCTCGCATCTCAGATCTCAGCTCTTGTTCTCATCTGCCTCCAAGCTAGCCACATGACGAGATGTAGGCAGTGCGACTGACTCTTGCAAAGCGCGGTACCGCACGGTATCGCATAAGTACGGTGTGTACGCGCCCACAGAACTAAATATGTTCAATCCACTTTCCCGCACGACGGCCATGACTTCTCGATTTACAACATGTGAAGACCTTGATTACTCTGATATTCTGGCACGGTATGCGGTATATCTGCCTTGCATATTCTTGGTCTGAGCAATTTACCCGCTAGATATGATGTCGAGATCGATCTCAGCACTACCAACGTTGTGGTGGTAGATGGTGTCTACATATCTCCCTCGGCAATGAGCTGCAGTACTCATATCGAGCTAAAGGTCTGCCCATTATCGACAAAATCAAAGAAGACAAGCTCGTAGCTCGAATGGCGAAGGAGTTCGTGCGTAGAGGTATCGAAACACTGGGACAGGATATATGTGTTATCTGGGATGAATCTACAGGGAAAAGCAAAGGGCAAGTGTCTGCCCCAACTACATATATGGCAAGCTTATATCCCGCTCATCCAGCTTTGCGTTCATCGAGTTTCCCGACTCGGAAATTGCAGCTTCGGCCGTTGCCACAATGCACGGGTTCCCATTTGACGCTAAACACCAATTGAAGGTCAATTATTTCGACGACATAGAAAAATACACCGAAATGGACACCATGGATCTGGAGCCAGAGCTCGAGGAGTTCAAACCCAAGGTCGGTCATGGTTGTAATTATATCATAATAATAAAACAATGATCCAGGAACACCTCCGCGCTTGGCTTGCTGACCCACAGGGCAGGGATCAGTATGTGACCAACAGTGGCGCCCAAGTAACTATCCATTGGCATGGAAAACGAGCTCAATGCGGAATTGCATATAGGAAACCGGTAAGCGCAGCTCCAGCTTGCGACAAACTGGTATTGATCAAACTGATAGGATGGAAGTTCACCTTGGACAGAGTTATATGTTTCATGGTCTCCCCTTGGAGCTTATCTTACCACCTTACATCAACAAGGTGTACGGCTGTGGGGTGGTCCCTCCTATGAGCCCCTTCAACGGTTCCGCCATCCCTTTGTGCTTCTGATCGACTTTTCGCCAGGCGAAAAGTACATGGTCACATGGTCACAGCGTCCGATAGTCGTACACGAAGATGACCCTCAAGGTCCCGAACATTTTTCCCTCGAAGATGACGGGAACAACCTTGCCGTCTGGGACGTTCAATCTGGCGCTCTTCTTCGCACGTTCCTTGTCAGTCAGAAAAACCCGAGTCCGGAGGAGAAGAAAGAATTTCATTGGCCGGCGCTCAAATGGAGCCCCGACGATAAGTACGTGGCTCGGATAACGCCAGGCCAACAGATCAGTGTCTATGAGCTACCTACCATGGTGCGACCTCCTGAACGAGCTCAGCTTTGAGCTAACTATAATCAGGGACTACACGGGAAAAAAAGCATCAAGGTGGACGGAGTGGTTGATTTCGAATGGCGGCCTTTCTTCATTGAGAAGGAACCTGGCCAAAATGGCAAGGCCGATGAGAACATGCTCGTATATTGGACCCCAGAGGTGGCGAATCAGCCTGCCCGCGTCACTCTTCAAGACTTCCCAGCACGCAATGTTCTGCGCCAGAAGAACCTCTTCAATGTCAACAAGGTGTGCACTTTTGACTTCCTTACACAGATTGATTGACACTTGTTGCAAAGTGTACTCTGTATTGGCAAAGTCAGGGCGACTTCTTGTGCGTCAAGGTGGATCGACGTGAGTTTTATTTCCGCCTGCTGTACAATGCCTGGTCGTACTAAGTTTCCTTTGCACCAGACACGAAGACTAAAAAAACAGTTTTTTGTAATTTGGAAATCTTCCGGGTCCGAGAGAAAGACTTCCCCGTCGAAGTAGTCGAACTCAAGGGTAAGATTATTGTCTGGCAAGCATCGTAAACTTGGCTAAGATGACGGCTTCGCAGATACGGTCCTTGAGTTTTCATGGGAGCCCAAGGGCGAACGTTTCGCCATCATCTCAAGCAACGATCCCAACGTCGGAAATCCCGCTTCCGGAATAACTCTGAAAACAGAGGTTTCCTTCTTCCAGCTTGATCACGCGAAAGGCGATTTCCGTTTACTCCGTGCGTTTTTGTGTGTGTGTTATAAGCCAAGTTTCTGATCCGTTTTAGGAACCCTCCCTCCTGTCACCAGTAACACTATCCGGTGGTCGCCTCGCGGGCGGTTTGTGGTTCTCGCGACAGTAGGATCGCCCACAAAATCCGAACTGTTATTCTGGGACCTCGGCAGCGACGTCGACGAATCCGGCCGGCAAAAGGAGGACTGGGGCAACGGCATGCAGCAGATTGGGGCCGCAGACCATTATGGCGTGACGGACGTTGATTGGGACCCCAGTGGGCGCTATCTATCCACCAGTGCCAGCGCGTGGAAACACCAGGTAACAGTCTCGACATTTCAGAGTGATATGCACTGAGACATCATTCCAGCTCGAAAATGGTTATAACATTTGGGATTTCCGAGGTCAAGAGGTTGAAAAGAACCTCCAAGAGCAGTTCAAACAGTTCATATGGCGTCCTCGTCCCCCATCGCTGTTATCGAAGGATCAGCAGCGTCAAGTGCGCAAAAACCTACGCGAGTACTCCCGCCAGTTCGACCAAGACGACGCGCAGGAAGACAACGAGGTCAGCGCGGAGTTGGTGGCCTATCGCAAGCGACTCGTGGACGAATGGAATGCCTGGCGTGTTACCCGCAAAGCGGATTTGGAAACAGCGCGCGCATCCAAAAAGGAGGTCGATCCTTTGCATGGTCAACTTGAGGAGGTAGAGGTGTGGGTTGAGGAGCTCCTCGAACAGACCGAAGAAGTAGTGGAGGAATAGTCTTTCAAGACGGAACCATCTACTGTAGAACCGACCTTTCGCTGCTTGAGTGCGCTTGATATCGTATCCGTGCTACGTTTGATTGGGTGCTAAGACCATGTTCTGAATTCCGGGGCTCATTCATGGGGTTAACTTGAACGAAAAAAAAAACGAAAAAAAAAGACCATGGATGTGAAAGATTACCATAAAGGCACTGTAAAGCAAGCCCAAAGGCGGAATGGAGGCAGACGGATGACAACGTTACGCAATACTGTACATGACAATGTCCAGTTACCCTTTGTACGCGTTTCGCAAGACCAACACTCCCCCTTTCAGCAACGCAACCTCCTTGATTAGAGCCGTAAACTTGGATTTCTTGCCGTCATCCGTCAGGTAGGGCTGGAAGTATTGAATGCAGTCGCGCGTCGTCGCATTGGGGCTGCTCTTTAGCCAATCAATCACCATCTTGTCCTCCAGGTCCCCGGCGGGAATGGCTCCGCCGTTCTGTGCCTTGCGTTTCTTCGCCTTTGGCGGTGCACCATTCGGTGACGTAGGAGAAGGAGAACCGGCAGCGTACTCGTCCGTCGCTTTCCTCTTCTTCTGCGATCCATTGAGATTCGGACTCGCCGGCCCGTTCGCAATGGGACTTGTAGCCCGGCTATTTGCTACGGGGCTGGTGGCGCGACTTGCCAGCGGACTGTTGCCTCGACTGGCGCCGTTTGGTTTTTGCTTGGGAGCTTTAGGACTGGTAGCCCGCTTCGCCACGACGGAATGCCCTCCCAACCCCGGCGACAGAGCGGGAGAAGTCGCTCTGGATCCGACCTTCGAGCCGCCTGGAGGTCGGGCGGTAGTTACCGGTGTTTGTGGTGCCGGTGTTGGTGAACCTGCTCGGGAGTCCACTGGTGCCTGAGGCGGCACCTGCGGCGGTTGTAATATGACGGGTTCCACTGGTGGTTCTTCCTCCTCCTCCTCCTCCTACCAGCGATGTGTTAACCTAGTGAGTGAAGGAATAAGATATACACTTGCCGAGCTCGCATACGGATTCTTTTCATCGTCACTATCATATGCATCGTTCCCTTCCCGCGTTCGAATGAGTTTTTGCATAGCCTTCGCCTGTTTCGTCATCCCGGGCAGCTCCTCATCGTCAGATTCATCGATGTGCCCGTCTCGCTGCTTGTTGGCGCTCTTGTACTCCTTCTTAAGTCGTTCCTGTGCAAAGTATAGGACCATGAGAAATGACGCAAGAAAACTCAAAGACGCACCTCAATGTCCTTGGTTTCCTCATCTTCCGCCTCGAGATCCATCTTCTCCTCGTCGTCGGCGAAATCGTCTTCATAGACCATCTCATCCAAGTCTCCTTCTCCACCATATTCCTTTTCCCGTCGTCGCTTGGCCCCGCCGTCTTCGTCGTCGCCGTCCCCAAACAAGCTGTTCATACCGCTATCCACGGTCTTGAGTTTTCTCCCACCGGGAGCTAAACTATGACCAGAGGCATGGACAAGGGAGCTTGTCCCTGCAAGAGCACGGCCCTCTGACTCGGCCTTGAACATGGCAGCAGTTTCGTCGGAAGGGCCTTTGCCATTCCGGTTAAATAGCCATTGCTGTGGGTCACGCTTCTGGCTCTTGGTATACTGCCATCCATAGTCAGTATACAAGTGGACATAGAGTTGACATTGTTACGCACTGCGGACTCCATGTTCACGGTATCCGTCGGAAGATCGTGCTTGAGCTTCTTCTGGAATTTGTACCACCGATGTGCTGGAACGAACTTGAAAATGTCGTTGGCGGCAGGCATGAAGAAAGCGTGGGTGCCGGACTTGGTAATGTCCTCCAGCTGGCCGACCCATGTCTCCGATTGAGTAGCGTCTTCCATCACCCATGGATATCGCTCCTCTCTGCGCAACTGCCGCACCTCCTCAGGAACGACATAGACCTGCCTGGTCTTCTTCTGGAATTTCTTCTTCCCGTTCATGGCCGGTCCTTTCCCCTTCGCGTCCCGCCCACTGTCCACCTGTATTGGCTTGCCTTCCGCGTCGACCATGACAAACTTGCCATCGGGACCGACGACGGGTTTGCCGTCCAGCCCCAGCATCGGACCCACGGCAACCTGCGTCCCCGACGCGTCGTCCCGATGCATTTCCTTCCTGTTCAGCTTGATTGGTGCTCGCCACGCCGTCAGGTCGACCGGCTTGCGTGAATCAAACTTCATGACATCGTATTTCCAGCCATTGAGAGCAGACGACATGACTTTGAACTCCTGGAAGGGAGTGTCGGGAAGCTTGAGCTCCTCCTCGTCGTCGTTGGCTATAGGTTTAGGACGGGGTACACCAGAGGGCTTCTTCGTCGGCGACGCGGGTGTGTCTTTCTTAGCACCCTTCTTCGGGTGAAAGAGCATGGCTAGATTAGGTTTCGGAGCCATGGTTGGAGGGGGAAGAGACCGATATGCTACGGTACTAAGAGCTGGAGCATGCACAGTTTGAACGGCCGTGCACGATTGAGTGGCGACAAGAGTCAAGTGGCGTCCGTGACAGCGTGACAGACATAGTTCCGCATCCAGAACAATACATTTTGCCAATATTTACAAGTCCCTAATCCACAGATGACAAAATACAATACATGCTTATGTTGGAGGCCCGTCCATTCTATGATGCCCGTTCTGTCCTGGGGGCCCGCCGGCTCCAGGGGGATATGAGTTTTGCGATGAACCAGGTCTTGATGTGGGAGCCTGGACATCAGCAGATTGTGTCGGAAACTGGCCCGCTTGGCTTGGGGGATACGCGCAAGACCCTGTGGGATATGCTCCCGGACGAAGTGTTTCCAGCTCATGGCGCAACATATCAATCTCCCGCGCCATGTCCTGGTGACCTTGCTTGAGCTGGGTTACAAAGTCAATTGCTAGTGCGAACGGGTGGTTAGCTGCAAATACGAAGTTACTCCGATGAAGGAAAAACCTTTGCTGAGAATTTCCCACTTGCTGGCCTTCATTCCCCGGTCTGCCGGCAATTGATCTCGTAGTTCGTCGAACAACTCCTTCATCTCCTTCCGTCTCTTGCGCTCGGCAAGTTTATGTGACACACGAAGCTCTGGAGAGCGAGAATAGGGGGTCGTACTACTCGATTCTTTCGAGTGTTTACCCGAACCGGTCGGCGATGGAGCCGGATCATCTTGGCCTGAGGAAGGCCCAGAATGATTTGCGTCTGGACTGTGTTCCTGACGCGACGGTGGACGCGACCGCGATCGCAGGGCCCGCTTGGGGCCACTGGGAGAGGCAGGATTGGGAGCATCTGGTACCGACATTCGCCGGTCTGGCGGGAAATTCATGGGAGGCATCATGTTAATGGGGACTGAGGGATCGAAGGTTCGGGGAGGTACAGGCATGTTTGGTTCCGCCTCATTGTGAGGACCAGGCTGATCCGGGGGGTGAGAAGGCCACGCGAATGTGGCAATTCCTGGGGGCGGACGGCCATGTGGCGATTCACCCCCTGAAAACCCAGAACTGTAACCACCTACACTCGACACGCTCGAAAACATGGAAGAAGCCGAGTCTCGCCTGTCATTCATCCACCACTGCGGGGCCCGAGAATCGGGGGAATCCCGACGGTCGTTTAGACTTAGTTGCGCTATCCGCTGAGTATCAATTGCAGACCCCCTGCGCTTGGGCGCTGGCGCCTCTGCATCCAGGTCCATCCCGCTCGGAACACCAGGTCCCGCAAGCTGTGGATCACTTTCCTCACCAACGGTCGGGAACCCGGCAGGGTCTGCAGACATTTTCCGCTTGATGCCATGGGGTGCAGCCAGATGATGGAGGGATGGGGAGCGCGTATGAGGATCCTGGCCGACTGCAATGGAATGTCTGCGCATGGTGTAATCAAAGTGGCCCTGGGGCTCATGCGACATGTGCCGAGTGTGATGTACCGGCGGCTGGGGCCCGTCACTGTCGACATTCATTGAATCGCCAGCGTCGTTTTTTGGAATGCCTGCAACAAGTCGGTTACCACTCCTGCGAGCTACATAGAAACACACCTGAATTGCGCAAGGAGCCGGAATGGATGCGGGAGGTCGATCCCTGCAAATTCGCTTGGGAGTGGTCGGGAGAGGGTGTGCGCAAGAGTTTGCGGAGGTGGGAGTGGTCGGGGGTGTGAGTTGCTGAACCAAAGACGTAGGGGGAGACAGGACGATCCGACTTGTCCTGACGGAAGAATTGGGAGTTTAAGTTCTGACGAGGGGTTGCATGTAGAAACGGGTCGGTAATGGACCCCCGACGTTGGTTCTGGAGAAACTCGAGGGGGGCAAGGGGTGCGACGGGTGAGTGTCTGGACGGCTGGTTGGTTGTAACGCCATTATTTGGCTGATTTGAGGTGCTGGCGGCCATGGGATGCGGAGCCAGCCGTGAGCACTACCCAGAGAGGTCGACGAGGCCGTCGAGGAAATATCGTTCAAGACCGTATGCGGCCCTAATCTGACGTTGTTGCCAAATACAACCAACATGCCAATTCAGGTCTAATTAACATCCTTCAGCGAACTCGCCCTCCATGCCTCCCGCTCCCGACTCCCAACCTCGATGCTCCTGATATACCGCACGCTATTGCGCGTCCCACGTCCCTGCCCCTCCTGCCTCGCCTCCTGCGCGTCCTCCCCCGCGATGATCATCCGTGCCCAGGGCACATACTCTGTGTGCACCGCCGCACGCTCCATCAAGCCCACAGGAAACGCGAGATTGTTCCCCAACGCGTCAATCAGTTCCTGGTAATCCTCCCCAGTGCCGGAATCCGCATGCGCGACTCGCGTCCCACGTGATAATCCAATGACAGCGGCGATGATCTTCGTATCCCACTCGTAGGTCCCGTAGCCGTCGTTCAGCGCGTCGCCCAGGACGGGGAACCCGAGCTCATCGTCTACACTGGGCACGTATCGTGTTAACGCAAGTGCCTAACCTGCCGTCAGCGAGGGAGCGTGGTTAAAGAGCTGCGACTCACGCCAGGACGGTCCAGAGAACCCCGCGTCATGTAAGCATCCGTGAACGAGATTAGGTCGGCGTGGGGAACAGATTGCCGGGAGGCGACACTCCAATCCAGGAGGTGGTCGCGCTCAGGAAGTGATCCTAATGGGAACCCCTGGCAAAGCAACTGCAGCCGATGGATAATGTGCCTCAGGTCGCAGCCGCCTTTGGCATACATCCTGCTCAGAGTATCTCGACTCACGATGTATCCTTCAGCACAGCAAATGCCCTGCAGATACGACCCGGCAACATCAGGTAAACAGGGCTGGAACTCGAGGATGGTTTGGAGGGGAAGCTCGCTGGTGGGGACGAGTGAAATATCTGCGGCAAAGACTCAGGCAGCTGGTGAACAAAGATGTGGTCGAAGCGCACCGTTACAGGTGCATATAACTGCACGCTTGCAATCCCTGATTAATCTAATCACGGCCGGCCAAAAATTCGCATCTTCTTTGAAAAGAATATCGACCTCTTCGAGTAGGATGACTGACTGCCGGGCCCCGGCTTTGAGTTTTGGGGTCGCGAAGCCAAAGTCGGTGGAATTGTCAGGCTCAGCTTCTTCGTCCCGTCCGCGGTTAAAAACTCCTTTGGCGTGCGTTCTCCGCACAAGATGGTTCTTGCCCACCTCCCCGATCAGAGTCTCCAGGCTAGCCCCGTTTCGTTTACCTATCCCAGGGTACACCTCGAATACCTCCCATCCGAGCTCTTCGGCACAAGAATAAACTGCAGTGCTCTTCCCGCTCCCAGACGGACCGGAAAGAATGATGGTGTTGGCGAGATGCTGGTCACGAAATGAACTTGAGGGACCTTCTCCAAACGAAGCCTCCATTTCAGCCGGACGAAAATCGTCGTCGTCGTCGCCTTCAATATCGACGGGCCCTTCTACGTCTGAAGAATAGTCGCTGGCATCGGTGGCTATAAAACCGTCCTCCGAAGCCTGCCGCCGTCGTTTCTTCGCCCTAGTCACGCTGCGCATGACTTTTGAGCGTTTCGCGCCTCTCGCCTCTTCTCGCCCTTTGCACTTACCACCGCCGTCTAATGAAGCGGGAGCTTCAAGGCGAACCTCAAGCGTACGCAACCAATCTCGAAGATAAAGGGTGTTTGCTTCGTTCCCAAGAACACCATCGGCCCGCTGAGGACTCCAGTGGTCAGACCACAGCTTCTCCGAGGGTGAAGACGTATCCGGCGGCGAGGTGATTGCAGCGGCGAGTCGCGCGATCGCAGGGTGGTCCCGCTTGTGTTCCAAGGGAATGCTCTCGATGCATTGTTCCTTTTCCCAGAACGAAGAAGCGGGTTGACGGGTTAATGTCCGTGGCTCATAATCAACGTGTTCGAGCTGTGGAGCCCGGAAAGGTTCCATAGGTTTGTCCATCCCCTTCTCAGAGGTACGTTTCGGATATGTGGCAGTCGAAAAAGCGGTCTGCGGGCCCCGAACATGCTGGCTGTCTGCCGTAGGAAATGGCGCGTCGGAGTCCCTGTTTGAAACGAAGGAAGTGATGGGAGAGGCTGCGTGAGAAGGCTTCTTTGGTTTAACGCTGAATATGGAGTACGTTGGCTTGGGAGTTTGAAACAAGGGGGCAGAGGGGACGTGTCCGTCAATCTTTGGGCGAGGTGCGAATATGCTATAAGTGGCTTTGGAGGCTTTCGGCTCGGCCAAAGGGGAGTCGACGTGTAAAGTCAAGTCGATTACCATAGGATGGGAGTCAATCACAATGGGATCCGGTGTTCTTTGCAGATCACTCGAAGAGGGTTGGAGCGAGCGGGGTGGAGTAGGTTCCTTTGTAGACAGCAGTTTAGGCGGCGGGGTAGGTGATGAATCAACGTCTGTAATATCGATAATCTCTGCGGCTTTAGACGTAGAAGCAACGGGGGCGGATGCCTGAGAGATCTTCAGAGAGTTAGGAGCGACTGGAGCTACTAACAGTGAGTAAAACGCGTTAAATGCAGCCTCAAGAGTACGCTTACTTTGTACGACATCGGCTGCGAACGTATGTTGTTGTTGCGGTTCGAGTTGGGAGATAGCGGGAGGTATGGCCTGCGGTGGCACGGCGACAGGAGCACCTTTCTTGGAGAAAAGGTCCAATATTGTCGTCTGGCTATGGTTCAGTTCGGCACGCGTCGGAAGCTGCTGTTGGAAGCGCGACGAACCTGCTTGCCAGTGGATTTCGCGGTCGATGAAGAAGCCTTTTTTGTTCCGACCATTTGAAGGATAAACTGAGAACGCGTCTGGTGTATTCCGCTTTATGGTTGGCTCGTGCTCAACGTCGAGTCGGGGTTTGGTCGGCGTTCGGTGCAGCGACCACAACAACAAGCGCAAATAACATTCCTACCGGATTCCATCATCCCAGTTATCCCAGTTACCCTCTTGCCATGAACTCTCTACGATGGCTATCCTCTGAGTACCACGGTATATTATTGTGTTCCTTTGATTCGGTGCAATCTTCAACACTCGCAGAGCTAAATGGCGACCACATCGACGTTATGGAGCATCCCCCAACCGCCTTGGAATTTTCGCGACTGGTTCACATTTCTAGACCGGTCTTAATCCGAGGTGCACTCTGACGCGGAATATCTGTGAACTTCCTTTATTCTGGGGCCAGGTTTGGAAATCCCATCCGTGCGTTTTTGGGATGATGAATATCTTGCATCGATCATGGGGGACGCGGAGATTTCTGTGGCAGTCACGCCAAACGGGTTAGATCTCTATGTGAGCCTCCAGAAACACACCTCATATAATTTCAGTCGTGCGGACGCCGTCACACGAGCGCTCGATGGCAAGCTGTACTTTGTTGAACCTCATGTTGAAAAGATGAAGATGTCCGAACTCCTTTCTAAACTTTCTGGCGGTATGGTGTTGCAGTGTTCTCCCCGACCGCTGAATCTAGCCCGGGTGCATAGAGACTGAGGAATCGGACATATACTATCTTCAATCGCAGAACGGAAACATATACTCGAACCGCTTTTTTGAGGGCAATCTGGATCCCTCAGAGTTCCAAGTCCTACGCGCCGACATCCCTAGCGAAATCCCGTGGTGTACAGAAGCGTTTGGTAAGTACTGGTTTACTAGCACTTCACTTTTCCTAACTAATACCGGTGCCGCATAGGCAGGTCGCCCGATGCTCTCAATCTATGGAGTTAGTTTTCTCGACAGGTATCGGAAGTTCAGAATGACAAATTCGCAGTCGGGAGCCATAACAGTGTCACCAGCATCCATAGCGGTAGGCGTTCCCTTGCAGAGTGACCAACAATCTAATTTATGGTTTCAGATCCTTACGAAAATATTTACACTGTCGTTCGGGGATCGAAACACTTTACATTATTACCTCCGACAGAGGGATGGTGTCTGAAAGGTTCAACTGTTCCTCGCGACGATCTTACTCCGCCGCTCAAGGATTTTGTAGAGCGAATGTACCCCCATGGCACTTGGACACGTAAAATCCCAAACGCCAATCTCACGATGATACCTTCATCGAACGTTTCACCGATCCGCTGGTCATCACTCGGCGATCCTGAAGTTGCAGGCAGTCTTCCAGCGGAGGCGCATCCCATCCGGATTACGGTAGAGGCGGGCTCCACTTTGTATCTCCCTCCTGGCTGGTGGCATCATGTCCGTCAAGGAGACAACACCATAGCTCTGAATTATTGGTACGATGTGGAGATGCGGGGCATGTCGTGGGTGCTGTTCAACTTTCTCCGAGGCATCGAGGACGTTCCGTCCGGCAACGACAATTGCACTGTCTCTGGAAAGGTATAAACTCGTTACTGGCCGCTAGCTAGGCTAGTAGTATAGTGCAAGTTAGCACTTAGCACGCGAACGTGTAAAATTAAATCATTTTCTGTGACAATGTGACCTTGCTGTTACCCACCTACTCTCAACGCGCGCGGACTCCAAAATGGCCAAGGACAAGACCGAGAAAAAGGAAAAGAAGAGAAAGGAGCCCGAGGCGGATGACGGGGACGTGGAAATGGTCGGCGCAGACGAGCCAAAAGTACTTATGAACCGCCAATTCATGCACACAAAATTTGACCCCTCGACGTTCGCAGGCGCCTAAAAAAGCCAAGAAGGAGAAGGAAGAGATCGTTATACCCTTAGAAGACCTATCGCCTCTCGCACATCCTCTTGCACAGAAAAAACTGCTGAAGAAACTGCACAAAACCATTAAAAAAGGTCCGAATTACGACGCGCGGGATATCTCGCCTTGCTCATCCATGATCCAGCTTCCAAGGCGCGGCAGGTTAAACGGGGGGTGAAGGAGGTAGTAAAAGGCATTCGCAAGGGCGAGAAAGGGTGAGTGTTCCTGGCTCTCATTGGATTTACACTAACGGGTTTTCAGCCTGCTCATCCTTGCGGCCGACATAAACCCAATTGACATTATTTCCCATCTGCCTGTCCTCAGTGAAGAGGCGCAGATACCTTACATCTTCGTGTCCTCGAAAGAGGAACTCGGAAACGCGAGCTCAACAAAACGTCCAACAAGTTGCGTGATGGTTTGCCCGGACCAGAAAAAAAAGGGCAAGCCAAAAGAGGGTACTGTGGAGGAAAAGGACGACGACTACCGCGAACTTTATGACGAGGTGTACGCAGAAGTGGAGAAGTTAGATACAGCAATCGCTTTTTAATGCATACCAGCCCGAATTTGGAGTCAAAAACTCTGTGAACTCTGAACGTACACGGGGACATGTCCTTCAGCAACTAATGCAATGCGAGCTGGTGCAGAATTGCTGCAGTGTATTTATTCAATTTTTGTTACCCCCTTACGACCAGCAGCACCTTTCCCACACGATCATTGCCTTATTCCAGACTTCCACATCTCCTATACCCTTTATTCTTAAACTAGTACTATGCCGCCCAAGTCTTCAAAACAGTCGCCTGCTAACGGCGCAGCCGCCAAAGGAACGGCCCCTTCCACAAATGGGACCACCACCCCCGTCTCCGCAGCCGATAAAAAGGACACGTCGGACGTTGCTGCCGGTCGGCCAGACAAGAAAGTGTTTGACGCCGAGCAGGACAAAATAAAAACCAGCATCGACGCTCTCCAGGTCAAACTAGTGAGTAGCCTTGTTCTCGTTCAACTGGAGGCATTCGCTCAGTCGGCGACCCCAGTCCGCTGTCCGAGACAAGATTTCACTTGCAACCGGCAAGTCTGGCCCTGGCAATGACCGACGGAACGCTCTCTATGCTGAACTCGATACCATTCGTGGTCAGCAATCTAACAGCAAAACGTCGAGGAGTAAAATCCAGGAGCAGGTCAATGCCTTGCACGAGAACATCAATAAAAAAGTATACATCCTCCCGCAATTCACTTTCGGACATGTATTGACCAACTCGCCGCAGGTCAAGGATCTTCAGGCGGCCAAGTCGAAGTCACCCTTCAAAACTGTCGCCGAGGTCGATGCTCATATCAAGTACGTCTTACCTGGCCCAACGATTTCAGAGTTTAATATTCTACACCCAGGCACCTCGAGCGACAGGTCGAGTCCGGCAACATGAAACTAGTAGATGAAAAGCGCGCCCTGCAGGAAATCAGTTCCCAGAAGCGCAACCGCCGTACCATAGAGAGCTTCCAGGCGGACCAGGACGCCATTGACAGGGACCGGAACGCGTTGGCCGAATTACGGAAACAGTACGACGACCCCGTGGCGAAGGCTGCCTCTGAACGTTACGACGAGATCAAGGCAGAGCTCGATGCCATGAAGAAAGAGGGCGACGAGGCGCATGCCAACCGGACGGTCTTATTCAAGGAGCGAGACGGAATCCAGGCGGAGCTCAACACTCTGTTCAACGAGAAGCGCGAGTCCTCCCAGAAATTTCGGGAAAGCAACGACCGCTATTGGGCCAAGGTCAACGATGACCGGGCAAAACGGGCGGAGCGACTGCGTGCTCAGCGTGCCGCGGAGGAGCTTCAGAAGAAGCAGGAGCGGGCCGAGCGGATTCGCGAGGAGGCAGAGATGCCCGCCTTCCAAGCTCAGGTTGAGGACTGCCAGACGCTCATCGACTACTTCTCCGGTAAGAGCAGCGGGACGGTCACGTTCAAGAGCACGTCGCTCCACACTAGGGCGGACGTGGCTGGTGTCCCGAAGCTCGAGATTCGGAAAGTCGAGGCGGCGCCCGAGGGCGTGGTCATGCGGAAGAAGAAGGGCGAGGACGAGGACGCGTACTTTGTCGGCGGTAAAGGAAAGGGCAAGGGCAAGAAGTCCCAGCCCAAGGCGGCCGAGTCATCTGACGCTGCTGCTGCACCTACTGCCACGCAGCTCAACGTTCCCCTTCCCACTCTGTCGGCCCTCCTTAGCCTCTCCATCCCGCCTCCCGCCTCCAACATTGACGTCCCGCGTGTCATCGAGGACCTCAAGACCAAGAAGGAATGGTTCGAGGCTAACCAGGCGCGCGTCACGGCAGAAAACATCGCGAAGGCCGAGGCCGAAATCAAGGCTCTGAACGCCGCTGCGAAGGAGTCCAAGCTGGAGGAGGCAGCAAACGGCGGTGCTGCTACTCCATCACAGGTTGCGGACTCCCCTGCTCCTCCGAGCGAGCAAACCGCGGACAAGGTAGAAATCGCGGCGGAAGAGTCGTGATATTAGGGTAGTAGTCGCTGTCTGGAACGGATTTCAATAATATCTGCTACACATTTTTTATAACCAAGACCAAGATGACACCGGGGAGGGGAGACGATATATATTGATAACAAATTCCGCGCACGGAGATCCTGTACACTATTAAGGAGCGTGGAAACGTCGACGTCGAGCGAGCAAAAAAGTGATACAGAGGGGATAGGGTCAGACATATATAGGAGCAGCGAAAAACAAGAACAGTTCAAAGCAAGATGGATGGAAGGAAGCACGGACTCTAGACACCTCCTTGTTCCGTTTTGACAGGCTCGGGATCGTTGTCCGGCTCGCTCGACGGGGTGCCCGACGAGTGCATGCCGAGATCTTGTGGGAAACCGTCGAATGTGTTCCCCGAGCCAGAAAAGTCGGTAAATGAGAGAGAGGATTGGTGTACCGCCGGCAACGAGTCGTCTTGAGGTGCCGACGTATCCATGTACGATAATGACCCGTACGCATCCGAATTAAAGCCGGACGAGCTCGGGTCAAGGGATCCGGTGGGGAATGGGTCGTTCTGCAGAGCCGCAAGCATGCTCGAGGTTGTCGGCGTGTGCGCCATCAGGTGTTGAGGGCGGACATCCATCGAGTTGAAGTTCTCTTGCCCGGCCATTGGCGACAGCGTGAAGAACTGCTGCTGCATCACGGGCTCGACAGAGGCGGCCACCGAGTTTGTCGACAATGCGACACTTCGCAGGACGTTAACTGCGATCCAATCACTACAGTTGGTCGGTTCAGCAATTATTCGGTTCCTGCAACATATGGACTCACTCCAAGAAGAGCTTCATGATCTGGAAAGCTCCGAAGGCGGGGTCGCTACGGATGGTCTACCAAATTGACGATTAGTAGAGAGACAACTGCAAAAACTAGGACACGCACCAGGTCTCTCATAACTTGACTTGTAACGTAGCCCCAACGAATTAGTACACTTCGCGAACTCATAGTGCTTCGCTCCTCCGTACCCCCGTGGCTGGCGCGGCTGCTACCCATCAACCGCTCGCAGCACTTGTCCGCCCACGTCATGACCTCCCTCACAGGCTCCGTGCTCTTTGTCAAACTCTCCAACATCCCGACAAACTCGACCTCTAACAGCTGCACCAGGTCCTCGTGACGGCAATTGCACACCAGCGCAGACTGGTTCCGCACGGATTCAAAGTCGACCTTTTGCCACGACCGCCGCATCTCTGCGAGCTGCTTCTGGTTCGTCAGGACGGTGTTGAGCGCCTGGGTGACTTGGTAGATGTCCAGGAACCGCACTTGACGAATGTTAGGAATTGAGCACTGTAGGCCGGCACTAGCACTCACGGACGAGATGACCGAATCGTGCTCCGAGTTCGACTTTCGGCTCCACAAAGGTGTTTCCGTAGCTTTCCAGTGCAACCAACAGAATCTTCTCCATCTTGTTCGCGAGCTGCCTCAGACTTGCCAAGGACGTGGGCGTGATCGGCGACAGCATTTGGGAGCGCAAGATTTCCAAAATTTCCTGACGAAAACATTAACGGGACACCGAGGAGCGAAAGATGTTGAAAGCGCACATCGTACACAATCGCATCGGCCTTGGCCATCAGGCCAGCGATTGCGGGAGCGTGCACAACCTCTCGGTGATTGCCTCCGAGGCTCGACCAGAACGTTCGGAGGTGCATCTCGAATTGATCAAAGCGGAAAGAGCGGACGCTTTCGAGCAGGGAATCAAGATGATCCTGAAACCATCCCCACACTTCCCGAGCAGCAATTCCGTGCGGTGATGTCGAATTGACACCCACAGCCTCCTCGATTGATGGGAAGTGAGGGAACTGACGAACGGAGGTCGGTTGCTGAGACGCGAGATATGGAACTGCGTTGGACGAAGGCGGCGAGTGCGACTGAACGCCAAGCGCCCCGTCCTGCGTGGGATGTCTTCGAATGGAGGCCTGGATGGGGTACGAGCCGGGGGGGCGCTGCGTGGCCTGTCCCTGGAGCGTCGCGGCCGTCGGTGTTTTGTCACTCAGATCATGAGTAAAGATCGGCCCGCCCTTAAGATCTGCTCCGAGGGTCAGCGAATTCCGCTTTGACCCCACGGCGGAGCTGACGCCCTCGGAATCCTCATCGTCGTCCTCGTCCGAACGCTCCTCACTCCTGTTGGCCGCCTCGGAATGGTCGTTTGCCGGGCGCGAGGCATTGATAGCAGGCTGACCAGCGGTGTTGTTGGACTTGTGTATATAGTCCTGGAGCCACTCTGCCTCTGCCGAAGTCGCAGGCCGTATACCGCAATCTGTCGATCAAAAAGATGATTGGTTGTGATCCATGATGCTAGTCCAAGAAGAGACGCACAGTGATATTTGCTATTCCCCCGCACTCCTAGCCGCCGTGTTTTGATAGTGGGAAAGCACAGCCGGATGGCCTTTCCCAGGGTGGCGGTATTGATATGCGGGATCCCGTACTGGTCGCAGACACGGCGATACGAAAAATAGAGCCCTTGGCGGGGGACATTGCCGTCTGGATAAGGGGCATAGTTGGCCGTCAACCTTGCGTTTCAGGAGCGGGTCAGTGAACGTAAAGCGAATACGTGGCAGCACACGCACCAGGCCTGGACAAAGATCTGCTTTGCACGGTCGGACGCGCTGGTGGTGGTCGCGGCACGAACGTTGGCGGCGAGCTTCTCGAGCGCATGATCGGGACTGAGGGTCATGCGGCCAAACGCACCCGCTGCGTGCATTGCTTCCTGCTGATTCGGGGCCATTGTCTGGGGCTGCTGCTGGCCAAACATGGAGTGGTAATCGGGGCCAGGGGGGTGCCCGCCGCCGAGGAACATGGAGATGTCGTCGGTCTCGCTCGAGGACGAGTGGACCGAGTCTGTGTCGCGGGGATAGGGGGACGCGGCGGTGCGTGCTGCGCGGATGTGGCTCGGGCGGAGATGGTTTTTGAGGGCGGGGTTTGTGACGTTGTGGTTGGGCGGGGACTGGGTGATGGCGGAGGTTAGCTGTGTCCAAAAGAACAGGAAAAGGACTGCATACGTGATCGCTGAGAGACCCGTTGTGATGACCGAGCTGATAAGAGACGCGGTAGAGGTCGTCCTGGGTGGGGCCCATGCCCGGCTGCATGCGCAGACCGCTGGAGGACTGGGGACGGGAGTTTGAGGAGTGGGTCGAGGACGAGCTGACCGAGTTTGAGCGGGAGTGGGACGACGGCAGATAGTCGAGGGGCATATTATTCGACATCTGGAGGGCCATCATGTTTGGACAGGGACAAGGAGGGTGGGGTGAAGAAAGTGGGCCGGCCACAAGAATAAAACGGAGGGTAAGGTAGCGGCGGCGGGGGTTAACCAGCACAAGAGGTCGGGACTAGTAAATCCGTTCAAGTAGCGAAGATTTGGTGGGTGATATGATCGTTGCGAGGGACGTGGTCAAGGAGACTTTAAGAGCCCCGGTGTCACGCTATCACATATCATTGCATGTACATGTATCTCTTGAACAGCGCCCTCAGTCTCTTCGAGCCCCCCATCCCCCGCGCCAGTGCGACCCACGACCCCACCGTCAAATCCTCCAGTCTGTACGGTGTCTGCTTCTTCTTCACCTTGCGCGGCAGATTCTTCCGCGGCACAGGGTATACCCCGTCACTCCCGCCAAGTGCCGCAGCCTCGTATGTCACGTACTCCAACTTGAAACTCGGCGCGTTCGTTTTGTTCCCGTCCTCCAGATGCGGGATGTAGTACTGCGCCGTTCAGGAGCAATGCACCCCGATCATCAGACCAAAACACATACCTGCGCGTACCCCAGCGGCGTCCACAGCTGGTTGCTCCGCGACGGCGCGTCCGGGTCAGAGTGCCACGGCTCGTTCAGCTGGCACCTCCACGTCTCCCGGTGCGCGTCCAGCTTGCATTGCTTCTCCTTGTCCTTGCTGTGCCCGTGGTGGTGCCCGTGCTTGCGCTTCAGACGACTCCTCGGGGCCCCTGTAGTGTTGTACGAGAACACACGGAAGCTCGGCAGGTAGGGGTTAGGGACCACCGACGGCGACACGTTGATTATCGCATAGTCGTCCAAACTCAGCTCCTTGGCCTTGGGCATCGCCGCGAAATCAGCGAGCAGCGTCTCAAACAGGTCCTCTTGCCCTGCCGTCGTCGCCGTCGGCTCGGAAATCTGCAGGTCGTCTGCCTCGAGAAAAAAAAACTGTATTTTGGGTCAGGTTAATTCAGGAGCGAGGAACACTGTTCGACTTGCATGATCGGCATTCATGTGCTGTTTCGTTTCAGTCATGTCAGATGCCCATCCCGAACAAAACACGACTTGCCCCATACAGATGCCCCAGAATCGTGTCCTGGAATCTCAGCGCCAGCTCCACATACCGCACGTACTGTACGCAATTAATTAGCAGTACGAAACGAAACACCGACTGGAAACACACGCATTCCGGGAAATAGTTCCCTGGAGACGGCGGGACGTGCCCTGGACAGATCTTTTAATTGACCACCGTGATCTCGACATCGCAAACGCACCTGATATCCACACCTGTGGTTCGCTGTTTAGCGCCAATCAAGAGGGATCGCCTCGGTTGACTCACTTGCATCCCCCTCGCTCTGAAGCCCTTCAACTGCACCTCGAGCCAGTCAAACTCGAGGTTCCCTGCGTCGTCGCGGTCTTTGAACTCGCAGCCCCCGACCGCTGTCGTGGTGCTGTCATTTCTTGTCTCCTTTTTTCGCGCAACGGCATGCCCACCTTTGTTCGAGTCGTAAAAATACATCGTGTTAAGGCTGACAACAGCCACCGAGTCCGGCACAACCTCGACAGCGTAGTACGCGCCCCGCTGGAAGATTTGGAGATGTGGGAACGGAATAAACGCCTTCCAGATTCTGGGGAACAGTCAGCCTGTTTTGCAACCCCGCGCATTATCGCCGACCTACGAAGCAAATTCGTTCGTGATGCTGTTAGGACCAGGAATCATAATGTTCTGCAGGCGGGACGTCAGAGAACCGTCTGTGGTTGTGAGGAGCCCCGTCTCACGTGTGCTGGGAGAAGACGTTGAGGAGGAACAGTTTACAGTAAACTTATTGGTCCACTCACGCCAGACATCGTTGTTTCCTGGCGGCGGTGATATCAGCAACCACTCGCCGAGATGCGGACAAGGAATTACCAAGACTCGGAACGACGGGGATCCCGCGGCTCGTGAAAACCGAAGCCATCTTGGTAGCTACCGCTCGATTGAGATCGTATATCTCGTTGGGCGTCCGTGGAAGCTTTCGGTCGTTGTCGTGTCTGTTCGCCCAGGAATTAGCCACAGCGGCGAGCGCCACCATTCCCCTACCGCGCATTATCGCCCGTCCCTGCATCGCGTACATTCAGCGCGCCGACGGTCGCAATGAAAACGCGTGCGTACAGATCACAAAATCAATCTCCGACGCCCACTGGTCATTTTGTGAGAGTTTGCCCTTCCGCGTGCGAATCAGCAGCCACCTTTTTCTCAATAAAGTCGAGCGTCCGGTTCGTCAGTCGAAATGGCGAGTCGCATTCTCTGTCCGGGGTTCAAGTTTCACCCCGCGCAGCAGAGCCAAGCGCGAAACGCACGAGAATGGCTGCCCGTAGTACCCCGCGGAGTTTTTCTTTTTCTTGCCCTTCTTTCGATGGCATGAGGTCGACTCCGCTGTCTTTGCTCGATAAAATGGATCGGGGTGTATGTCGGTGATCTATGCGAGGGATTCAGCGTGGGCATTCATGGCTACCGTGCCTACGTGTAGAAATCGACCATGGAGCTTTCGGCGCTCTTGCAGGAGTCAGGACCAATTCTACGCGTCTTATTGGGTAAAACGGCGCACTTGCCACGGCCGGGAGTTGGATTGGAGTTTGTTGTGGTGCCGCAAAGACTTGCAGTAAGCCGCTGCACAAGAGAACGAGACCAGCCGTCAACATGGTTTTCCAAAGAGCTTCAAGCCGGGAGCAATTGCCCAACTCGACGAGTATGGCAAGTGCTTAAAAGCCGACGACGGCTTTACGACGGCTTTATCAAGAAAAACAATTGTACAACATTTAATAAACTAGGAACTAGAGACGATTTAGACTACGATGGGTTTACACGATGCGGGCCACGGTGGCACAAGTACAACAACACAAGAACCAGGAGTGGACGGGAGGAAGCCGAAGAAACAACAATCAGGCGCTTGTGATGGGTCGCGCATGAGCTTCTTCGTCGCGTGGGGTTGGTTCCTGCTGCGCGTGCAGGGCAAGCAGATATGCAACATTATCCCCGGTGTTGAGCACTTCCTGGATCGAGTTGATAGCAAGGTAGCAAACCTAAATCGACGCGTTAGATTGTCGGAGAACCCACAGTGGCAAAGCTTACCCTCGAGTATCCGCCGGCGACCAGAGTGCCACGGCTGTCGGGGTTGCTTTGAGCCTATGAGCATGCGAGAAGATAGTCGACAGACGTACCTCTTCGCTATAGCATTATGAATCGCGTCCGTGCTGTATCGGCGGCTAGGGAGAGATTGTTTGAATGATGATAAACGGGGACGGCGTGGTGGCGCACAGTATGCTTTCCAGTTCGCGCCTCGTTCTGGGTAGTATGAAGAGGTGTTCGCCAGAAAGATATCTCTGAACAAATGATGAGGACGGGTGGCAATTGACGCGATAGAACCAACCTCAAAGCTGCGGTAGGAGGCGCAATGGGCGAGGACAGTTTCGTCGATGGTAGGGCCATTCGCGTCCCAGTCAATGCCATCCTCGCTGTTTGATTTTTTTTCTTGTAAGATAGCGCAGAGGAAAGCAGCAGTGGCGGACGTACGTTGCCTGAATGTGGGCAAGGGCCTCGGCGGAATGGGGAGCAAGAAACTTGTTGATATCCATGGTGGTGAGGTAGTGGTGGTAGTGGTTCAAGGAGGAAGAGTTCGGACTTATACCTCGTCTTTTGCATCGCACGTTCGCGGCAATACGCTGAGTCAAAAGAGAAAGGTGGCTGTGCTGATTCCCCCGTTTATCACGATCGTGCTGCTCGCAAACCCAATTTGGCTCATCCACCATCACTCGGTCTATTACCATTGCCCTCCCAGGCGAGCCAAGTATAAGAGTTTACCATATTACCGCCCCTTGGCACCTGCTCCTCGCTTCCTCCACACCCCGCCAAGCATGCCCCAAGAGGCCCCACTCCACCGCCCGCAAAACCCTGATACGTCGGCTACCTTCCGCTTCAGAGATCGCGTCAACGCGAAGTACGGCCTATCTCTTCGCACCTATCACGATTTGTATCTCTGGTCCACCGAAAACATCGCAGACTTTTGGGCGGAGGCTTGGGACGTGACCAATATCATCGGTGAGAAAGGCACCCACGTCGTCGATGAGTCGGTCAACATTTCCGAAAACCCTCCGTGGTTCACCGAGGCCCGCGTGAATTGGGCAGAGAACATGCTCCACTGTCGCTCCAATAAAGTGGCTCTGATTCAAGCGAGTTCGTGTTGCCTGGATTTGTACTGTGGCAACCTCTGAAATTGATTGCTCAGCCGAACCTACTTCGCTCAATCCCACTCCGGATCTAAGACGCTGCAGCTATGCACACTTATATGAATTAGTTTCTCAGGTCGTCTCGGCGCTTCTTGTCAACGGCCTGAAACCCGGGGACCGGGTGGCCTCCTACTCTTCGAATTGCATCGAGAACGTCGCTTTGTGTCTGGCCACAACTGCTATTGGGGCTATCTGGGTCAGTGCGGCTGCTGATTTTGGTCCCGCCGGCGTCCTGGAACGGTCAGTTGCCAAGGTGGCTATATTTTTGTGACCTAATCTCTTTCGGTAGTTTCGAGCAAGTGCGACCAACCTTTATCTTCGCCGTAGATGCAGTTGTGTACAACGCAAAGGTTCATGACCACCTTCCGAAGCTTTCTGCTTTGATATCCGGACTTTCCGGCAAGTCTCCCAAGATCGTGATCATGCATCCCATTCCCTACGCGGAGGATCGGTCACGGTATCTAGATGGTTGGGTGAGCTGGGAAGATTTCATCATGCAAGGGGAGGCCGAAAAACTAGGGCGTACCCCTTCGGGAGAAATAATCTGGCATCGAGCGTCATTCAACTGGCCTCTCTGGATCCTTTTTTCTTCTGGTTCAACCGGTAAGTGAATGTCGCCGTGGATGTCGTTTTCTGATGTCACCTTAGGGCGACCAAAGTATGTTGAAGCCGAGAAAATTCTGTCACCAATTCACACCTCATAGAGCAATCGTTCATCGCGCTGGAGGGATGCTCTTACAAGCGAAAAAGGAGTTCGTAATATGTGCCGACCTCAAACGTGACGATGTTTTCTTCTATTACACTACAACGTAGGTCTCTGGTTTCTGCGCGACCCTCTGCTAAACACCTTGAAAGCGGGTGGATGATGTATAACTGTGAGTCGGTCTTACAGAATATACGCGCACAGACTGAGCCCTCGCATTACCTAGTTCTCATTAGTGGGCTCAGTGTAGGCTGCACTCTGGTCTTATTTGATGGCAGTCCACTGCGCGACCCTGCTCTCTTGTGGAAGCTCACCGATGACCTGAACATTTCTATTTTCGGCACCAGCGCCAAATATATCGAGCAACTTTCGGTACCTGTCCCATTTATACTACGCTTTACCACTTCGACTAAGCGAACCAGAAAGGATACAACCCCCGTCAACACCACAATCTAAGCTCGCTGCGTCACATATACTCTACTGGATCCCCTCTGTCGGCGGCCTTGTTTGAGTATGTATATAATAATATCCATCCAGACATTCTGTTGGGTTCAATCACAGGTTCGGCAGTTTTCGTCTTAATCTCCAGTTGATAATATGCAGCTGCTTCAGGTGGCACGGATATATGCTCCCTCTTCGCGGGCATGTGCTCTGCCCTGCCGGTTTACGCTGGCGAGATTCAATGCCGTATGCTGGGCCTCGCAGTAGAGAGTTACAGTGAGGCAGGGACTTTGAACGCACCGGATGAGCCAGGCGATCTCGTGTGCCTGAAGGCGTTCCCCTGTATGCCCGCAGGTTTCTGGCCGCTGCCCGGCTTTGGAACAGACGGCGAGGTGGCAGCTGCAAGAACCAAGTACCACCAGGCCTACTTTGCGGAAATGCCCGGCGTGTGGTGTGCGTTGCGCATACTAGCCATGCTCTATCGTCGTTCTCTAACTCCGCAAAAGATCATGGGGACCATATTGTTATCACACGTTCGCGGGCTGGCAATGGCGGAGGTTTGATCATGCTCGGTCGCTCAGACGGTGTGCTGTATGCGAGCATGTTCTATCAACGTCTCAAGGACCGCTAACATAAGTCCGCAGAAACCCGTCCGGGGTTCGGTTTGGTTCTGCCGAGCTATACGATGTGATCGAGTCGGAATTCTGCTCGGCTGGCAAGATTATTGACTGCTTGGCTGTCGGCCAAACGATTGGAGAGTCTGACGAGCGCGTTATTCTATTCGTGAAGCTCCCCGATACGCAAGAGCTCTCACCCGCGCTAGTCCGCCAAATCAAGGAAGAGGTACGCACCCGGCGCAGCCCTCGACATGTTCCTGCCGAGGTGAGTTTGGCACCCACGACTGTACGGTACAGCCGCTCACGCGGTCCAGATCATCCAAGTTAAGGACATTCCGTACACGCTGAACGGGAAGCGCGTCGAGGTACTTGTGAAGAAGGTGGGAGCTATTCCAGGTTTTCCATGCTCTATTCACTTTGACTCCAGATCATTAATGGATCCGTCGTGAACATCCAATTGGCAACTCTGAATAATCCAGAGTGTCTTCCATTTTATCATGATATCGGAGTTGAATTGAGGAAGAATAGCTGAGAAGTGTGTTACATTAATGTATAACTCAATGGCCTATAAAATGTAATGCATGTACCGGGTTGCCGACTCGAGAGTCGCAGTAGGCGAGATTGAGCCGGTTTACGACATGTGTGGCTGTGCTCCGTCGCGATCTTTTTGGCGACCGTGCAATTTGAGGCAAGACAACGGGTCTCTGTTCCTTGTCTGCCTCGCTAACACAGTCTCTACAGTCTAATCGGTGGGCTCCTCGCAGCTGTCGGCAGGCACAACGACAATCACGCCCCGCGATACCAGTTCATGTTTGCCTCGTGTCTTTAAGTCCCATACTTATCACACCTGCCGAGTTCCGCTCCTGCCCTGCGACACTCACCATCCACCCACTCACGACTATCTCCTCTAATGCCCTCGTTATTCCTCACCCTCCGCGCCTGTCTCTATGGTTCGTCGGCGTTCCTTGACTATCTGCAGTGCTCAATGTCTTCGTAGTGGTCGTTCTTATTGCCACATTGATATGTCTAGGCATGGCGGGTCATTTTCAGAGCGTACTGGCCTCATCAGACCTCAGTGCGTGATAATCTTTCTCTGGTCGACACAGCTGACCGTCGTCTATAGCTCGTTTCGTGCCATTTGCACTATTCGTCTGTTGTGCCGGTCTTCTCGTCATTCTATGCCTGTACCTCGTTTTCGACACGTCTTGCCCATACATGACCAACGGAACTTCACAGATTGGGATTCAGTTTTTTCATGCGGGAACGAAGCCCCATCTCGACAAGACATGAGCTTGCGTCTCTTGGTCTCTTGGGGATACTCTGGCTAGGTAACCTACATCTGCTAGGCTCCTTGCGACTACTCACTGCGGTTTGTATAGCTCTTGGGGTGTTCCTGTCTACGTCCGATTCTCAATCAGCGGACGTAGAATGCTTTGCCTCCGAATCCTCTACCGTGGCGCTTGAGGATTCGAGTTCCAATTGTCAGTTGTGCTCATGACACCCGGATTCCCACCATCTGACCCATTCTACAGTCCAAACGGAACAATATCACGCGATGTATCATGTTCTTATGGCCTTTTCTCTTATCAACGCATGTCTAGGTGTGTGTCCAAAGCAAGACCTTGATATTGCATGAGTCATAATTCTGTCTAGTTATCTTTGCATTTATTGCACTATTGACGTTGGCTACGCGGCGTCACCTAAACGGGGACTACCACATGTGGTACGGCCCTGTCACGGCTGGTATGGTGAACGACTACAGCAAGTCGGCCAAGCCAACTACGAGCCGGCGTGCCCAAGCGCCCAAGCCAAGTATACTGCCGACCGTCATGACAGAGAAACGCACACGTAGCGGACCCTCTCGTCACAAGCCCACCCATTCGTCAAGCAGGCGGGCTCATCCAGTCGCCGATCGGTACACCCGCAATGGAGGGTCTGGCCAGTCATCACTAATAGGCTCGAACGAGTTTGATAACGGAGAAATGGTGAATCCCAACCGGCGTCCGTCGAAGTGACGGATATGTTGTTTTAATGAAATATCTGCGTATGTAATGGTTCGTGTGTGTTCAATATAAAGAGGAGCTTTTGTAATTGGAGAGTTCAGCCGGTTCAGTTCACGACGGGGGGCTTTTTTTTTTGCGGCGATGGTCATCACAGCTGCCGTCAAGGCCTTTGTAGCAGGAACTCGAGTTTGCTGAGTGCTCAGCTTATGACCGGGAGCTACCGTTTTGGCTGACATTGATTGGGCGGACTTAGACTGGTCGCTTTAAATCGCGCGAGAAAAGGAGGAACATATCCCGCCTGACCGCTTGACTTAATTGCGCAAAGGGGAAGGGGGGGACTGTCAGGGAAGGTCCAGTCACGGTACTTCTCTTCTGAACAGACATTACAGCGATTGGGTGCTCATACCTCGCATGTAGTCACCAATAGGCGTCAAATAATTCCCGTGGCTCAGACTGGTTCCAGATGTCCTCGAGCGACTTCGTTTTCGGCCCTACCGTTATCCTAGATGGAACTTCCCTTTTGAGCTTTCTGGACGCCTCCCGCCCAAACCAGCCACTTCAATCAGTGGCGGTGTTGCCGCCAATCAAAGTCAAATTTCTGAACTCTGATTGCTCTCTACAGTACTTGTCGACTACTCGCCACCCGTACATCTGTGCAAACTAGATCGTTTGTAGATTGTTTGTAGATCGCGCAACTGAGAAGAACTGAGACCAGTCGGCTCGCACGGGCCGAGTCTCGATCAATCCTGTGGATCGAGATTTTTGATTTGAGCCGGACAAGGCGCGGTAAATCTCTGGAAAAGAAAACGATTCTACCGTGTCGTCCAGAGGTTTTTCAACTTTTTGAGGTTGTTACGGTTTTCCCAATTTAGCGCCAGGCCCTCACGTGACAAGTTCCGATTCGCCGCGGCTGTGCACTGGTGCAGGGTCAACGGCTTTGCCCTTCCACGCGTGTAACGAGACTTGACGAGATCCAGCCACCATTTTCTTGGATACTGACGCCGACCTAACGATCTAATCATGACTGTCCGTTTTGCAACACATCGAATCGGTTTTTACGGTGAGCTCGCCAATGCCTGACATGTATTGGTCTTAACGTACTCTAGTGGCCGTACTATTGCTATCCGGTTCGCAGGTTGCCTTGTTATTATATTAAAACTCATCTGGTTTATGCAAGGAACCGTGCTCGGTCTGGCTGCCCATTTTGCGAATATCTTTCTCCCTCATTTGCATCGTACGGTTCACCGTCTACCGCGCCTGGTCGATAAACTGAAGCAAGAGACGCAGCCGACTTCTCCATCTTCAGCCTGCTGATTCCGGCCCTCACGATCTTCATATTCCTGCTTTCGTAAGTTTTGTCTCTCGAAACTTCGCCCGTTTCATTCACGTGGGTTCAGATTACAATTTGCACAACCTCGCACAGAGGCTGTTTCTCTGTTCATCCTATGGGCTCTGTGGTTGGGTGAGTTCTTTCTTCCATCCATTTCGGGTCTCGCCGACGCGCTTCAAGCAATGGCAGCATGGGCAACGTACGTCGAACCATCTCAGCTGTTGTATTTGAGGTTCACGCTGCGACAGCGATATCATCGGTGGGACTCAGTGCGATGCTCTCACTACGCAGACCATGCCGACCAAGAATGGCGAAAGTAAGCATGCAACGCAGTCGGTTGACCCAACGCTTATTCCCCCTTGCACCAGTCCGCCAGAGGCAATATTGTTACGAAATGAAAGTCATTCAGGCTTTTTCGTGGATGCTCTTCGTCCTCTTCACGTTCGCGTTTGCCATTCTTATTGTCTTGGTCAACCAAGCGCAAAGGTTTGGCCGGCCGAACATCTGGCAAGAGCCTATCCAAGGTACACCACATTGTTTTGAATCGTCCCCTTCTCAACACTTGCAGAATTGGGCTGGTTCCACGAAATGCCCGGATATTACAACCATCCTCAACAAGGCATGATGCAATATCCTGCATATCCTCAGGCCCAGTACGGGTATCCAATGCAGCAGGGATATGTCCAGGGACAACAGCCCGTGTATCAAATTCAACAAGGGCCGAATGGCACTACAGGTCCGGTTTTCGATGCGGAACGTGGATGTGCTAACATTTCTGCAGTCACTCAAGTGCCCATCCAGACCGTATAAGTCGCAGGATCCAATAAAATAACAACAGAACGTTTTGCATAGATTGTCCTCACTTAGCTACACTTGTACATTTGTTCATGTCTTGCATCTACCTCATGTATCGTGCGTGGCTGCCTCGTGCTTTTGCTGTATTATTTAAACAGATGAAATCGATGAAATTTATACATGGCGCTGTTTAGAGACCACCCCATCCGCTCTGTTGCCTCAGGCAAGTGCCTCCCGTTCTGAAAGTAAGACGCTGAAGCAGCACTATCAGTCGCAACGGCGCTCTTCATTGCACATGTCGTGTCGCTTTTCGTCTCGTTTTTCCGTGAGTTCCAGATTGTCGTTCTCCAACCTCAGTCGTGAGAATGCGTCGCGACTTCCAGATGTGTTCCACTTGACACAAATCTCCTTGGTGATTATGGCCGTCAGTGGGCTGATATTCCTGTAAGTCAACCGCCGATTCTAGGCCAGCAGGCGCGATGACAGAAGCACAGAATTACGATGCATCATCGACGGGACGGGCACTTGCTCACACAGACACAGGAAGAAATGGTGCTGATATTTTGCTTCGGCCTCTTCTGGATGAGTATGTGCATTATGCTTCCGGGAGCTCTATTGACGGAGGCTAGGTGTCCTTCTGGCATGGCATTGGCTGAGGTCACAGAGCGGGGATCCAATAATGACGGATGAGACGGACGCCGGAGTGCCAGCGGTCAGGAGGGACAGTTATAGACCGGCGAGACAAGTGCGACCATATCCGTGCTCCATCGACGACGCGTACTGCATCGTCGAGGACTACACGTTTTTTTGAGAATCGATTGTATTGCGTAGAATTCGAGCGACATGACGGTAAAGGAAAGAAAGGTCCGCGGTAACTTCCGGCTGCTACGCTCGCTTAATCACTGCTTGCCTCCTCCCACCGTCTCTCCCTCTGTTCGCGTTCCGTCCCTATGATAAGTCCCATCCCCGTCCTTGTATCTGCACCCTAGCTCACCCCAGCCATTGCACGCCTCTCCCAGCAAGCGCCGCATCGAGACGGATGTAATGAAGATGTACTACCCTCCCTGCCCGCACCGTGTGGCCAACTCACCCCAGACTGCAGGCTCATGTCGGACTACGAGGTATCCCTCGTAAACGACAGTATGCAAGAGTTCTACGTCCGCTTTCATGGCCCGGCCGAGAGTAAGTGCCCTGCTCACCACCTGCGCCACCGTTCACCTCCCGTGATAAGCTCCGTTCGCTGGCGGCGTCTGGAAGATCCACGTCGAGTTGCCCGACCAGTACCCGTTCAAGTCTCCCAGTATAGGCTTCATGAACAAGATATTCCACCCGAATATCGACGAGCTGTAAGTGCGGTGCCGCCGTCTGAACTGACCGTACTCATTCCCTACGGGACAGAAGCGGGTCCGTCTGTCTCGACGTTATCAACCAGACGTGGTCGCCCATGTTCGGTCTGCACCTTCCAGTCCCCCTTTCCTCCTGGGATACTGACCCGCGCAGACATGATCAATATATTTGAGGTATTCCTGCCTCAGCTGTTGCGGTACCCAAACCCCAACGACCCGCTGAACGGCGAGGCCGCGGCGCTTCTAATGCGCCACCCGAAGGAGTACGACGCCAAGGTCAAGGGTGCGTAATTACTTAGCTCGAAAGCCGCTCGTCACTCAATCAATTGCTCATGTGCTACAGACTATGTCCAGCGGTTTGCAACGAAGGAGGCTGCGGATGCCGCCGCTGACGGCGAAGAAGACGACGACGCCGACGAGGAGATGAGCGACATTGGCAGCATGAGCGAGGGCGAGTAGACCCGCATTTCACTTTCACATCGCATATCCCCCCCGCTCTCTCACTCTCCATCTCGTATCTATATCCCATCTCTGTACTCTTTGCATTCTTCCCTCGGATGTCGTGTAGTTCAATACAATCTGTAATATTAATGGTTTAGACGGTGCTCAGCCTGGCGTGTCTGCATTCGTGCTCGGTATTGGCAGAACAAGCTCGTCCACTTTTTTCTGTACGTCAGCGGCAACCTGGCGACGAAATCCATATTAACACGCGGCAGTTGGTCTAGATTGGATTCACCGACCTTGACGAGTGCGTCTATCTGCGTCTTGACGCTGTCCATCGTATTGACCTTCGCCTTGCTCTCCTTGAGCAGCTCCTCTTTCTGTTGCATCAGGTCCTTCTTCATCTTATCCAAACTGCGAGACTGTCAGCCGGTGTACAGCACAGAAGGATAAGGCTACCGTTGACGCTCGACGAATTCGAAACTCAGGCGGTTGAGCAGGAGCTGGTGTTCATCGGACAGGACGTCTTCCGTGCGGGCCTCTGGTGGGGCAAGAAGCTTGAATTCGTCGAGGGTATACAGCGGGATGTCCTGATAGACGGAACTGCAGACAAGCTAGCTGAACGGCGCGGTCTGACGCGACCAGAGATGCTTACGCGAACTGGCGACACTTTTCTATCTCTCGTTCAAGGTGGCGCTTCTCATAGAGCAGATTCTGGAGGCCCAGGACTGACTGGTCCATGTCATGGCGGGCGGCAGCAGTGAGATTCTTCGTGGCACGAGTCGCGCTGTTTGCGGCGCGTGCCAGAGACTTTAGACGACCGGTGAGTGCAGCGGCGCGTATGCGGAGCGCGGTGATGTCTTTTGTGGGGTTTTCTGGGTCGACGAGGGCCCTGAAGCTGTCGATGACCGCGACATAGGCTTCCTCGGTGGTCTGCGGCATTCCAAGGAGAATGTGACGCTGTGATTACGTGACATGCCGGCAACGATGCCCGGGCCGCCGCCGTGTATAAGCAGCCCTATACTCAATCACTCAGCAACTTGTTCCTCCATCTCTTTCCCTTCCACCATGTCTGGCTCAATCCCGAGTATGGAGACCTCGCACGACCAGCTCAAGGACAACACCATCATCGTTGGTCGGTGCTGTCTTGGTGCTTATCGTTGCCTGTCACTCACCCACACCGGCTCGTCTAGTCCTTGGTGCATCCGGTGATCTTGCAAAGAAGAAGGTCAGCCCACGACGCGGCATCGTTCGCCCCTCTAACCATTCCGCAGACGTTCCCCGCCCTCTTTGGCCTCTACCGCCAGGGCTTCCTTCCCCGCGATGTCAAGATCGTCGGCTATGCGCGAACGAAGATGGACAAGGCAGAGTACCATAAGCGCGCGACGTCGTACCTCAAGAACCCGAACGACGACCCCGAGATCGTCCAGGCCATCCAGGAGTTCAAGGACATCTCCACATATATTTCCGGCAGCTACGAGGACGGGGAAGCCTTCGAGCAGCTCAACGCCCATCTCGAGGAGATCGAGTCCCACTACCAGTCCAAGGAGGCCAACCGGCTTTTCTATTTTGCCCTTCCCCCCAGCGTCTTCGTCCCCGTTGCCAAAAATCTCAAGGAACACTGCTATTCCACGACCGGCATCAACCGCGTCATCGTCGAGAAACCCTTCGGCAAGGACCTTGACTCAGCCCGCGAGTTGCTGAGCTCGCTCAAGCAGCACTGGACTGAGGACGAGACGTTCCGTATCGATCATTACCTCGGCAAGGAGATGGTCAAGAATCTCCTTGTCCTGCGATTTGCCAACGTTGCCTTGGGCGCTGCCTGGGATAAGAACCATATCTCCAATGTTCAGATCACATTCAAGGAGCCGTTTGGCACCGAAGGCCGAGGGGGGTACTTTGATGAATTCGGCATGATTCGTGACGTTCTCCAGAATCGTAAGCAATACCTCCATTTGCCTCCCCCATTCAATTTAGCAAGCCCCGGATAGATTTGTTGCAGGTTCTCAGTATTCTAGCCATGGAGCGTCCCGTCTCATTCTCTGCTGAAGATATTCGCGACGAAAAGGTACTTGATATCTTCCGGTTTGAATGATACCGGTTCCGACAGTGATACACAGGTCAAACTACTCCGAGCGATACCACCCATCGCACGCGAAGACACTCTCCTCGGACAATACGTTGCGGCTAACGGGAAACCCGGTTATCTTGATGACGATACCGTCCCACCGAACTCTGTATGCCCCACGTTTGGTGCGTCTCAAGTCTAATAAACCTCACACAATTCTCATTAACCCCTTTTGCACAGCGGCCACGGTGCTTCACATTCACAATCCACGCTGGGAAGGCGTACCGTTCATCCTCAAGGCCGGCAAGGGTGTGTTTTACTGCCCAGTATGCTCTGCAGCGATAGTCTGACTTGTACAACACAGCCCTGAATGAAGCCAAGGTCGAGGTTCGCATACAGTTCAAGGATGTCACCCAGGGCATCTTCAAAGACATTGCCCGGAACGAGCTTGTCATTCGTATCCAGCCTTCGGAGGCTGTCTACCTAAAACTCAATGCAAAGACCCCTGGCCTTTACACGCGCGCCATGCCTACGGAAATGGATCTTACCTACAAACGGCGGTTTGCAGAGGCAAAGATCCCTGAAGCGTACGAGGCTCTCATTCTGGACGCGCTCAAGGGGGACCACTCGAACTTTGTGCGTCACGACGAGCTGGATGTTGCGTGGAAGGTGTGTTCCGGTGCGATCTTCAGGCTGTAGCTGACGCGCGGAGAAGATCTTCACTCCGATTCTTCACTGGATCGACGGAAAGAGTGGTCAGCGGCCACGTCCAGTGCCCTACCCATACGGATCGCGTGGTCCCAAGGAACTTGACCCCTTCATCCAGAAATACGGGTTCAAGCGGGCCAACGACAGCTAGTACGTTTACACTATGTCAATGTGTACCGGATGCTGATTGCGCACACAGTGTTTGGCCCGTCACGAACTTGGCCTCCCTGTAATATAGAAACGGTTAGACTTGAAGTGTACGCCCGTTTCGGTGAGGAGACATATGGTGCTGTATTTCCGTTCGAATTACAAGTGTACAATTTAAAAGCAAGGAGCCACGTTTATATCTCCCAAATGCGGGACTTGGAGTTGGTGCCGCCAAAAAAGGCTTTGATGAGAGATCAGCGTGTTCTGATCGCTAACGGACTCAGAAATGCACTTCGATCGTGTCTCCTTAGAAACTCTTTTCTCAGCGTCCTCCCCCACCTTGATCATACAATGGGTTGGTACCGCGCCGTGAAGGGAAAGCTGAACAACTTGAACAAGCGCGACAACAAGGCGTCCGCATCCCAGACCGCTCAGCCTACTAGCCCAAGTTCAGCTTATACCGGCAGCTATGCAGTCTCCTCCACCGACGCGGCTCACTATGAGATGAAAGATAACACGATCATAGTCGGTCTGTCCGCGTCATGTACGCTGCGGGTCTTGCGCTGACTTGACGGACGCGCTAGTGTTCGGTGCGTCGGGAGACCTTGCCAAGAAGAAGGTACGTCTAACGCGTTCGCCTCTGGGCGCAACTGACGATCTGGCCCAAAGACGTTCCCTGCTCTGTTCGGTTTGTTCAGGCAGGGATTCCTTCCGACGGACGTCAAGATCGTCGGATACGCGCGCACCAAGATGGAACAGGCCGACTTCCACTCTCGCGCCGTGTCGTACATCAAGAACCCGGGCAACGACCCCGCGATTAGCGCGTCCATTCAAAAGTTCCAGGACGTGTTAACCTATGTTGACGGCAACTACGACGACGGGGCTGCGTTTGATGCACTGAACGCTCATCTGAAAGAAATTGAGGCGAAATACGCGACTAAAGACCGGAACCGCATGTAAGATTCCTTGTTAGGTCGACCGTGCGCGCTATTTAGTCTATCAAGGTTTTATTTTGCCCTGCCGCCCAACGTCTTTGTCACCGTCGCCAAAAACATCAAGGAGCACTGTTACGCAGAAACGGGGGTGAATCGAATTATCGTCGAGAAGCCGTTCGGAAAGGACCTCGACTCGGCGCGCGAGCTCTTGAACTCACTGAAACAGTACTGGTCGGAAGAGGAGACGTATCGAATCGACCACTACCTGGGCAAGGAGATGGTGAAGAACATCCTTGTTCTTCGGTTCGCCAATGTAGCGATGGCGGCATCCTGGGACAAGAGCCACATTTCCAACGTGCAAATCACCTTCAAGGAACCGTTCGGTACGGAGGGCCGGGGAGGCTATTTCGACTCGTTTGGGATAATCCGCGATGTGCTGCAGAACCGTAAATGAAACCAGCCCCTGGCCGATGGGCGCCCGCTGATGGACTGGCTTTTACCAGATTTGCTACAGGTGCTGAGCATCCTCACAATGGAGCGGCCGGTGTCGTTCTCAGCGGAGGATATTAGAGATGAGAAGGTGGGCATTGGATCGCTGCAGCGTGGATCAACCTCCTAGACAGGGTCCCCACAGGTCAAGGTTCTGCGCAGTATTCCCCCCATCACCCGGGAGGACACGCTCCTGGGCCAGTACGTGGGAGCCGATGGGAAGCCGGGCTACCTGGAAGATGATACGGTGCCAAAGGGCTCAGTCTGCCCGACTTTCGCAGCCGTAGTCCTGAAAATAAACAATCCAAGATGGGAGGGCGTGCCGTTCATTCTGAAAGCGGGCAAGGGTCGGTGGCTCGTGTGCCAAAAAGCTTCAATTTATTGACGCGTGCGCCCAGCCCTGAACGAGGCCAAGGTCGAGGTCCGCATACAGTTCAAGGACGTGACGCAGGGCATCTTCAAGGACATTACGCGCAACGAGCTGATCATCCGCATCCAGCCGTCGGAGGCGATCTACCTGAAGATGAACACCAAGACGCCCGGGCTGCAGACGCGGGCGATGGCGACCGAGATGGACCTGACGTACAACCGGCGTTTTGCGGACGCGAAGATCCCCGAGGCGTACGAGGCGCTCATCCTCGACGCGCTGCAGGGCGACCACTCGAACTTTGTGCGGCACGACGAGCTCGATGTCGCGTGGAAGGCGCGCTTTTTGCCAAGACTTTGTCCTTGAGCTGACGAGGCTGCGCCAGATCTTCACGCCCATCTTGCATTGGATCGACGGGCAGAGCGGGGCGGCGCCGAAACCCGAGCCGTACGCGTACGGGTCGCGCGGGCCCGCCGAGCTGAACGCGTTCATGCAGCGGTACGGTTACCAGCGGACCGCGTCGAGCTAGTACGTCTTTCTTCCTGGCTTAATTTCCCTCTAACCGGGCCCCGACGCAGCGAGTGGCCCGTGACGAACCTCGGCGCGCAGTGAGCCGGGAGCGTGTGCCTGGCAACCCAGAGACTATATCATTCTACCTCCAAGTCCTCGGGCGATTGCGGCCGCTGGGGCGGGATCGGGGGATGGACTGTGGATTCAAACTGTAAATGTTGTGTGGCCTTGATCATATCACAGACATAGCCTTTCAGGCGTGGAACGCGCCGTTTCTGGCCAGGGAAGGGAAGGGATGGAGCGTTCGCGCGAAGAAAAAAGTCCGCGCGCGGGAACACATCGCGCGGGGTTTGGATCGCTCCTGTGGCTGTAAGTTACATACGGCTCGCGGGCTGCGGCTTGCGGCTTGAGCACGGATTCGGTCGGGTGAGCCCATGCGATCCGTTCCCGCTCCGGGATTAAATGCTTCCAAGGCTTCCCGGGAGTGGGTTCCGCGCGTTTTTGGGTTGCGAAGCAGGGGCTTCCCTTCGCGCCGAAAATTCGTACCGCGAAACATACAGAAAATCCGCGTCCCATTCTGAAATAATGCGGCACCGAACAATTGTGAAACGCGCTCGTTGGTGTCCCCGCGGCCGTTCAAAAAGCAATCTGGACGCCGTTGGTCAAAGATTACCTGACTGTTGAAGATGAGAAGACAACGCCGCCTCCACGATTGCTGACGATGATTCTCCCAAATCCCGGTGGCGTCTTGATTGTTGCCTTTTCTCCGCGGCGCCAAAATTCGTGATCACCGCGCAGCCCACAAACGTGAGACGAAGCTGTAAACCTGAACCGCACACAAACCCAAAAAATTAATCAATGCAAATTGCAGTCTATCTAGCAAAAGCAACATAACCTTGTCACTTCGTGCGGCCCGCGGGTACTACATACAAGAAACGAAAAAGCAGCAGTAGTACACTACTTGTACGGCAAGTTAATAGATATGTTATGTGGATGGATGCAAAGTGGTACAGTGTTGGTTGAGTTGCTGCGGAGGAATAAAAAGGATTAAAGGGATGGTATATCCAAAGACGGACGGCTACAGGATGATGCAGCCGCTGGCGAACCACCAGTTGTTGTTGAGCTGCTCGATCCAGTGCACGACGAGGCAGAGGCGCAGGCGCGCGCTGCGGATGGGGAGCAGCTTTGCCTTTTCGAACTCGTCGATGGGGAGCACGAGCGCGACCCAGTAGGCGAAGGCGGCGGGGTCGGTGGGCGGCGCGCCGTAGACGTTGTTGAGGCGCTGGACGACCCACGGGGCAGTGCCGCGGCGCAGCTGCTGCAGAAAGTCGGTGCAGGTCTGCATGAGCTGCTCGTTCGAGGGCCCCGCGATGGCGAGGGCGGGGGCGTCGGGGACGTCGTCGATGCGCTCGATGCGGCCGACGGTGTAGCCGTCGAGGGTGCCGCGCTCGAGGATGCGGAAGCGGTAGGTGGACCAGGTCTCGACCATGCTGCGGCCGTCGGCGAGCATCTGGACGGAGCGGACCTCGAGCATGGTGCCGTAGTCGGTCTGGGCGTGGGCGACGCCGGCGCCGGCGCCCTGGCGCGCGGGCATGATCATGCCGAACGAGGGGACGTCCTGCTCGAGGCAGCGGCGCAGCATGAGGCGGTAGCGCGGCTCGAAAAAGTGCAGCGCGGTCGGGTGGCCGGGGAAGATGAGCATGCAGACGAAGATGGGGGTGTCGAGGCGGGCGTCGCGCTCCTCGGCGGCGATCGCGTCCCCGCGGGCGACGTACTCGGTGGGGAAGGCGGTGACGAGCAGGGTCTCGAGGGCCTGGTTGGCCGGGTGGTCCTCGAAGAAGGAGAAGCCGGGCAGGCTGTCGCGGCACAGCGGGCACAGGTTGCTGTGGTCGAGGGCGCGGTGCAGGCACTTTGCGCAGAAGGTCTGTGTGCGGTCAGGGGGCATGCAAGCTGGAGGGAAACGGGCGGCGCACATGCTGGCAGGGGGTCGTGACGGGGTTGTATAGCAGCATGAAGCAGATCTCGCACTGGAGCTCGGACTGCAGCTCCTTCTCGAGGCTGAGCGGGGATGGGTCGGCGAGCGGGGCGTGGGGGGCGGTGTCGCGCTGGCGGGCGGACGCGGCCATGAGGTGTGCGAGCAGGTCGCCGTCGTCGTCGCTGTCGGGCTGCTGCACGCGCTGGCGCTTGCGGGGGCGGCCGGGTGCGGGGGGCGAGTCGGGGCGGCTGCGGACGGTGGGGGAGCGCGGGGGCGGGTCGTGGTGGTCGTCGTCGCGGTCGTCGTCGTCCCGGTCGTCGTCGGCAAGGACACTGTCCAGCAGCGCGAGAATCTTGTTGATGGTGACGTCGAGCTTTGGTGGGTCGACGGGCGGGGGCTGGACGGGGGCGGCGGGGGGCGGGGGGACGTAGTTGACGCGGCTGGCGGGGGGGATGCGCGGGCGGGCGGGGCCTGCGGGCGGGGGGCACTGGGGCAGCGGGCAGGGGGCGGTGTGGTGGTGTGCGCAGACGGAGTGGCCGCACGGCAGCGTGGTGGGGTGGTGCAGGGTGCGGTGGCAGACGGGGCAGCCGAGCGCCGCACGCAGGGCTCGGGGGTGGGCGTCCATGCCAGTCCAGGCAGACGCACTGCGTTTTCTACCAGGATACAACCGCCTACACCGATCTGATCCCCCGCTCCGACTCCCTCATCCGCGCTCAGATCCGGCTGCAACCAAGATTGAGGCCGTAATCGTCCCTCGTCATGACTTTTTCGGACTTGTGAAATTCACTCTCCCGACTCGCTTTTTTCGCGACTCGCTTTTTTCGCGACTCGCTTTTTTCGCGTTTTTTTTCTAAGTCCGTTTTTTGCAAATACAAGAACTTGTATTTAGGAAAAACGGACTTAGAAAAAAAAACGCGAAAAAATGTCGACTCTCTCGCGCCTCTGAACTTTCTTGTTTTTTTTCTAAGTCCGTTTTTCGTAAATACAAGAACTTGTATTTGCAAAAAACGGACTTAGAAAAATTCGCCCTCTCCCGACTCGCCGTTTTTTGGCCAAAAAGTCACAAGTCTGCTTCTGCAATTCCGGTCGTCGTGAATGGCAAAACGCGGACTTGGCAACGAAAACCGAAGCAAAACGCGAGTACAAGTCTCCTTACTTTGGAATTCACAGTGTCGGGGATTGCAAAATAGGCGGACTTTGAGCGAAAGGCTGAGAAAGCGCTTTCGGGGCGTAATCGCGGTTGGTCATGCAAGCCTGCCCGTCTTTCGGGCACCCATCGCCCTCCACCGTGCCACGGCTGCAGTCCACCCCGGGCATGCATCGCCGAGCAGCTTCATTCCGGCCTCGAGCGCCCCCCCAATCTGAGCTGCAGCTTGCTCAACGGGGGTGCCGAAAGAATGCCCTCGCGCGAAGCCACGCTGCGGTCGGACTAGGGGCGCGGCTCTTGATCTCTGGCATCGACTGGTGGCTCTCCTCTCTGTCTTCGACAAGGATCTGATGCAATTTGCGGAAGCATTCGTGCATCGGGGCCGCCGACGCCAATTCCGCCTTGGCCTCATGAGCGACAACAGTGTTCTTCGTTGGTTCTCAGTCCTGTCTCCGCCAAAATAGCCAACATCCAACATTCATCACAACATACAGTCCCGCGGCGCACACCTCCACGAAGTACCATCGCCATCACACCCTGGCGTACGGGCCCCCCGGCGGGCTTCTCGGGCACTCGGCTAGGGGTGCGGTAGTCTGTGGGCGCATGTAGATCACAGTTGCGTCGCGGTATCATGATCGCTGCCTCAGTAACGGACGGACTGCATATAATGTGCGTCAAGGCCAGCAGGTTCTCTGTCGAACCTGGCGCAAGAATCGAAAGACGGTTGGACTTGATCTTCTGGCGAGCTCATCGGCGGTGATATGGAGAGACTATCTTGTTCGCCAAGTTTGCTTGACGGAATCCATCGACTGTTTTCTGGTTGTTCCTCAAAATGTCAGACATATGTATCGGACTAGCCTGCATCCGCATTGCGATTCAAACATTCGCTGCGACTCAACTCCAGCTTTCCCCGTCAACCACAAGAGATTCTACCCAGCCGATCTCCGCAATCAATGCACGACGCAGCAGAATTCGATCCCGCCCCCATGAATGGTAGCCGACGCCTCCTATAATTGGGCAAGATTAAACCCCTCATTCTACGCCACGCACGACGACGGGCGTGCATCGCGCAGACATTTTTGAGCTCGGGGTATTTGGTGGGTATGTAGCCGATTTGGCTTTCAGCTTGCTCCAACGGGGGTGCCGAAGGGGATGGGCATACGATTTTCATACCGGCCTCGCACGGGCAAGGAAAGGCACGCTGTCGTCGGACCGCGGGGGAGGGCTCCGAGCTTTTTGACTAGGACTGTCGACTCCGTCCGGTTGGAACTTTCGGGGACGTTCCCCTCAGCAAGGATCCGGGCTTTCCAGGTGGGAATACTACTCCCATGGAACGTGAATTGTTTCTCGACCTTCGACAGCCAAATTCATTTCCACATGCGCTTCATCTCAAGTCCAAGGTCCATCCGAGGTGGGGGTCTCGGACATTAATGGTCTTGCGCTGGTGCGGTTGTTGCTTGCTGGGAAGACTCTTTGCATCAGATCATTGCTGTCTCAGCGACCATTGCTCGCGTACATTATCTATGTCTAGTTGATACCGTGTTCGTTGTACTTTTGCGACCCCCCGGCTATGCACAGATCTTCGCCCGTTTCCCCAGTCCCCCTTGAGTCCCCCGCACTGTAACGCGTGACTGATGACCGAGAAGTAGCGCTTGGACCGGCCATATGCTTTCGTCAGACGGCGATTACCACAAAACACTGCTACTCCCGACGGTGCGATTGCCCGTCGTCCGCTCGCCAGCGCCGTCGACGCACAACCGCACACGGTCCAAGCTCGCCCGCCCGAATGCATCCTCCCTCGACATCACCGCGCCCCTCCCCCGCCCATGGAGCCCCACCGACACCGCAAACGACTGGATCGGCCTCCCCCTCCGCTTTGACATCGTAGCAGACCGCCGCGAGCTCGAGGGCTACCAGATATACGCCGTCGAGAAGTGGTACGCGACCCGCTGTCCCGTCGTCGCACCGCTCATGGCACCAGGATCGTAGAGCGCGACCGTCCCGTCACCGTCCTTACCGTCTACACCGGCGATCCTGCACACAAGGTACGTTCCAAGCTCGGTGCTGGACAAGTCACTGACGCGCGCAGATCACCGTGACGGCCCTGAGTCCGGCGGCGGGCCTTAGTCCTGCAGAAGCCACCGCCGAGTGGGACAAGGCCATTCTGCACCTCCGCCGCGATGCGCGTCCCAAGGAGGTCAGCCGTCGAGACGCAGTCTTGAACTACTGGCTGAAACTCTTGCAGACCCCCCACGGCGTCGTGCTCGCAACCTCGCTCGCCCACTTTCGCTCCGACTACACCATCGTCAACATCCCCTCGGGCGACTTTCTGCAGGCCCGCGACCAGCTCTACACCAACATCAATCTCCTCCGCATGGGCTGCAGCGGTCGGAGCGCACTCACGCTCGAGGAGCCCAGGTCCGTGCCCCACAGCTTTTCTGTATATAATGTACTTAATTGCACAGCGAAACGACAAAGGACCGCTTCATCGCGACATACCACCTCCCCGACACGATCGTCTCCGGCGCCTCTGCCCCCACCTCCGCCACGATGCCTCTCTCCCCAAATCCCCCAGGCAGCCCCCTGCCGAGCCCGAGGCAGAGCCCCAAGGTCTCCCCCTCAAAGCACCGCCCGCACCTCTCCATTACCGCGCCGACCACCCGCCGCTCCGAGGACTCGAAAGGCTCGTCGCCCACCGCGACGCGCCGACCCCCGACCTCCCTGCAAATCACCCCTCCGACACCCACGTACCCCGTCCCACACGGTCACTTCTCGCCACCGCCCGCTACCACTCCCGGCGGCCGCTACGCTCCCAAGAGCAAGTCGCGCACGGACCGCGCGGCCTTTAGCGCCAGCGTGCTCGAGCTCGTGCGCCTCATCCAAGCGGGCCTCGCCATCTTCGGTCTGTTCCCCGCAGAGCCGCGCGCGCTCGACGGTCTGCTCTGCGACAAGACCGTCGAGGGCCTGAACACATGGGTCACGGACGTCGGCGAGCAGTGCGTCAACATCGAGGCCACGGAGCGGATCGCGGACCCCGCCGTCGTGTGTGCGCTCCTCAGCCTCGTACTCGCGACACGCAACAAGCTCGCCGCGGCAGGCTTTGGGCATGTGACGCCAAAGGACCCCTTCCTGCGGCCGCACGTCTTCCTCGTCGCGCTCAGTGCGTTCGCGCACGCTGCCGCCGGTCCGAGCCCGGGCGCTTCCACACCAGCAACCCCCAACTTCGCGTTCCTGCACCACGCACACTCGCTCCCGTCCACCCCAGGCGCGACGAGTCCCGTGTTAGGCGCGCCTGTGTCCCGCTCCACCTCGACCGGTCCCAGCGTGGTGCTCACACACGCGCTGGTCGATTCCGTCAATGCAACGTACTCGGACAAGGCGCGCGCGGGCGAGCGGCGGCGGAGTCGAGGGGCGCGCGCGCTGCTGAGACTAGACAGTGACGGGAGCGACGGCGCGAGCGGCGGGGAAGGCGCGGACGCCGGCGTGCCGGATGGCGGGCAGATTCTCACGGGGATTGGCAGTCTCGTCGGGCTCAATGTCGGCAATAGCGCAGCCGGGGCTGCGGGCGTACTGGAGGCGAGTGTGGACTTGGAGGCGTTCGTGCGGGTTGTCGTGGGCCGCGGGAAGGACAAGGGCAAGTCGCGGGCGAAGGGCAAGACGAAGGAGAAGGAGGGCCGCGCGGGGGACGGCGAGGCGGGGGAGAAGGAGCGAGAGAAGGATGCTGCGATCGTCAGCGGCGTGGCGGGCTGCGTGCGCGGGCTGTGGAGCGGACTTATCTGGGGCGTGGTGAGCCTGCGCGAGCGGGAGCTCGAGGGGACGACCTTTGGCGTTGCGCTTGGCAAGCGGGACGATCGGGATCGCGACCGCGCCAAGGATCGGTGGGCACCAGTCGCCGTGAGTGACGGGGACCTTGAGGACGCGGTAAGGGGCGAACGCTCCACGGAGGACGAGGGCGACAAGTGGGGCGGGCGCGTTCAAAAGAAGTTCGAGTCGTGGACGCGGTATATATGCTTCCGCATTCAATTAGAGATGACTGACTCCCACCAGGCTTAGTCGAAAGAAGGGACACCCTCATCCGAGTATTGACTTGTCTTCTGGACGGGACTCACTCGATGATCATCAGCCGACACGACTGAGAAAGCGCGCGCCGCTGCCGATGCATGAAGTGTCGATGACGCCGATGGTCTTTTCGCGAGGGTACTTTCACCTTGTTTGAATTGCGGCTCGGATGCTTACAAGACAATCAGAGAAGGGGAACTCGGCGAGGAGGAGTTGAGCAGCGGGCAGGTGTCGCCTGGTCAGTCACATCGTTTTTTCGTACTCAAAACATGGTTCAAAATTGTCGCAGCCGACGATCCGCGAACCCCAAAGCAGTTTGAGGCCATGCGCTCGGCGGCGAGTTCCGCGGCAAACCTAAATCCTGAGGAATACGACCGCAAGCTCAGCGCGTTCAATCACAAGCGCCCGTGGGGCGCGCGCATGAACCAGACCCGGATATCCAGCTGGTCGGACCCCGTCAGCGCGCGCGAGATCATGGACGGTGATGATAGCGACGACAGCCTGACCGGCGAAGAGGGCAGCAGCGTGGTGAGCGGGAGCCGCCCCCACCGGACGCGTGCACACGCCAAGAGCCGGTTGCGCAGTGTTTTGGGGGACGAGGAACCGGTGCTTTACGAGGAGTCCAGCGACGCTACGGGCGGATATCTTAGTGACGCTGCGCCGCTGTCCCCGCCCAAACGGCGTCCGGTCACGCTTGGGCCCCGACGGTGGGCGCGTTTTGATGTTCTAGTTTCGACTTATTTAATTTACTCCAGGCGGCGGAGCTGGCACCAGGACCCCAAGTCGTTCAAGGATTTGAAAGTACTCAGTCCGGAGCGCATGCGGATCGACGTTGCCATCTGCGGGCAAGTACTCATAATGACCCGGAGAGAGGAACACCTTAAGAATGTCTTGGCTTGTATACATGCAAGTTCACAACCTTCTCACTCATTCTGTCGATCCTCAGCCCTTTCTAGGTCCTGACAGCCTCCCTCTCCGAAACAAACGCTCGCCTTCGGCAGGACTACGAGGGCCATGTTCCGGCGCTTCGGCAAGTTGAGCAACAGAATAAAGCAATAGCGGAGATCGATTTCGAAGCGTCCAAAGCAGAAAAGATCTCGCAAGCGCAAAACACTATTTCTTACGAAACGCAACAGTTCCTCGTCCGCGACTTATGGCACATTGCCAGTCCACCGCGGCGCACGACCTTTGCGCTGCGAGACAAGGTGTTTGGCATGGGCGGCCGACGATTGCCGCCTGGGAAGCACGGTGCGCACGGCCGCTTCAATCGCCTGCAGTGGACGCTAGACGGCCGGGAACGCCTGGTGGACCATCTGGGCCGCACAGAGAGTGAGGCAGAGGAGGAGAGTCTTGTGGACGTTGAGCGATTCCATTTGCGGCCCACGGAAGACGAGGAGGTCGTGGGGGAGGTGAGTGTGGGCCCGATGTGGCTGTTGCGCTTCTTCACCAGCTGGGGGGCAAAATGGGGCGCAACCCAGCCCAACGCGGAAGCTACGGCGAAGGCCAAAACAGGCGGCGAGACTCCCGGGACATCAAGCGGTCCTGAAGATACCAACAGTGGGCGGGCTATACCAACATCACGCAAATCCATTTAGACCAATATATTAATCGCAATAAGATATGAATTCATTTAGCAAGCTTGCTCTGCTGTTTTCGGATTGAGCGCTTGCGTTCGCGCTCAATGATCTGTAGTTTTGACCCGTGACTGAGGTGTGCTTTGGGATGAGTGCGACAACGTACCTTTTTCTGGTCTGCAGCGCTCAGTTTCGCGATGCGGTCCTCTTCCACCTTGCGCTTGGCGGCCTTTTTGGCTTCCAAGGCATCGGCTTCCTGCACACCATCGTCGATGAGAAACTTAGATTGGCTCATAGAGCTATGGAACGTACCTCTTCCTTCTGTTCCTTCTCCGCCTCCTTCTTGATATCCTTCTCGTTCTCATCTCTGACATTCTTGAGTTTGATCTTGGTTTCTGGTCGGAGTGCGATTTTGGAAAGGTTGTCTACCAAGGTGAACATCGCAGCCACGAAGTCGGCAGTATGGGCAGCTTTGGAAGAAGACGGTGCAGTCAGGCTCAGAATGACGTGTTTCTCGCGCTCATTGGCCTGTAAGGGCTTCAATGGACGATCGCGAGGCTGGTCTGTGATCGAGAGCGAGCGGAAGTACGGTGCAATTTTCGGGTCCTCTAGCAACCTGGGCAATGAAGGGAAGGCCTTGAGGACACCGTCGGTACAGTCCGCAAATTCTGGTTGGGTTGTAAACTTGGGTCATTGAAAAGGGGCCGGATACGCACCAGACATCACGGAAAACTTGGACGGAAGAGTGGGATTTTCTACCGTTTTCGTCCACGTCTTCGCAATACGTCAGGGCAGCGACCAAAAGGAGTGTATGGGAGCTAACCAAGTCCCAGCGATCGTTTTTAACGGTCAAGAGTTCATCCTTCGACACGACTGCCCAAACAAAGTCGTGCGCCAACGCGCCAGGCAAGAGTTTGAAGTCGAGCTGCAGTTCGTCCCTGGGACGGTATTGCAGGTCAATAAATGTCCGCCCGGTCTGGAAAGCCCATTGGAAGAAGTCGTGGCGGGGGCGGAGCGTAAAGATGGCGTGCAGAGAGGCGACGTTACGCCGGCCGGTCGAAAAGTTGAAGAAATCCGAATATCCGTCCTTTATAAATCGCTTGGGCTTCGAAAATTGTGAATCCAAAATCTGTGCATGTGCATCTAGCCTGTAGCATGTCTATGAGATGCGGATAGAGTGCAGAAGGCGGGCGACGTACCACTTGGTTGCCTTTGCTTTATTGCTCCAGCGCCCATAGAAGAAGAACGCAACGTAGAAGAGAAGAGCGGAGACCAGGTATAGCTCCTGCTTGAAGACTGCATGTCTGCATTATAGTCTCGTTCAAGCGTACAAAGATATATGCCTACGTGCTGGTCGGATAACAAAAAATTTCCAGCGAAACAACTGGCAGGGTCAGATGAAGGTAATTGCAGGGGTTTGAGAAGTACCTCGAGACCGTCGTACTCGTCGGTGTTGACGAACGGCGGAGGAGTGAGCGAGGCCAGCAACTTGGTTATACCAGCCATTATGTGACGCGTCAGGTCCGAGTTGAACGATCTGCTATGGACCGCGGGCCGGCAGTTGCCGGCGGCGCTCAGCCCACTTTGGTTCCATTACTTACGCTCAAGCTGCCTCGCGGCATTTAAGCAATGAAGCTGCTCTTCGCCTTGATCTCAAGCCATGGCTGCTGATATACCCGTACGCCCCCAGGAGCCCCAGTCCACCCCGCTCATTATTACTGCACAGTGCACCGACTTTTCTCGCTTTGTCATTGACGCGATAAAGTCCGGCAATACTACTGGAGAGCGTGCAAAAACAATCGACCAACAGATTCTCCGCGCAGCTCTGGACTTAGCCTCGTCGTACCTCGTGACGGACACGAGCACTAATCCAGACGTGCACGCAGGGACCGACACCTGGTTCAAAGGGCTCAACCAACTCGTCGATCTCTTGGCTGCCCTGCATGCAAGAGAGGAACTGGAGTTGGAGACCGTTAACGCGGCGTCGAAAGTGAGTGATGTTTTTTGTGGGTATTGGTGGACATGTGTCAATCTGTGCTTCTCAGGCGTGTTCAGGTGAGTATGCGTTACAACACGGTGGCGGTTCTAACGAAACATCCGTCCACAGAGTGCTGGACAGTTGCCGGTACTTGGAGGGGGCTCGAGGAATGCAGAGAGGGCGTTAGAAAGGTCGGCGCGAAATTAAAGAAACTGCTGGACGAGAATGGCTTCACATATCGTGGAGAAATGGGTATGTCCTCGATGCTTTCTCGCTTTCGGAATCTTAAATCTGTTCGGGCTTCAAGTTTACTCTCCCTTGGCGCCCGCTCGCCCGCCGCCGCGCGTCGTCATCGTTTCAGCGGAAGCGACATAACATTCAACAGCAGAAAATATGTATTACCACCTAATGATATCGATTTCCAGCGCGCCGGCCCACCACATATACCTTGCCCAGCTCCTTGCCCCATCCAACGCGTAATCTTATCGTCTTATCATGATTCGAAGCATCAACTCCGCGAAGCATAAATTAGCGAAGCTCGGGACACCACTTTAGCTCCTGCCTCAATCATGGCTCTCAGCCCCTTCGACGAAAAGGCGGCGCTGGAAGATAAACCATCCTCCGTCGTGAATCCCGTTGTGAACGGTCATGAACGTGACAGACGCCTACTACGCCGAATCGATTGCTACCTTATGCCGCTCCTTTGCATCACGTACGGGCTACAAGTAGGCGCTTCAAACTTCCCTCCTGCAGCGCGCATTCATCGTCGCAGTACAGCGACAAGACGTCATTGTCATCCGGGGTGGTTTTCGGACTTCGGACAGACACCCACCTTGTTGGGCAGCAATACGCGTGGCTTTCGACATTGTTCTATCTCGGATATATGCTGGCCGAAGTACGGTCCTCTTTTCATAAACCTCATTTCTGTATGTTTACCCAATGGAGTTGCCAATGTCCTTTGCCTTGCAGAGGTTTCCCCTCGGCAGGTTTCTCTCCTTCACCTGCAGTGAGTATGTATTGTCCTCGAGCTATATATTTAGTATGAACTATCTAATAGTTGCCTGGGGCGGACTTGTCATGTGCCTCGGTGCCTGCAATAACTTTACACAACTCGCCGTCGTTCGGTCAGCAGTGAGATTACCTCTCATCTTTGCCTTGCTTAGACGCGCTGGCAGCTTTCTTCTAGGCTCCGTCGAGTCTGCGATCACTCCAGGGTTCCTTATGATGGTGGCTAGCTGGTACAAGCGATCAGAAATGACAGCGAGATCTCTTTTGTGGATGTCCATGAACACCGTCTTCTCGTCCTTTTTCGGTCTTGTGATTTACGCACTTGCAAAACACGCTCAGGATTCGGGAGGACTGGCAGCCTGGCGAACTATCAATCTGTTGCGTTTACTCCTGCCTTCTGTCTCCACTCATTCATGGAATGCATAGATTCCTGGGTGCTTGCACTGTTTTGTAAGGGGGCCGGGCTTTTATGCAATGCCTCACTAAATATTATGTCTGCCAAGCCATGGCCTTGTGCTTTTTGTCCTGCTTGGGACGCCGGATGCGGTTTCATGGCTGTCAGCAGAAGATAAAGATGCTGCCCGGCAACGAATCGCATCGAATGGCAATGGCGACGGAGGTCAGCGGGAGTGGAATTGGAGCCAAGTGAAAGAATGCTTTCTAGACCCGCAAATCTGGTTTTTCTTTTTCTTCAACGTTAGTCGTTGCGAGAGAGAAGCAGGTCGTAGCCAACCGTTTCTACAGGTTATTGCTACGGTGCCCAGCGGCAGTTTGGCCACTTTTGGTCCCCTGGTGTGAGCATCTATGTTTTTTTTGTCTGCTAATCAATATCTCAAATCAACAGCTACGTCGGATTTGGCTTCACCAATCTACAGTCAATCTTATACGCGCTACCGAATTCTGCAATGGCTCTCGTGTGGTTCCTCTTCGTCGCGTTGACTATTCAGAGGTTCCCAGCAGCCCGATTTCCACTTATGACGTTCAGCGTATTACCACCTTTTATCGGACTGCTCTCTATCGGATTACTCCCGGAATCCACGAATAAATGGGTAAAATGGGGCCTATACAACATGACCTCGACATTCACAGCCCCGACTTTTCTTGGTGTGTCTTGCGGATTGCCTCTCGCCCGAAGCCTCTTAAATATCTCCTGGATAGTATGGACATTGATCCCTCTGAACGTTGCAGGGAGGACCAAGAAGACCGTCATCAGTGGTTCGACATTTGTGTCGTACTGTGCAGGACAGATGATTGGCACTCAGGTTAGGCCCCTCACCGCGTACACAGTGAATGAATTTTGAGGACCTATGCCTAGGTTTTCCGCGCCGCTGATGCTCCTCGCTATATCAAGGGCTTGACCGTAATCTCGGTTGTATTCGGTGTTGTAGGTTGTTTCTCATAGGATGGATTTTCGTTTTAAGTCTCATCTTACCCGAGCAAATCGTGGTCACCATCGCTTGGAAACTTTACTACAATCTGGAGAACGCTCGCCGAGATAGAGCACAAGTCGCGGCTGGTGATTCTTATCTCTCCAGAACTTCCACCTCATGTTCATTGCTTTTGCCAGGTATATCTGACCTCGAGAACGAGGAAAACAACAAACATGCGGGCGTCGCTGACAAGACCGATCTAGGTAGGAAGCTCCTTGTCAATGCTTCACTTTCTAACAGGCCGCGATGCAGAAAATCGGAGTTTCCGGTATATTTGTTAGTAGATTAGCGGTTCAATTATGTCTTAGTCAGTAGCGAACAATAAGCAGAATCAGGGGCGCAGTTACGTCATATCTGTGGCAGTGAACGCAGTGCCCTTGCACGACGAGGACATGGACGACCACGACGATTCCCCCCAGTCGGCACCAGCACCCATCCAAACGACTTACCGTCCTCGTCGTCCTACCCGTACTGCTCCCCCGACCCCTCTGCAGACAGATCCCCCACCGCCACAGGATGAACCGGAGCCTCTTGTAGCTTCCCCGGTCGCAGAGACCCCTGCCTCACCCCCATCCGTGGACCTTACACCTCTACGTGCACATTACCTCAAGAAATCCTTGATCCAGCTGCAGTTCCGCCACGAACTCGATGCAATAACAACCCCAGATTCGAGCAATACATCGTCTCTTTCCTATCTGGGGCCTCCGTTCTCGCCTCCACCCAAGGGTTCACCCGTGCTCGATCTCCCGTTTCTTCGGTACATGTTCCGCCAATTTGTGCTCACCTTTCCCTTCATGGCCTCTGCCCCGAAGGATTTCTATTCCGATAAGCTGCAGCCTTTTATGGCCTCGGTGCTTGCCCGCAATATCTCTCCCACCTCCGTCTTTGACGATGGCTCAGAAGGCTCCGAGCAGGCTCTTCGTCTAAAGCTGCTTGCAAAGGCGGAGAGAAACCTCTCCCTTTTCGTTGGCGCTGCAACCAAGCTCGCCGAAAAGGAAGAAGTGGTCAGGCTCACGCAAGTCGATCTCGATCGGCTGGAATCCGCAGCCAAGAAGAGATACGCGAAGAATCTTGAAGCTGTAAAGGACGTTTTCGAGGTCAACATCGTCAGCGTCCGCACCGTGGTGGATAAGGGTCGCGTCAGAAGTAGAGTCCACGAGGTTAGACCAAATATCACATCCGTTTGTAACAATACAAACCCAAAGTATAGGAGTTTATAGTCCGCACGCGCCGTTCAAATGTCCCTGATGTGTTCGTATCGCGAAGATACGGAGATTTCAGAGCTTTGGCCATCGAAGTTCGTCCGATTTTACTACCGTTCACATGCCACTGCGTCTCAACCCGTTTCCCGCAGCTTCGCAAGGCTCATCCTACTGAAGACGTCAGGCCGCCGCCCGCCAAAGATCGAACCACCGTCACCGCACCACCCTCTTCATCCCCACTGAGCCCAGCCCCCACGTTCGCTTCACGTCAGCAATCAATGTGGGATGACCCTGATCCGACGCCCCAAATACACCAAATATCCCGACTAGCCCGAGAGAAGAACCGTCTGACGCTGCGAGCCTATTTGCACAGCCTTTTGGCTTCGTATATCATTGCTTCTTCGCCCGTTTTGAAGTCGTTCCTCCTTTCTGGACCTACAACACTCACTCGGGAAGAGATTGAGGATTCACTGGTCCGGGAAGAGGCGGATCGCGTTCGAGATCAGGGAAGAAAGCAGTTTGCGAAGGAGATCGCGAACCGAGTTGAGGCTCTCAGGGATGCTGTCAAGAGCGTCAAGGGTGATATCATGGGGAAAGGTACCCGGCGTGCACAGGACCATTTTTTTTACCTCTTTGACCCATATTTCCAGATGGCCTGACTCAAATATTCGCGACGGTCAAGGTCACACCAGACGTACGCGATCTACCGCAAAACTATAGAGCCGTTCTAGAGTGGGCGAGAATGTCGTGAGTAACCTACCTACTCTTTTTGCGGCCTTCGTGCGATAACGTCATAGACTGGCATCGACCGTGTTTCAGCAATTTGTCGCCTCAGACACTGCCTCCGAGACTTTTGCAAGTCTGAAGAGAATCCACGGGCTGATGCCTTATTTTATGCTCAAGACCGCTCTCCGGATCAGTAATCCCATTGCAATGATCAGAAGTATCTATTCTCTACTCCTCAACTGCTCATTCTCTCATCCCATATAAAAGGCGTCCTCGACTTGTTCCTCGCGCAACCATTCGGTGGACGAAGCTTGCTCCAACGGTTAGTCTCTGTGTCTACGTGAATTAAAAGCTAATCCCCCATCAGCATGTTCACCGGCTCCCTCACAGAGGAAGTGCGAAGTCTAGAGGAGGAAATCGAGGCCGTGAAAGAGAAAGTCGAAGATCCTATGATATGCGAGAAAATCCGACAGTTCGTATACGCCCCCCGAGAGATACAGGACATGCTTAAAAGCGATGCCGGTACGCAGATCAACGCCCAGGTGTTGTTCTTCGAATTAACATCTCAATCCAGCCGCTGAACGCATGAATCTGATTACTGTGGTCCTGCGGGCGGCCGACGAACCTTTCTTGTCTCGGTCTCAGATGCATCGTGTGGCAAAAGGACATAGAGCACATGCCGTATATCTCAAGCATCGAGAATCATTGGCAGACTCGGACGACGACGACGGGCCTAGAGATGACGATGCGTGGCTGTTTGAGGACCTCAAGGTCCTTGCTGGTCTGTACTCACGGCTACGAGATCGAGAACAGCTCATCGGCCTTCTCTTCGAGGCAAGTGCGCTCAGTGCCGTCCCGAACTCCTTACTGATACGAAACCAAGGGCTCTACCTCGGAGCTGCTTAAAGACATCATCACAATTTTCTACACTCCTTTAGCTCAGGTTTACCGTGCCGCAAGCATCGCCGACTCTTTGAGTGACCTTCAAAGCTTTATCAATGATCTTATTAAGACCGTCGAGCTCTCAGAGGACTGTAAGCACTCCTCGCTCGATTGCCACGCAGGGCTGACCGGGTTTCGTCTGTACAGTAAGTCAGGAAGACCCAGCGCGGACAGTACAATCGTTCATAGATCTGATCGAGCGCCATGAGCAATCATTCTACAACTTCGTACACAAGGTCCACTCCAAGGGCGAAGGGCTCTTCGATAGCCTCATGCGATGGATTGAGCTTTTCCTGACCGTTGTTCGGGAAGGCCTCGGCGACCCGGTCAGCCTCGAATTTCTGCTTCCGCACACAGGCCAGGAACGGCAAGATATTCTCATGGAGGTGGACAAAGTCGCGACGTATCACTACAAACTGAAGGTGCTGTACGAGGACAAGCTGCGTCGCCGGTTTGGAAAAGTACAGGCCAACGTGATGCAGAATGACGCGGACGCCGAGGATGAGGCGACAAAGGCACTCGTCGACGGCGTCGCGGAGGAGATCAATTTCGGTGAACTGATCCAGGGCGACGCTGTTGATCTCGCGGCGGAAGAAACCGACGAGGATGACGAGGAGTCAAGCGACGTGGAGTCCTCGGGGACAGATGATGACAGCGAGAGTGACGAAGAAAGCACTGAAGAGAGCAGTGAAGAGAGCGCAGAACGCAAGAAGACACCACGGCCCATACCCCCGCCTGTTAAAACACAGCATCCTCCACACACCACACCGCGTCGGACTCCCCATCCCCCGCGCCCTCGGGAGGAAGGCAACATGACTCCAAAAGCCAACACGACACCGACTCAACGACAACGATCGTTGTCTCTCAAGACCTCACGATCGATGACATTCATCAAAGATCAACTGAACCAAGTATCACTCGGACGACGCAGCCAGGATTCTCCTCCGGTGCCACCTCTTCCCAAGTCACTTGCGGCGGCAATGTCCAAGCCCCTGCCTCCTAGTCCTTCACCGCTGTCCTCGGTAGAACAGTTTGCGCCTTCATCATCTAGGTTGCCTCTTCCCAAGCGGAGACCGAGAAAGAAGCGGGCGGAGACGATTAAGCCACCAGACCTCCAACATATTCCTAGATTGCTCCCCATTTTTAAAGAGATGGTGCGTTCGCTTTTGACTGTCTTTTCCGAACCGGCATCATTCAACATACCTTCCAGATGCGATCACATTTACTACCACGACAGAGAACCAACTAACTTTCGCTAATTCTTGTACACGAAGACGACACTCATCATCCTCTGGGACAATGTAATGCATAAGATATAACTGAATTAGGGCTAAAGCGTAGTGGTATTTGTATCTGTATACTCGTGGCGCCCCAGGATGACAGGGATACATTAATTGGAGGACAGCTGGCTGTATAAATTCCAAACGAAATCTAGAAAGCATGGGAGGATATCGAGAAGCGTTTGAAGGTATACCTGCAAGGCAGAGTGAGTCGCTTGAGCCATATGAAGGCTGATGATGCACGAACCCAAGAAAAGCCAGATCTTTGGCGGCTGTTCCAGCAGTGTCCGCAGGAATTTCTTCCGGTGCTTGGTCCAGCTCATTAACAGGAAAGTACGATGTGTCAGTTATTGACCTAATTGATCGTCAATATATCATGGGCGGATGGATTGAACCCGTTTCTACCTCAAGTGTGGGACGAACGGCGCATCAATGCTGCGCAGGGTGGCCCAATCAACACCTTGAGATAAGCTGAGTATGAGTGTCCTGCGTTGGCAGATAGACTCGCACCATAAAAAAATGGATGTTTTTTTATTTCCTGAATATTCATCCGCCGATCAGCCGAGGTGATCAGACTGACAACCGAGACATTAGGCAATTAGTGTCATGTGTGATCACTGAGAGTACACACCGGCGGACCAAGTCTTCCGCCTGTCTGCTGAGATGGACGTCGTCTGGGAACGCAAGATGGTACTGCCATTGCATGATTTTCTGGTAGGTGTCGTGCGTTGACTCGGAACAGAACGGCGGATAGCCAACTAAACACTCAAACGCGATGGCGCCTAATGACCACCAGTCGCATTCTTTTCCGTATCCTTTCTGTTGGAAGATTTCGGGCGCAATATAATCCGGGGTTCCAACAGTAGAATATGCCTACTGGATTGTGAGATGCATCAACGAAGAGAACGTTAGTACATACGAGCTTGCGACGATTCGCTTTCCACGTCTGGATTTGTTCGTTTGTCATGGTGAGATTTATAGAGTTGACCATGACGCTGTTTCGGGCAGCTTGAGCGCCAGTTTGACCGTTGTTATTTGTGGATTCCAATAGTCGTTGGTAATAATTCGAGTCGTGCTGTTTGTGAAACCCGGTGGATAGCCCAAAATCGCTCAGTTTGACATGGCCATCCTTGTCGCTAGAAGAAGTGTCACGGTCTTTCATTTCGGATTCGGTATTCGGGCTCACATGAGAATGTTGTCAGGTTTGATATCACTGGCAAAGCCTCAAAACGGAGTGCCGCATGAGGAGATTAAGACATACCGATGGATAAAACCAAGCTGGTGTACAGCATCGATGGCAAGAACGCATTCTGCCATGTAAAATCGAGTAACATCCTCCGAAAAGGTATCGTACTTGATCAGCATCGTCATTAGATCACCGCCAGGAAGAAATTCCATAATCAGGTAAAGGAATGATGGATCTTGAAAGCTGTAATACAGCTGCACGATCCCTAGGAGACAGTTGAGTCATCGCTAATTGTCCGACTTAGAACGAACGAACAGTCCGACGCGGATTCTGCCAGAACATCACGCTCAGCACGGACATGGGCCAACTTTCAGTGATTCAATGTCAATCGTCAAGAGATGTGCTATGAGCATACAAACCTGATCTTTTTTCAACATCTCTTCCTTCTTGAGAGTTTTCTAACAAACAGCTGAGTTGAAATCCTTCCGCAGTTCGAGGCCACGTTACCATTGCATAGATCTTTCCGGTGTCTGTCTTCTGGACGAGTCGGACCTGCACAAGTCATCAGACTAGGGCGGGCGCAGTATTCGATGTTTGCCAACTTCGCCGAAAGCGCCCTTTCCTATAACCTTGACTGTTCTAAAATCATCTAAGCCAAGTTTCGTACGACGCAGGCGAAGGTAAGTCTTTGACCAAGATTAGCTGGCCGTCGGACGCATTTGCATCAGGCGCACCGATTCCTTCTTGCCCAATTGTTGCAACTGACGCTGTTTCCGCTCCTCCGACATCAAGGTATCACCTTGTAGTCGACGCTCCAACTCGACGCGTCTATATAGCTTGGCGTTGAACTAATGCAAGGACAGCATTGAATATGCCCGAACCTCTGGTTTCTTTCGATAGCGGAATCCACCGCGACCTTGTAATAGTGCTCAAGTTTCATTTGGGCCCCTTTCGCTCGAGGTAGAATCTCGTCCGAGAAACCAGGCACGCCAGCAATGGAGCGGTCGAAATATACATAATCGCCAGTGCTTCCCGAGGGAGCGGGGGATGCGGGAGGTTGTGTGGGCTGCCGCGACGGATGTGGAAAGGTCGGGGTCGATGGACTGCGAACGGCTCCGTTTCGCGATGCCATTTCGGAAGAATTTGGAGGGTAGGCAAGTCTATATGACACGAATGTATACCAAAGAGACCAAGAACGAAAGCGAACGGGTGAGTGATTCAGTGAAGGCGTGAAATCAGAGTAGGTAAGCCGTGGTTACTCTCTCTTCAAACGGCGGCCCGGCGGTGCCGCTGATTTGCTTTCGACTTCCTTTCCTCAACCTTTCCTGTTCACAGACATTTTGCTCGAAATTCTGTCGTCCGTACTCATGCTCTACGCTCGTGCTTTTCGCTGGATCTTGAGTAAGTGTCCTCTTCCTTCCACCCTGGACCAGACACAAAAAAATTGAGATACTAATTACTGCGATTAATGGTGCAAGAAGGATGGTGCTCTGTTTGTAGAGCTGCTAAGTGGTAAGGACTACTGTACAACATGGTGGAGACAATGCATATGTAATGTGATTGCAGGAGACGATATGCTGGACGGACGCGAGTTAAGATTCCCACCGAACACGACCACTCCTTGGAGGGTTGTTCTGGCTGTCAATGGGGCGGTTATTCAAGCTGTACTGTTTGTCAACGACGACGCCACCAGTTGCAGAGCAACTCACGTAGTTGCCGGCCCTGGCGCACGAGAAACCGAAGATATAGACCGTGACAGGTGCCCAGACACAGCAGGGCTGTGAACATTAAAAGATGTGTAATTTTTCTTTCTACAAGATAACTCACTTGTAAAACGAACCGGGATCGACGCCAGGCCCTGGGATGTGGCTTGGAGGCAAACGGTCACGCGTTGGGAGGTGGCCAGCACCTTGACTATACTCCGGACGGAGTCGCGACTTCTGGTAAGACGAACTGGGTTGTGTGAATTCCGTTTCGCGGGGACGAAATGGTGGTGGATTCGGAGGAGAATCCCATCCTGTGCTGGGTGGGGCTCCGTCGAAACTGGGAGGCTTCCACGGCCTCTCAATTGAAGGACTCGTTGTTGACTGAGATTTTTTGTGCAGTCGTAGAGGAGACACTGTTCCAGTTTTCAAACTGGGAGCATCCCCGGGCCCCGGCGGAAGACGAGGTAAAGGTCTAGGGAATGAACCCCTTCCCTTGGAAACATTCGGATTTTCAACCCTATTGGGATTAACTGCCGCGGCTGGCTTTGGGCGGTTATTGACGGCATCGACATCTGGCCGTTTGTAGCTTTCGCTGTAGGCGGGTGGAGGGGAGTCGTCCATGGATGCGCACAGGCACCCCAGCGGGGGGTACGGCAGGCAGACGTTTACTGGGGTGAAGGCTAAGGGAGAGCTGTAATCAACCCGAATCTCCGTTCCGTTTTGACGCCCATATATGTGGTCGTATCTGTGTGGGCGCAAGGCTTGTGACTAGGCCCGCAGACCAAATTCCGGTCAAAGTCAAATTTAGAAGAGAACAGAAGAAGGTGTTCTTGAACGCCGGGGCGCGAGAATCTTGGGAGTCTTTGGGGTGCAAGGTTGAAAACTAAAGTCTAAGAACTTCAAACAAAAAGCAGTTTGGCACCGCTTGCGACGGCCATCAACCCGCCCAGTCTATATGCAGCATAATCGTACAATAATCGTACAAGGAGCGTTTCCCGTCCCTCAAACCTCGATGCCTTCTAGATTGGTACCCTGTACAAAGAGATATAGATAAGAGGGTGACAGGCAAAATTGTTCGACTCACGAGTCTCGGAAGCCGTAAATAAACGTCCGTGCCTGACAAGCGTTTGGAAGGATGAAATGAGAATCAAGACGGGTACTCACCCCATCCATCCAGGGTCACAAGCTCCAGAGAACCGCCAAAGTACGTTGCAAAGATGTTGCTCATCGGAAGTCCAATGCCAATTCTTGGATGGGGACCTATACCAGCCTCCATCTCAGGGTCGCTCGTGGCATTGTCGTCAAGGGAGTTGGTCGGATTCTGCTGCCATTGCCCCACTTGCTCATCCACCGTCGCGCTCATGCCCTGAGGGCTGGAGCTGACGGTTCTCAAAGCACCAATTCGCGAGTCCTGTAAGCGGGCAGCGTTGCGGATATGCGAGAAGGAGAAGAGGTCGGAAGGGGCTTTGACCATTGTGTGCGACAAACCGCCACCTTTGCTCGTCTGTGAGGAAGCACATCGTTTGGCTTATAAGACACACACCTTGGTCTGATATTCGGATACCAACGTCATTCGCTCCGGCAACAATCGTGGCTCTGATCGGAGGGAGACTCGAGGAACTACGGTGTTGTGAGGCAGTAGCCCGCATCGCCTGCATGCGACGTCAGCCAAAGTGAGGTTGCAGAAAGACACCAGGCATACATTTTTCAAGAGCTCGAATATTATATATCTGGAACGGATTAGTTGAGTGATTGTCAGCGATAGAAAGCCGCTACTCGACGTGTTCCTTGATATATGCAAAGTTCGTTTCTAGATGCCCGTCGATCTGGATTTCGGGCCAGCTGTTGCCCCGTTTCCGCAGAAGGTTGGCACACTTGTCGATGCACCTTTTGACATTCAGCCCGGTGAATATTATACCCACATGAGGCTCTCCATGAGTCGCCGGTGACTGTTTCCCGGAGTGTGCTGCTGACAGGGCAATGTGGTGTTCGGCCAGGACACGTCTGGAAATACGCGAAACCAACATCCTGCGCATGAACGAATCTAGAGCATCCGGGGAGAGATGGGGACTCGCAAGAGAGAGGCCCAGAGAGAGACTGGGTATTACAGTGGAGCTGAAGATGTGGCCTCAAAAGTTGGGCGGCAGCGAGAAGAAAGAACCAACTGTTCGCGCAAAATGTTCTGGAGAAAATCACAAAACGCGGCGTTGTCTTCCAAGGTGCTAATGGGTGGATACTGCCTGAATCTGTTGTAAAGTTGGAAATGAAGACTGATTTCATATAACGAGCGTCGCACTTGTCGAAGGCAACCCAGTACAACTATAGAGATGTCAGAGAGCATGCTTTGCTTTGAATCACGACGACGAACTTCGTAAACCTTCGCAACTCCCTCCTGAGTCACTACCTAGGCTATGTCAGAGCTGGCCGTTGGGGCAAGCGGCAACGAACAATGTAGGGTAATTTCTGCATGTCACGTAGTCTGTGCGCTATCCTATAGCATGGTGAGCAGACAAAAACTACAGAGGGAGGGCAAAGTACCTGACAGGCAGCTCAGTTCTAACATAGTTCGCGCTCTTGACTCGGAGGGTTCAGCAGAGTATTCCGAGGAGTGCAATTGCGACCACCTTGATGAGCCGGTCCTCGTCCATGGATCGTCCAAAAAACACCTACCATCAAGGCATGTCGACAACGGAAAGTTCACCGTTGCATCCGTGGAACTACTTACCAGCTGACGCAGCGTTAGACGGTTTGCCTCCTTGGCGGCGTAAAGTTCGAGCTGCTTATTCTGATAAAAGAGCCTCCGTTGGCTCAAGGCGGTGGACTCGCTCCTGGAGAGGGGGGGGCATTGCGGGGCGGCACGTCTCGCAACTATCTTGAACATGCTGAAGAGGGAAGGAGAGCATCGTTAAACATGAGCTACTGTGTCCGCGCCGAGTCAGGCATCAAGAACCCGACGAGTCGGCGGTCATCGGACAAGATCGGCTTTAGAATAATCATAATATTCCCTCCGACCGCAAACCACCAATAATCAAGTATGCAGATCTACGGTCTCTGTTCACCCCCAGCCAGTCTTTTCTTCTCAACACCGACCCCTCGTCGCCACACGCGAAGATATCGTCATCTTCCATCGACTTTTCTTCTTCCTTTTCCTCCTCGCGATCCCAAAGCACGTCCTCCCATTGACTGTCGCTGATCGTCACCGCGACAGTCTTCGCATCATTTATGTTTGGGAGGACAGACGTGAGGAGGTTCGACAGCAACTCGGAAGTTCCATCGGCAATAGGAGAGTGGAGAACAGGGAGAGGGAGGTACTCGGCCTGCATCCTCAAGCAGCGGACTAGCATAGATTGTACGGTGCTCACCTCCAGTAGCATTCCTTTTATCGCGCCGCCCGCTAAAATTACATTCCCAATTCGTACCAGCCAATCGCTCCCGATGGCAAAAATGTGTCCTTCAATGCTGAGTTGCTGACCAGATTGGCCTCTTTGTGGGGCGCCAGCAACTGGAGGCCGGACAGACACCCACCGCGCTTTCAGCTGAGCAAGAAGCTGCTCAAGGGCTCCCGGGGGCCTGAGAGTAAGAAAGGTGGTACGGTAATGAGACGGCCGTTGGAGATACGCGGCAGCTTCGCCGGGAGGGGCGGCAGCTAGGACGTCTGCTCGACTAGGAGCCAGCGGGTCTTCCACCAGAACGAACACCTCAACCACGCCTCACATCAGCTGAAAGTGGTCCAGAGATGGCTGGGAGGTTGGCCCGAAATACCTCACATTTTGTTCCATTGTCAGTGCGCACATGGTACGTTCGGCAGCCTGAAACCCAGGAATTTGACCGAGAGTGGAGCGATAGGAGCGAACAGAGAGATTCCATGGGCCTCTGTATTGACCGTTGTGGTTGGACAAAATATTTTCTTGTACTAGTTTCAAACCATGCGGGGGAGCATTGACCCAACGTGCTAGACTGCGTGGAGTGAGCCAGGTGGTGGGGAGAACGGCGGGCAAACACACCCAGTAAAACCCATCGTGGCCGCGGGAAGAGGAACGAAGATGCTGTGCTACTGTCACAGCGTGTCGATCTTGGCGTGATGTGACTCAACGCGTCTTGTTCTTGCTTTCCATCGTGCCTTGTCAACTATGGCCATTAAACGCAAAGCTAGCGGAGCAGCAGCTGGAGCGTCCCCTAGAAAACGCGTCACGAGACTCCACCCGTCCCCCACCTCCGACTCGGATGCTCCATCGCCCCAGCCATCGCCAACGCGCAACAAGACCGTGGTCCAGCGAGTGACGGCCCCCGCGACCCCACGCGGAAGGACTGCTAGTCCAAGGAAGCGGCGTCAAATTATAGAGGAGGCGCCTCCAGCATCGCCCAACAAGCTCCCAGTCTTTCTCCCAATCATCCCTTCACAGTCTTGTTTGAATGCGCAAAAGCGTGATATTCTCCGGGCGATCCAGAATCCTCCGGACCTTGACGATGGAGAGGAAGAGTCTGCGAATTGCATTGCACTGAAACAACTCAGTGATTTGCTGAGGGGAACGGTGGAACGAGGAGAAGGAAATAGTTGCCTGTTGCTCGGCCCCAGAGGTAGTGGCAAGAGTAGGGTGAGTCCAACCTTCCTATCTTTGGTCTGCCTCTTACTCTCTGTGGAAGATCCTGAACCGGTGCATATCGGACCTCCGGGATCAGCCTATCGTTCTTCAGCTGTGCGGTTGGTCTCAACAATCCGACCGACTCGCCATGCGCGAGATCGCGTACCAGCTGAGTCGGCAGACAGGCAAATCCTTCCTTGCTGTAGACGAGGAACCGGAAATGGACCCCGCGGATGACGAGCCAAATCCTTTTATCGAACCGCCTAATCCCGTTACGATGTCCCTTCCTCCATCAACTCATCTCCCTGCCCTCATCTCGATGCTCCCTACGCTCTCCCGCCCCACACTCATCGTTTTAGATGCGTTTGATTTGTTTGCGCAGCACCCTCGACAATCATTGCTCTATTGTCTCCTCGATACCGTCCAGAGCTGTCGGGCAGGAGCTGGTCGTAGAGGCATAGCCGTCATCGGTATGTCGACGCGGGTGGACACTGTCAATCTCTTGGAGAAAAGAGTAAAGAGTCGTTTCTCGGGAAGGACACTGAGAACAGCGCCGCCTTCACAGTCGCAGGATTGGGTTGAGCTTGCCAGAGGAATCTTATGTTCCGAATACAAGGACCACAGGGAGTCGGGCGACGCGGACTGGCCGGCACAGTGGAAAAATGGTGTTGAATCGTTTCTCCGAGACGAAGCCACGATCTCAGTCTTCAGGGAGACATTTAGTGTCACAAAGGATGTCAGAGTGCTCGCGCGGCTGCTGGTGAGATTCTCGCATTCAGCTCGCTACCGCACACTCATAAGACTGCCAGACCTCTGTTGCTACCCAATTGTCCCCTTCGTCTCCATTTCCTACCTCTGCCCACCTTGTTTCCGCTGCGGCATCCCAGCGATCCCGGCCTCAATTCTCCTACCTCCATGGTACGCTTCCGATTAATTCTAAATGCAATTGACAATTGATTCAAGCCCACATTTAGCTCTCCCTTACCCCTCTATATGCCTGCTCATTGCTTGCGTCCACGCTGAAACAGCTGGGCATCCCGCATTCACCTTTGAGATGCTGCATGAGAAAGTTCGGGACCAGATACGACTTTCGACCTCCGCTCCCGTTGAGTTCAACGGTACCAGTATCGGCATGCCAAGATGCCCGCGCTCCGTCTTGATGAGCGTACGTCGTTCTTCGGGGCATATCATCATTGTTGTGCTTATTCGTTGTCTAGGCTTTCGAGAGCTTGGTATCCGCCAAAATCTTCGCGCCTACTGCCGCCCCATCGGCAAGTGTCGCAAAGGAATTCATCAAATTCCGGGCTGTGGTGAGCAGAGAGGATGTAAAGAAGGCTATTCAAACGAGAAACGATATAAATTTAAACAAGTGGCTCACGAAGGCGACATAGTAGACGGACGCCCCATGTATTTCTTACAAGAGTAGATGCTCATTACCCTTTTTGTGGGAGATCTCGCTGTTGCGATCGCGCCAGCCAGGAAGAGAGGGGTACCCCGTGTATACAAGTGCGATGCATATAAGTGCTTTGGTTGTTCTAAGTTGCAGACAAAAGATCGACGTATTGAAGAGTGGGTTACAAAGTTTGCTACAAATGTTGGTATAGAAATGGATTTGGGTATGATGTTCGAGCTGATTCAGAGTGGGCGCTAGTTCTGCATGTGGGATGAACATAAAATGGACTGTGGTGATGCACTTGAGAGACTGCATAGCGAAAGGAATCAGTTCAAAAGGCGGCCGTGTCGATGTAGCTTCGCCACTCACCAACGAAACCGGAAGACAAGGGGAGAGAAAGATCACTGTCACCACGCCAATCCAACCTCGCTCCTACTGGATAAAATTTGAGTATGCAATGAAGAACGTTCCAAAGGATGTCGTACCGCTCAGCGAGACCAGCTTCGTCCAAAATCGACATCATTTTAGTCGAACTGTCGGCCCTGCCATCGAAGAACGTATCACTTTTGAAGAAATCAAGACCGAGCAACCCAAGGTCGATTTCTGCGGATCGAGATGATTGGTTGCTTTCGTAAAACGCGGATCCCTTCTCTGCCGTGGGCGCTTCCTCAGCGATGAAATCTCCGCGAAAGCTGTTAGCCGGCGACATGCCCGATTCCTGGAGCAAGTTTTTGAAACTCTGGTTCATGAACACGCCGCTTTGGTCCCATTCGCTAGTTTCCTCGACCAACTCCCGGATAATTCCCAGCAAAATGTTCGGATCGTCTTCTTCGACTTCGGAAGCGTGACAGGAGGAAACACTGGCGGGCCGTCTCCGGGCCTTCGGACCGACATTGTCCGAGGCGCCTCTCGCAGCACTTATACGCGCTCCTGAACTTCCACTCTCGCTAACCCGCATTGCCCCACCGGGAGCTGCATACGAGCTGTGCACTGACATTGGACGAGATTCGGAGTCGGGCAGAATCATGGTACGAAGAGGCGAGGGCCCGATAGCAATGGGTGGGATAGCAGGGCTCCGTCGGGTACGAATTCTGAGCTTCGGTGTCAAGATGGAGGTAGCAGATGGTGGAGATGGAAATGATGACAACGGGGGAGAGAGTGCTGGATCATGCACAGCAAGTCCTGGTGGGATGGAATTGGCGTCTGCGCCAGCGGGATGGTAGACCTCTTCCGGAAGTGTGTAGTCTGTCTGGAGTGGGGGACTTGAATGCACGTTTTTCCTGAAGTATGGGGAAAGCGCGTATGGATGAGATATTTGGGAAGAGCCGATACGCTGTGCAGTGTTCGGAGACACGTTCATGAAGGGTAACGGCGGAAGAGGCGGTATAAAAGAGCGACTGAGCCGAGCGCCAATCTTTGGACTAGAAGGGTTAGATGCGGAGATGGATGACGGGGCGGGGGAAATCGTCGAAACTTCCGAGAGTTGGGGAGAGCGAGCCAATGGCGCAACCCGACCGGGGGAAGAGTCGATCCTGAGGGACGAACTGCGAGCGAAGCTGGCCGATCGTCGACTTCGTGCGATCTTGAGACTCGAATATCTTCGGCGGTGAGAGTCGTGGGCCAGGTTGCGATTCAAGTTCGGAAGGGAAAACCGGCGGGGATGTGATACAGAGGAGTTTAGGTGAGCCTTGTCAGGGAAAGAAGGCAGTTTGAAGGAGTGTGGTTCTCGCAGCGCGGGTTTCTTGTCCGGCGCTGTAGGCGAGGAAGGAACTGAGCAGTTGCGGAGGCGGCTGATATCGAGGACGGAAGGGTAATCGACCCTATGGCGCCGAGACTCGGTATGGATTTGATACGTGAAGGAAGATTGCTTGTTTTCTTTCCAGTCTGCCTTGTCCAAGGCGGATTGGATCTCGACTGTGGGTGAGCCGAAAAATCCAACGAGGAAGCCCGCTTTTTCGTGGGCGGACACACTATCCAACGATGCTGATGCTGAGCCCGCGGAGAGTGCTACCACGGTATTCTGGCGGGCTTGATTGCGGCGGCGTGTCTTGCGGATGTAGACGCGTTTGAGGACGATGAGGAGCAAAAGACCTAAAAGAGTGGCGAGGACGGTGATGAGACAGGCTGGGGCAGATAGACCATGGGAGTTGATTGGTATCGGCAGGGCGTTGCAAGAGCTAGTAAAGAGTGTTAGGGCGAACAAGAGCGGGAACATGGTGGTTCTGGTCAAGACCTGAGGCTGTTTACGTCATCCCCATAACTAACTTTACCTGGGGGCCACTTTTCGCCTTGCTCGCCATGTCCTCCGGCCTGCTCACAGCCGACTACGTGAACGAATCGTGGGCCATTCGTGTCTATTCATCGTTTCACTGACTCACTCTTGTCTTTCTAGCCACATCCGCGCCTTTGCCGAAGCTCTGTACTCCGACTCCGACTCACTACATGACCGTGATGCCAGCAGGCCCGACGCGTCCGCCCCACCTTCTCCGGTGGTGTCGACGACCGCGACCGGAAGCCGCGTCCGAAAAGTCTCCGCTTTATCAGACTTTGCCCCAGTGAACCTCAAGGTCAAAAGGTGCGGATCCTGCTTGAGACGCCACCATTGCCAACCTTGTTTGTAGACGGAAACGGAAAGACAAAGGCGCGAGCGCGAGGAGTCCCAAACGCGACTGGACCTTCGTGCTATTCAGGTGGCCACTGCTGGTACGCTGAATCGAAATTTGACGACATGCATCTAACATTGCGACCCAGGTCTTTATATTCTTGTTCATCGCCGCCGAATTTGGCTTCTACGTCTTCCTGAGACAATTGGTGAACGCGAAAGAATGGATGTTGGCATGTGAGTCGGTTGGCTCATTGACTCTTCGCGACTTATCCTCGGGCTAGGGAGAGGCAAGAGAGGACTGCTTAGAAAGAGGCTCCGAGCGTCGCGAACCTATGAGGTGCGCCGCTCATTTAAATCATTGTGCTACTACTTACGTGTTTAAGGAATGGAAAGAGGCAGCTGTAAGAAAGTTATCTCGGTCAGTTGCCCTTATTTACAGACACCAGCTGGTTTTGGACGAATATCTGCATTTTGTTGGTCACTCCTTTTGCTCTTCTATACTTGGCTGAGTGACGCCTCTGCAGGACGAATGGAAGAAAGAAGATGAAGATCCTTTCTACGATTGGAAGCTCGTGAGGAAGGTACATCGCTCCTTGAAAACGTTGCGAGAAGTGAGCGAAAACTGTGTGATTACGCATTATTCCAACGTCTTTTCAGAAAAACGACGTCAGAGCCTGCTTGGGTGTTTTGGAAACCTGTATCCGTTCCAATTTTGCCGCTGTTGAATCACCAAGGTTGTTGAAACACTTGACTCGTCATTGCTCATGGGCTGACGGCCACCGGCGGTTTCAGGTTATATAGCGAAGTGAGACAGACTATCATACTTGTCGGGCCTTTGATGCAAGCATGCTGCAGACCTTCCTGGGCACAAAGGACCTCATCGAGTGTATGTACTTCCACGAAACCTGTTCGTATCGCTTATCATTTCTTCAGCTTACTTTGAAGAGCAGGAGAAGGCACTTGAATTCATTCGGAATTCACCGGACCTGAAGATCGACGAGAAGAAGAGATTCTTCAAGGCAGCAAACACCAATCTTGGTGCGCTATCAATCGTGGGGAAGACGTCTGGGATGTTTAATAGTGCGCAGGTATCAGTGCGTTGTGTTTGTCGGGAGGCGCATCCTTCGGGTACTGTACGTTTCTCAATACGTGTCTTATCCCTATAGTTCATCCCTATCTTTCTGCGTAGATCATCTCGGAGTCGTCAAGGCCCTTCTAGATGCGGCTCTACTCCCCAGGGTCATAACGGGTACGAGCGCAGGGGGATTGATCGCAGCGCTGTGCTGCACCCGCAAAGGTTAGTCGTCAGAAAATGAAGTTTGTTCTGATTCTGAAACATTGTCAGACGCTGAACTGAAGCTGTTGCTGGTGCCCGAGCTCGCGCATAGAATCACAGCTTGCGAGGAATCTATCAGTATCTGGATCAAACGCTTATGGAAGACAGGCGCGCGTTTCGATCCAGTTCTGTAATCAAACCTTTTCTTCTGTGAAACTGGGCTACCGCTGACGCGCTCTTCCAGGTGGGCGAGGAAGGCATGATCTCATCTATCCGCTCCTCCTCGTAAACTCAATTTAAATGTCTGATCAGTGCACATTTTTTACCCGCGGCTCCATGACATTCAAAGAAGCCTACCTGAGAACAGGTAAATGCGATCCAAATGTAACAATGACTCAACTCTCAAATAAATACTAGGTAGAATATTGAACATCAGCGTTATCCCTGCAGACCGTCATTCGTAAATCGTTTTTCTGTCTACAGCGACAAACGCTAACTTCACCTCGTGTCGTTGCGTTACAAATAGCCCAACCAGACTTTTGAATTACCTCACTGCACCGGACACACTCATCTGGAGTGCTCTACTAGCGTCGGCTGCTGTTCCAGGCATCCTGCCGCCTGTCGTATTGATGCAGAAATTGCGAGACGGCAGTGCAGTGCCGTGGAACTGGGGACGTTTCAAAGATGGCTCACTCAGGTTCGTGCTCGTCTGTGTCTTGTGCGTGTCCTGGCTGATTTCCGGGCACACAGGGTCGATGTTCCAATCCAAGCTCTGCACACATATTTCAATGTGACCTCCCCAATCGTATCGCAGGTCAACCCTCATGTCCACTTGTTCTTCTTCGCACCTAGGTTTTCCTTCTCTTATCCGTATGTGACATCGGATTGCTGAATCCTCCCGAAGAGGCTCCGCGGGAAAGCCGGTTGCCAACAGGAAAGGCAAAGGGTGGAGGGGAAACTTTATTCTATCGGTGCGTACCACTGGACGGATCAGGCACACATACTGAGGAATCTGATAGGCGGCTGAACAATGGTTAAAACATGAATTGACGAAGGTCATTAAGACCCATAAGTCACTCACTCCGCACAACTGACGAGGTCACCAGAATTTCAAGCTCATACGTGATCTCGAGTTCGTCATTGGATATGGTCTCTTGCGATACCGTTAACTCCAGTTCCCAGACTTTTACCTCAATTACTTGGGCAAGATTGGTCGTCGGTCTTCCTCCAAAGATTCGATTCCAATGTCACGTACGTTGCATCGCATGCGCTGTCGCGTGGTGATTATTCAAAGTTGCTTACACACGGCTCCCAGTATCTGGCCACGCACGCGATTTTGGGATTGGGTTCGAATACTCAGCGACCCAGATGCGGTGAGCTGTTCCGTCCTAATCCTGGTTCGCATGCTCATCAAGGAGAAGCATGAATTAGATCGGTGAATTTCACATTCAAATTTTCGTCCCCCATGCTCACAGTAATGGGCAGTATGATGCGCGTAGGCCAGATAGTTACATGGCCAAAGGTTGCTTTATGTTCTTCAAGCTTCGTTTTGATTCGCTGATTTTCCATTTAAGCTCCGGATGATCGCGAACCGAGCAAAGATCGAAAAGCAAATCTATCTGGGGCGTCAACATGTTCGAAAATCGGCCAAATCAAAGCCGATTCCTCCTGCGGAGAACCCGCGCCCGCGCAGTGGGCTACTCTTCCCCCCCATTTCAACTACTCCACCGCCGAGTGGCTCCGATCTTCCTCTCTCAGTTGAATCAGACGCCGAAAACGCCTTTACCCACAATTCGCGGTCGTTCCTCAGAAACAAACGAACTCATATTTCGCGCTCAACTTCAGGCGCGTCGACGCCAAGAGAGCATAGCCGTCATCCGGATCCGCTTCGTTCGCCGGCGGCTCGACGCACATGGGCGTCCAACCTCTTGAATACCGGCGACAATGGGTCCGCAATTCCTGCTTCCCCCACCCCTGGTCCCGAGGGATTCTTCACGAGACTGCGCACGAAGTCTCGTTCGTCTACCGGCGGAACGACGATAAGGGAGATGTCAGTTGATCCCGCAGACGATGCCTGGAGTAGTGATAGCTCATCTGAGGATGATTTGGTGGATGTAATGGCGGATGATGGCTCCGGGAATCGTGTTCTATTGGAGGATGTATAGAGTCGGTGTACTTGTAGATAGGGGTAAAGACATGTCGCGATCAATGCTGACTCATACATAGTCTCGGCTCCTCTGCAGCGAGTGATTCACTCTCGTTTACTTTTTGTCCACGACCATGTCGTCCCCGCCCTCCACGTCTGCCACAATCTCGGCCGCTGACCGCGCTGCTGCTGCTGAGCGCCGTCTTCAGCAACACCAGGGTCCTTCTCCTTCTGAGCTGCAGTTCTCGGGAGCCGAACACGACTTGCGCCAGAAATTCAGACGTCTAATCGACCCTGGGATTCTCCGGCCCAATGCTAAAGATCAAGCATTAGCTTCCCTAAAGGTTGCCGCTCAGTGTTGGTCTTATAGATAGCTAACATATACTCCGTCGCCATTTTATATTGTTCTTTGAATGTAGACTTTGCTCGTCATCTCCGAGAACCTCCTGCGAGAACCTGAAAACCCCAAATTCCAACAATTCAAGCCTACGAATTCTCTTATCAAACGCAATTTGATAGACCCGAAGTGCGAATTAGGACTTGATTCGCTACCTGCGCCTCTGACGTTTTAGGCACTAGGGGAACTGTCGAATATGCCCGAGAAGTGAGTGTCTCCTGACTTGATATCCACGGAAATTCACCTTCTCCAGCTCGGATTCTATCCAGAAGTATGATACTCATCCCTAGAACGGCCGTGTAATTTCCGTTAATCGTATTTCCAGGTCAAAGACTTTCAGCCGTATTACATCTTCAATCCACGAAAAATGCAACATCTTCGCATCGGAGCAGACATGCTGAGGGAGGCAGTCAGCCTCGGGTGAGATATTTTCCTCTCTTGACAATCGCTCTCCGTTCCAACTCCCGTGTAGGTCAGAGAAGGAAACTCGGGCCGCCCAAGCGAAGAAGGAAGAGAAGGCGCTGGCTGAAGCAGCCGCGGAGAAGGTGCCGTACACACCACAATATATTCGGCTTCACTAATTTATGTTTGAAGATACGCCTCGCGTTTGAAGACGACCGTAAAATGAAACTCCTCCGCGACGAATTGGAGAAGGAGAGGCGTGGTGCCAGGATAGCGGCCGCCGCAATGCACGCAGAGATGCGAACTCATGAAGTTGTACATCACGAAGACGAGGACGACGAAGAAGAGGACGAAGACAATGGTATGCCAGGGTCGGGCAACGTTCTAGGTTCCACTACTTCAAACTCAAGCCCTCTGCATAACCCATCCTCCCCGTCTGATAAGAAGACCGATTAAGAGCGAACGCTCCTTGGACTTGTTTGATAGCAATAATGACAGACTGTATGTAAGCATAAATATATCCAGAACCACTGCATGTATAAATGAGAAGATAAATCAAGAAACAACTTTTCTAGGTGGATGGGCTGAGGTTCGGGGTGGTAAAGGAAAGGCGGAAAGGGGATCATCCTCTTTGATAGTTGACTCTGAAATGTAGATGAGCTGATGCAATTTGGAGTTGTGATTTCTTCTTACCCGTATTGTTCATCTGTAAAGCTCTAACCCTCTGCAGAACCATACTATCCCTTCTATTTGTCCGTGGTCCGCTCACGGAAGAGGTGCGGTCAAGTTTGGAGGGTTCAGGAGCCACCGACGGTCGTGAGGCCATCGAGACGGATCTACCTAGCGGTGCTCCCGATGCACGATCAACCACACTGGACCTCGTGGTGGTAGACATAGCCCGCCTTGGCGCCTCGGTTGGCGGCGGAGGGAGGGCATTAGGTGGAGGACCCCGGGTACTCAAAGGGCGCCCGCCGACCGGCCGGGGCGAGGGTGGTAGACTCATCCGTACCACAGATCCCGACCTGAGGCGCGTTGGCACCCGCGACGAAGGGGAGGCCGTCGAGATCGGGGATACAGCTTTCCAAGTCCCGCTGGCAGTCGAAACCTCCACGTCCGTTGCAAACACACTACGGTGAAGCTCAAGATGTGTTTTGGACAGGGTGCGTGGTCGATCACTTCCGCTGGGAGTCAAGACGTCGGCGTCCTTCGGGAACACGGCCAGGTGAAGGGCCTGGTGAGATTTGGACGGTCCACGGGCGACAATTAGAGAGTTCAAAGGCGACTTCGTCACTAATGCGTGGAGATCCGAACTCGTGAATCTGCTCTGCGTTGGGGGACGTGATTCGACACGAGGTTCCTGAGTCGATGAGATTGAGGGGAACAGATCAAAGTAAGGGTAAATCGCCGGGTCTGCAGAGAGCGTTAGATCAACATGCACGGTGATACCATCCCATCTAGAAGTGCTTACACAGGTTGAAGACCGGATATCTGGCCACCGCCCCGATCTCGACGCCGTGAGCCAGAGTGCGTACAGCCTTCGTGAGCGCCAAGGAAGATACAGGTGTCTGCGATACAGAGCGGGCCCCCACGGCGCAGTCCTCAGGAAGCGAGGGATAGATCTCGAGAGATGGATACACCGGAGAATCTACCGTGGGTTAGTAAAACAGCTGAAAAAGCGATCTGGTCACATACATAGTTCAAATATAGGATACACGACGGCCAGACGAATCGATATACCCCGCTTCCGGGATCCTGGCGCACAGTCCTCGGGAAGAGATGGATATAACTCGACAACAGGGTACACAGCGGGATCTTGGAAGCCGATGAGTAAAAAGGAGTACAATAGAGGGTAAACGTACAAAGGTCAAACATGGGGTAGGCGACGGTACGACTAACCGACACGCCTGGGATCCGCCGCGAGCCAGCGGCGCAGTCATCCGGAAGGGCCGGGTAAATCTCAATTGTAGGATACAAGGCGGGATCTTTGCTATTGTGAGAAAAAATTCACTGCAACAAGCGGCAAACTTACAGAGATTGAAAATCGGGTAGCAGACAGCCAATCGAACCGCTACGCCAGGATTCTTTTGAGACCTAGGGGCAGAGTGCTCAGGAAATCCAGGGTAGATATCGAGAACCGGGTACACGGGTGGATCTTACACCAATGTGAGCATAGGAATGCAGGGTAGGAGATCATGAACATACATAGATCGAACAGCGGGTATGACCGAGGCAGTCGAACAGATATTGACCCAACGGAGTCGTTCAAGGCAGCTGACGTAGATCGGATGACAGCAGGATAGATATTGAAGTCCGGATAGCCTGCTGATAAAACGGCCTCACGCCTCGGTACTTGGTGTGGTCGCACAACAGCCGGGTAGATATTGAAGTCCGGATAACCTGCTGAAAGAACTCTGGGCTCTGATCGAGCTCCAGTTCTCTGCGGTTGGGAAACAGCGGGGTAGATGTTGAAGTCCGGATATCCGGCTGATAGAACTCTTTCGGATGGAGCTCCAGTTCTCGGGGCTTCGCGCAGTTGTGAAACAGCAGGGTAGATATCGAAGTCCGGATAACCTGCTGAGAGGACTGCGCGAGCTGCGGTCCTCGGTGCTTCGCAAACAGCGGGGTAGATGTCGAAGTCCGGGTAACCTGCTGAGAGAACTTTGGGCTGAGTTCTCGGGGATTGACGCGATCTCAGGACGGCCGGATAGATATTGAAGTCCGGATAACCTGCTGATAGACCTTGTCCAGGAGCGGCGGCCTCCCAGCGGTCTTTCGGGAATGCAGGGTACAGATCAAAGGCAGGGTATACAGCGCGATCTGTGTGATATGATTAGAAAAGTGCACTTAAATAAACAATCGTGCAAGGCTTACACAGATCGAAGTGCGGATAAGCAACTGTCAGCTGTACGGACACCGGATTGCGCTCTACAGAGTGGGGCTTGGGCGCGGACCGATAATCAGCATCGTCCATCCCAGGATAGATATCGAAAGCAGGATAGATCGCGGGGTCTGGGGATCTCGTTCAAGACAACGGAGAGATGAACAAGTGCAAGAAACTTACAAAGGTTGAAGGCCGGGTACACCGTTCGCAGCACAACAGAGATAGGAGGACCGGTTTCGCGCGGAGCCATCGGCGACGGCGACTTCGCAAAAGTTGCAATGGCCAGGTCTAGCACTCTGCGTAAATGCTACTTGCTATAGTTGTGCGGATACTTTGACTTACACCGATTGAAGTGAGGATATTGCGAGAGGGCCAGTGATGAGTCTTCCATTTCGGACCAGAGGGGAGGGTATGGCACGATATGCGGATAGACAGCATGATCTGCGACGCAGTCAAGATTGGAGGAAACAATCGGAAACATATATGATGCGTACATAGGTCAAATGCCGGATAGCAAGGAGACAGGCGAATCGAAATCTCTGAGCGAACGCGGTCGCCAGACTGGGGAGGGTAGAGTTCGGCCAGGTACGCAGGATATACCGGATCTGTACGGATCAATGCAAGTTCTTGGTCCGAATAGGAGGCTTACATAAGTTGAATACCGGATAGCCGGTGGCGATTATTGTGACTGGGCCTCTTTCATCTGGGGATGCCACTGCTGTCCCCGATGCGCCGGGGTAAATATCGAAATAAGGGTAGACCGGAGGATCTGACGGATTTTAAATTGTATTATACACGCCATTTGAAGAAACTCACAAATATTTAGGCAAGGATATGCAGCGGCAAGTGTGACGGAGACCGTGCTTATCGAAAAGGTGCTCGTCTCGGATCCTGCGCCGAGGTACGGCCATATCATGTTCCACGGGGAAGCCAGGCTACGTCCTGGTCCTGCGGCTTGTGCGATAACCTCTTCCGGCCGCCTGGAGGCATCGTGGTAAGGCCACACGAGCGACCAGGGAGTGTCATGCTCGGATAGAGCAGAGAGATCGAAGGTGCGTTGTCCGGCATCAGGGGTATGCACATAGAATGGAGTCGTCGGACTGGGTGGGTAAGACTCTGGCGCGCCCCAAGACGTTGCTGTCATTGGGGTAGCCGGTCTACTGAGACCGTGTCTGTCGCCAAGATGCACCGAGGCTGCGCGATACTCGCTTCTGGGAGATGGCGGGTATGACAGAGGTGCTCCCCAGCTGGTCGCTACCGAAGGTGAAGGCGGAACCTCTTCAAACATCCGATGTGCGATGTCCGGTGTACGGATGCCATCCGATTCAAGACCTGCCATATATGAAGGCAGTGTGTAGTCGGACGGTCCAACGGAGGTGCAGTCCGAGGCGGTCATGCACACTGATCCTTGCGCGCGATGGGCAAGGTGAACAGAAGGGTCGTAGTACCACGTCAAGGGAGAATATGGATCGTAGTCCCCGGGTCCGGCAGATGAAATGGAGAAAGAATAATCTTCTATCCTATATTCGTCCTCGTTTTGTTCTTCGTCGTTGCTGGTGCGCATGGGACTGTCCTCTAAAGGAGTGTCGGGCAGATTGTCCCCCGCTAAGAGTATGTGACCGGCTTCCGCGATGGCTCCAGGGAGAACCGACGCGCTCGCCCTCCACGTATTGACCCGGTGCTCCAGGTCATATTTCGCCGTTTTGGGTTCATCTTCCTGGAAAATTGCTGGGAGCGGCGCGGGTGGGGACGGGCGAGCCACGACCGAGCGCGGGACAGAGCGTGCAGACATGGCATCAAACCGGTCGATAAGTGACAGCTTGCGTGGGATGTGCCGGACGGGTGGTCGCGCAACCGAATGGCTGTCCTGTTCCTCAGCGTCCGCAAAGGTCGTTCTGCTATCTTCCCGGTAGTGAATGACCGACGGGGCCGCGGAGGGAGTGACCGACATGGGGACATCGACATGCTCCCTGTGGGACGATGCCATCCACGCCCCATACCACCTAGCCAGCCGCATATCTATGTCGAATTCAATCTTCCCACTGATCGGGAGCGCCGAATGGGGTGCATTCGGCGCAGGCTCCAGTGCGTGGCTCCAAATCATTTGCCAAGAGTCGTCCGCAATTCGAGGTGTCACAGTGATGCCGTTGTCTGTATAGTGAAGATAGAGGCAAAGGCCAGCGGTGCTCGGGAAATTATATTCGCGGGCGATCGCCGTTAGTTGACCGTACATCTAAGATGCTATCAGCGAAGAGTCGGAGCCTAGGACTGTGATGCGTACCGTTGGGAAAAGAGGCATGAGCAGGCCGTGGGACAGACGGTGACGAGGGCCGCTCGACAAGGTATGGCCGAGGTGCCCATGGTCCTGGGGAAGTGACGGCGGGGGCAAGACCACGACGAATGAACGGGAGCTCCGTTGGACAGTCCTTTCACGAGACTCGCGCAGACCGCTATTGTGGTACACGATAGACGACGCAACCCTGCGGAAACGGGAGGCGGGGTCTGTGACGGAAGCGGTCGGGGTTTCGAAGTATTCGGCGGCGTGGGGATCCTGCCCGCCGATAATACTGGTCGTTGAGGGGGTCGGAAGCTGGGATGCCTGTGGGGTTTCTGCAGGAGCGCTGCGCCGGGGGAACTCGAAGGGCGACGGCTTGTGGAACGGCGACGCTGTGAGGTGCGACATTGGCGAAAAGCGAGGGTGTAACTTGAGTAGATAATTGAACCGAGGAAATAAGAGGTCCTGGACAGAGGCCTGCTCTCCGTCGTCGCGGTGGGAAGAAGGGAGAACGAAGGGAGAAAGCACGGGAGTGGGGGTGGAGATGGTCGCAAAAGCCAGCTGATCGCGTCAGTGATCCCGCATCATATATTGATAGCACAGCCCCCGCGCCTCTTATGGACAAACTGCAGCAGCTCAGCGCGCTCCCGCAGAAGGACAAGGGCGCCGCGTTCATCGCCCTCATCCGCGAAATCCTTGCCCGCCCCGACCAGTCCGCCGTCGCACCCGACCTCCACTCCCTCGTCGACACCGTAGTAAACCAGGACAGCGTCGGCCTTGTTGTCGGCAGACAGGTCCTCTCCGAGCTCGTCAAGATCCTCGGCGAGGGCGCCGTCAAGAATCCAGAGCTCCGAAAGTCCCTTGTCGAGGACACCCTCGCCACAATCCAGCCCCGCATCGTCAGCTATGAAGAACAGGCAAGTGCCTTTGTTTCGACTCTTATAAACTCATCCTTCTGCAGGTAAACATCCTGCGTTTCCAGCTCGCGGACATACTTGAAGAGGAGGAGGAATGGAGCGAAGCAGCTCGCGTTCTCATGGGCACTTCGCTCGACTCGGGCCAACGGTGCGCACTTGTGTGGCATTAGTCTGTCGCGTCGTTTTGACTCAGATGCAGTGCGATGGCAGAGGGCGAAAAGCTTCGCGTTTATGTCCGCATAGTCCGCCTTTTGCTCGAAGACGAAGACTCCATTCAGGCTGAAACATACTACAACCGCGCGGCACTCCTCGTGCACTCGACAACTGACAAGGAGACCCTGCTCCAGTTCAAACTCTGCCAGGCCCGCATCAGCGATTACGGACGCAAGTTCCTCGAGGCCGCTAGCCGGTACCACGAGTTGAGCTATGTTGGAGAGATTGATGAGGAGGAGCGTCGGCACATGCTGTAAGGCTACCTTCCCCCATCTCGCGCGTCCTGCTAACTGACGCACCCTTCAGGGTGGCCGCCGTTACGTGTGCTGTCCTTGCGCCTGCCGGTCCCAATCGATCGCGGGTATTGGCTTCCCTGTACCGCGACGAACGAACAATCGACCTCCCAACCTACAACATCCTCTCAAAGATGTTCCTCGACCATATCCTCCGCTCCGCCGAAATCAAGTCCTTCGAGGCTACCCTCAAGCCGCATCAGCTCGCTAAAATTGCCATATCTTCAAACGACCGCCTCGCATCGTCTGGGCAGGATGACGATCCCGCCGGCGCCAACGAACCAGCCGCCAGCACCCGCACTGGACCATCAACTGTTCTCGACCGCGCCGTCATGGAGCATAATCTGCTCGCCAGCTCCAAGATATACAACAACATCACATTCCGTGGGCTCGGTGCGCTGTTAGACTTGACCCCTGGTGCCGCAGAGACAATGGCACGAAAAATGATTGAGCAGGGCCGCCTGCGTGGTTCCATTGACCAGGTTGATAAGCTCATCTGGTTCGAGGGAAACCGCGAGGAGGATGATGCCCAAGGTAAAGCCGGTGGTCTGGGTGATGTAGAGGAGGCTGAGGATACGGGCGCTCCCTTCACGAAACGATGGGATATCGGAATTCGAGTCACAGCGCAGCATGTGAGTCCATCTTTTTTACGGACTGACTACACACTCACTCGCCGTTAGGTTGAATCCATTGTACAACATCTAACTGAAAAAGGCCTGGTCAAGTTGTCCGCAGCTGCCTAGATTTCTTGTCGCTGAAGTTAGATGTATGCTGTTCACTTTGCTGTTCACTTTGTAATAATAGTCAGAAGCTGCTACCCAATTTGATGTTTCAGTGGCCGACGTCGAGGGTGAATAGGTGACACGCGGCTAGCTGTACATGCACCTCACTTGGAGGACTGATTACTGTTCCAATTAGCGTCAGTTGCGAAAGCATAATATACATGGTATCACTGTATTGAGCTATCATTCCTCCTTTTCTTTTTTGCCCGCTCTCGTTTTGTTTCCAACTCGTGCCACTCTCCTCGTAGAGTTGCCAGCCTAGAACTCATGTCAGTGAATAATCACGAGGCAAAAATGGTCCAAGTACCCAACCGGTGCCATCGCAGGCGGATCTTCTTGCGTGAAGTATGGAGCTTCTATCGCCTGCGCTGCAGTGGTACGAGCGGCCGGGTCGTAGCATAGCAGACGCTCGGCGAGATCAAGCGCTGCTTGAGACATCCACCTGAGAAAAAAACATACGTTCAACAAACGCCGTCGATTGAACTTGGCACCCACTTTCGAAACAACTCCCGGAAGTGGTTTGGGATCTGATCCCGGGGTTTTACGAGCTCGTACCAAGGAAGGTTGGCAACGTCTGACCAGCGTTCTGCTGTCGGTGTACCGATGACACGGTAGATCGTGTCCAGTTGATGTATTTCGTCGTTGCCCTGGAAGACAGGCTTCTTCGTGAAAAGCTCCAACATTATACACCTGGTAACGCAAAAAATGAGCACACGCTGGGACCGTGAAGTGTCGATCTTACCCAGCACTCCACATGTCTACTTCTGGGCCGTAGACCGTCGCACCAAACAACAGCTCTGGTGGTCTGTACCAGAGGGTGATAACCCTGTTAGTATAATCTGTGCGTCGACGTTTCTGGTAGAAGCGAGCGAGCCCAAAATCTCCCAGCTTCAGTTCACCACGATTGCTGATGAGTATATTCGATCCTTTTATGTCGCGATGAATAACGCCTTTGTGATGAAGGTACGCCAGGCCGGCAAGCATCTGGTGAGAGAATGACTTGAGATGGGCGTCTGTGAAGCTGAACTGGGTTTGCGACAAAATGCCGGTTAGGTCGTGGTCCATGTACTCGAAGACCATGTACACTGAACCTGCAATGATGATTAGAATTAGATACAACCCAAACAATGAAGCAAAAGCCCCTCACCATTCGAAACCATCATCTCGTACAATCGTATCACATTTTCGTGACGAAGTGACTGCAAGAGTTTGATTTCCCGCATTGCGGTCACCGGGAACCCCTCCTTCTCCGATTCCATACGTATCTGCTTCAACGCAACGAACCGCCTAGTCACCGTGTTTTGCGCTTTATAAACTTTCCCAAAAGTTCCTTCTCCAACTTGATCGATCTTTTTGTACAATTCACCACCTCGGGAAGGAGTCGAAGCGCGGGTGTTATCACCGATGTCAAGATCAGGTTGCCGGGGCGTTAGCAGTCGAGGGGAAGGTGGTCGCGGCTCTGGGTCCTCATCCATCACAGCGGATGAGCCCTGTGAAGGGGCGAGCGGCGAGGAGGGAAGTCGGGGAAGAGGCGGATCATCAACGATGGGATTCAAGGCGAGATGCGGAGGCATCGGCCTTTCAGCTTGAGATTGTTCCATTGATTGGTCGGTTATCGACTGGGATGCAAGTTCCGGCTCCGCGTCTGCCACAACAGAAATGTCAGAGGAGATATCCATATCCTCCTCGTCGCCTGGAAAGAATTTCTTGAGAGATAAGCTGCTCTGTCCGATTGGCTTGAAACCAGAATTCTTCGCCACTATACGAGTCGGGGCCATCGGTTTGGATAATGATGGCCGAGGCAGTTCGGAAACGGGGCGAGGGCCATGGACAACGGGAATTATTGCCGGGGGTGGCATGATATCTGTACTGGCGGTTTGTGCTAACGGTTGCGTGCGGAGCTCGCGCTGGAGTGAGATTCCAGTTTCTGGGGGCGCATAAAAAGCTGTCGGTGTATTGGCCTTGCTGTGGCCGCCATTCACCGCATTAGTCCCATTTCGCCGTGCGTTCGAATCGCGGGGGACGATGTCGAGCCCCGTTCGAGGTAATGGGATGGGTGAGGCACTGGCGGCAGTCGGGAGTTGGTGGAAAGGAGGCGGTAATTCTGGATTAGGACTGTGGCTGCGACTGGAGTTCCCCCCTATACTCATTCTGGATGCCGGGGATGCATTCCTCAGGCCGGGTAAGTTGCCTTGATACGCAACCTCTGAGGGCCGTGGCGATGGCTCGTTGGTACGGGGCACCCAGCGTGCATGGCCACCCTCAAGGGAAGGTCGGCCAACCACAGCGATGGGGCTCGAGTCGCGCCGCCGTCGTTTGGATGCCGGAGAGGCAGAAGGGGACCTCGTGCGACCACGAGAAGATCGACGCGAATAGTACGATTCTGCAGGCGACCGCGAGCCCGAGCGGGAACGAGTCGGGGAGCGATGGTGTTTGCGTGCTGATGGTGAAGACAATGGAACGTGTTCTAGTCTTTGGTCATCGCGCCTAGACCAACTGAAGATTGAGTTAGAAGTGACATGAAAAAATCTGCGCAAAGACGCACTTGTTCGGATTTCCGTCGTCGTTCCGCCAATCTCGTTGAGGCTTGTTATAATTTCGATGGGAGGTGTTGTTACTGCTCGAAGTACCTGCGCTGCGTCGCCCATGTCCGCTGGCAGAAGGTTTGTAGTAGTCGTTTTGATTTCGACGCTCCCCGGATCCAGAGGGCTGCCAGGTGGGTGCGGGTTCCCAAGAACGATTGAGCACGGCTGGTGTGTTATCGTTCCACGGGTCAACAAAATTATCTGCTCGGGAAGAACGGCTGTGCCAATCCCGCCGGTGGTCAACGCTCTGAGAGCGGTCAGCGGATGGAGCTCGTTCTGGTGGTCGCCCTTTAAAGGCGTGTCCACGAGTTTCTTGGGAGTGCCATCGGTCATGGTGCCCATTCCGATGATCAAGGGGTGGGGTACTGGCCAGTAGGGCCCACGAAGACTGCTCGGAATAAGAAGACGTCGAATACCCCGTATCATAACGATGGGACCACTCTCGTTCCGAAAAACGAGGTTCAGGAACGGAACGAGCTGGCCATGACTCAGGTTCTCGAGAATTTGCCACATCATACTCCTCCCTCCGTCCCCGATAGTAATCATCAGGGTACCTCTCTGCGTCCTTGGGACGCCAATTGGAACCATGGTGACTGTGAGAGGATGATGCCTTGCTCGTTTCATACGAATTTCTACCGCTGTTCGACGAGGAGTCCGCTCGACGATAGTTTGGCGTTTGACGAAAGTCGTTGGCGAGACGCGAGTATGGGTCCGTGTGTGACTCCTCCAGTCGAGGGGGGAGCGCATCGTCTGGGTCCTTGTTACTTCGACGTCGGTGGTTGGACGGCATGAGCGGTGCACGTCTTGAACAGTCAGTACGAAGTGGTTCAGGACGAAAGAGCGGTGTTACGTCTCCTCACAAAAAATGTTGCACACTGTCCCGACCGATAGCCAGGGTTGCTCCACAGAGTGGATCGCGTAGACAGAGAATGGCAAAGGTCGCTACTTTACTTGAAGAAAGAGAAACGGTTAGCTGGATTTCGGTTCACAGCAATCGAAAACTTACATAAACGGTGTATCCCAAAAAATGGCGACCACCCTCGGTCAGAGGGAGAGAGGCTAGGAAATGGGTAAACCAGGAATCTATAGGACGTGTCGCTCAACGTTGTGAGGCCGGAGCGGTCGATGGGGACTTTGCAGTCGATTCTTTGGTCAAGAGCTCGTGTGAAACCCGGCCTGGCCCAAATCTCTCCCTCTCAGCTCTCGACATCCATTCCCGACTTGAGATATGAATGTGTTACAAAGTCATGCCAACGATGTGTTGGAGTGAAACGGAGGAAGGAGCCAACATAAGTTGTAGGACGAAAACAAAGTCGGTGAATAATTTGGTTACTCATATTATAAGGGAAAAATCTTAGGAGACTCGTATCGACATGATTACGGACTGACTACCTCCTTCACCGACATCCTTGAGCCTTGTAAACCAAGCGGAGACCCCTATTCAACGGTGCGACTACCATGAAGCTACTGGTGATTGCATTGCGGGCTGTCGTCCGCAGTGACGGCAGTCACAAGCGCGGTAAGTTCGCTCCGTCGCAACTAGGGCTTGCGGTAAAGAAAGTCTCGTGAAAAATTTAGCAATGCGCACCTTGACGGGACCCCTTCTCTGCGCGGTGTTCGCTGCAATGATACGGTCCGCCGAGGCCATTCTGGAAAAGGCGCTGGGTCCGGAGACCGGAGCAAAAAGCTAAATCGGAGAATGAGAACGCATGAGACAGAGAGGGCTTTCTCACTTTGACGGTAGTATCGATCCCGCTCGCGGCGAATAAGGGCAGATGGGGGTGACCTTCAATTACATTGACTATCGTGCTGTCGCCTTCAAGAAGGGCATGCAAGGTTGCATCTGATTTTCGCCAGATGAAGACATTCCCGCAATCTGAGCCCGAAGTAACCAGTTCGTCCGCGGAGCCAAGGAAGTTGGCTGAGAAACAGTGAGTGGGTCGGGAGAGCTAGACGATGTGGAAGATTGAAGACGATTTTACCATCCTTTATAGTGGCTATGTTGCGCGCCCCTGGGAAACGTCGACGAGGAAGAATCGTAGGAACCCCAGAGTAAGGATCCTGAGAGACATAATCGTCCAGTGTTCGAAAGAAGTCGTGTCCTTCATCGTCATCCGATGCGTTGTCGTCAATGTCCATGTCCATGTCCATGTCATCTGCAGTACTCGACGGAAAGTGACCGTCTGGCGGTTCTTTGGAAAGCGCTTTGTTTGAAGGCAATAGCTGGGAAGACGACGTCATGTCTTCCTCTTCTGGGTCATCCCGGGTCGAGTAGAGGTAAACCGCATCGGCGTGGTACGCTGAAAAATTATTTGGCAAGACAATCAATGGGAGATAGAAAGTACGCACACAGAAGCACCTGAGGGAGGACGAATAAATGGCAATCCGAGACGGACAAGACGCAATTACCTCATGACCATTGTACGAAGACATACGAGCACCGGTTATATGTTCGCGTGTGCTGCCTTGCACCAACATGGAGGGTCTGCCGAACCGACGGACGCAATGGGTCATACCGTTTTCCACCATACCTCTTTCTTCCAGAAGAAATCGGCCCGCTTGTCTGCGGTCGAAAAGATAGCCCTGGTGCGCAGGTCTTAAAAGCACATGGAATGCAACGATAAGGTAACGTACATATGCCGAATCTCCTGCAACAACGAATTGAAAAGGAGTCAGGGGAGAAAGCGAAAGCGCAGACAGTTCGAAGTTGACTTTGACTAGAGGGGTGGGGCATGAATCGGAGCGGCACTGATGGGGAGTTCTCAAATCATGTTGCCGAACAGCACCGTCCTGTTTGAAAGGAAATAGGCGAGCTGAGCTACCACGAAGATAGAAGTAAGGCCAGACAAACCTCTCCAACTGTCAAAAAGAGGTGGGGACTGTCTTCTGTAACGATTCTCTTGACGCGATCGTCGTGGCATTGTAGTCGATGCGTGCAAGTATGCCGAGAGCTTAGCGGCCCAGAGTGACCGGTCTCTCCTTCGTGAACGCGAGCTTGACCGTCGCCTTGTCATAATTTGAGAAACCCGAAATATCTGCAAGGCACCTGATTTACCAGCGACTGTTACGCTGCACATCCGCGCGTTTAGAGATACGAAATAAGCACTCGATTGAAAAGTCGCACATCTTGGAAGAATACGGCAACATCTCGACATTGAAGATATTCGCTCGATGCCCCGTTTGAATCACGGAATGGCAGACGAATGGATAGGCGTGCGAGACACTAGGATCCATTCTCCAAATTTGCACTCTATGGAACCATAATCAGACCCTGAAGGGCTGAAGAACGAATAGCTTGCGGACGTTGTGTCATCGCCGCCACTCTTTGAAACAACTGGGTGTTTGATCAAGAATATTCGCCCCTCGAGAGGGGACTTACCAGCAGGAGTTCCCCGTCTCTGGCCCAAGATAGCGCATTTACACAACCCGAGTGGCCATAATCCGCATCGTCGCCTAGAACATTCACTCGGTCAAAATCTGGAGAGGACCAACACCTGCGAGACAACAGGCGGTGGTGTTCCTGAGCATTTAGCGTCGACGAGAAAGGCATCATGTACGCATTGGAGAGAAACAGGTGGATCCAGCTTCAGCAACGAGTACAAAGCTTGTCGGTCGTGAAGTGTCTTGAACAGTGAGAATTACGTCATTTGACTTTCTTGCTTCCTCGGGGGAACCGTTCGTTTGCGAAGAATTATTCAAATATCGTACACTACGTAGCTACTCGCAACTGTGTCCGAGCAACTGTGGGAAGTAGGGCCCCACCGGACGAAAGGAAGGGAAATCACAGCGGGAGTGCTATTTACTTGGCAGTCGCAAACCCAACAGCGTTCCTTCCGAGATCATAAACTGTGTAGTACCGGCGGAGGAACACGTCGCCTGCATAGACGTTCAGAGCGCGGTAAGAAGAGGAAGCGCACGATACTGACCAACAATCCAGAGGGATCCGCCGGGCAGGTTGATGTCCATTCCGGTGAAAGCGGACATGCAAGTCCCTTGCACTTCGAGAATGTAGTCACTGCCCTTGAGAGGGTATGGCTTGCCACCAAATTCGAATGTTAGGTCGGGGAGAGACGGGACCTTGGCACAGTCCACAGTATACTGCCCATTCCAAGACTTGGTGGCGCCAATCTGAGTGTTGAGCATTTCCGCGATGTCGGTGGGTAGGGCAATGAGAGAGGTGCCTTGATCGCAATTGTAAGCAGCGGCTAAACCCCTTCAAGCGAGGCTACTCACCGGTATCGATAGCAGCGCCAGTGTTCTCAAGCACCAATTCGTCATCACCAAACTTCACCTTGGTAAGCTCCACCTCCCAGTACGCCTTGCGGCGAACAGGGACATAGTTAATCTTCCCAGTGTAGGCAGAATCATCTATTCCTCCGAAAATGGCCTCACCGCCGTCTTCCTCTGACGAGCCGATTCGGAAAGAAAACACAGGTTCGTCAATGAGGCCTGCGTTGATCATGCTGTAGAACGGCGGGGTGATGTGGTTTACACTGATGGTGTCATACGCAAGCCCTGATACTCGATGAGCTTCGAAACAAGAACAGAGTGAAGAAGCTCACCGAGAATGCCGTCGAATTTCCCAAAGGCAAAAGCCAAGCCGGGCTCCTTGGTGGCCTCGGCAAAGTCTTGCTTGGGGATCTTGAGGTCGCCGATTGCGAGCACGTCGTTGGAAACGAAACCTTCCATCGAGCCGGACCCGTATTGGATCGAAAACTCAGAGCCATTGGCTTTGTAGGACGACGACGACGACGAGTCGTATTTGGCGTGCAGGAAGCATGCAATAGATGTGCAGCTTGTGCTGGGTACCCAAAGATTGGACGAGCTTGAAATGATGTCAGCAGCTGCGGACGATGCGATGCATGTGTGTTATTACCCAGTATCGAGGATGACCTAAGAGGGGAACGTAAGAAAAAAGGTTCACGAGTCATGGGGACGCGTCACCTTGAATGTCTGCGGGGGAGTGCCGAGCTCGATCTCAGCAAAGTACTGCGCATTCATGAAGTCTGCGGACGCATGAGATCAAATGCGGGGATCAAAAGGTGTGGTGCGTACTGCTGAGAGGGACGCCGTGGCCGCCCTTGAGCTCTGACTGAGTCCAGAAGAGCTCGTCGTCACCCTGCTTGTGAGGACGGTCGAAACGGCGGCCAGAGCCGCCTGCACCCATCATGGGGACCTGGGGCTGCAAGGGGGCGCCATACTTCTCGGCGAGATAGGCGGCCTCGAGCTCTGGGTTGTCGAGAGCGGGGGCAAGCTTGTTGAGCTTGAGCTTGTGGACGCGGGCAGCGAACGCGAGGGGGAGAAGGGACAGGAAGACTGGGGTGAGCTTCATTGTGGTGGTCAAGAGCAACCGTGAAACTGTGACACAGCCTGTGACAATGACAGCATTTGGCCTCCTTCCTTTCTCGGACGTCTACATGTCCCGCTCGCGCCGATCCAAGTCCCAGGCCAGCGCCGCCGCCGAGGGTCTCTCTGTCCTCGACAAGCTCGTGCTCGCCCAGGCCGTCTGGGAGGTTGGCCCTGGCTCGTGGCTCAAGATTTCCCGCCTGCTTGGCAAGCACCCGCTCCTCACCCACCCAAAGACCTTCTTCACAGCACAAGTCAGCCAGCGTTCCTCACTTGAATTTCAAGAGACCCTAGTTGACCTCTTGTAGTCGTGCCATGCAATGTACAACCACCTCATGAAAGAAGCCGGATTTGAACTGTCAGCGCTTTGTTATCTTTGTGTGGCTTGTCGGTGCTCACATATTTTGACGACCAAGGAGCGACGCGAATAACGCCGTGCATGGTATGGGCTGCTGGTCTCAGTTTGAGTGCCCGCTAAAACATGTTACAGCTCCCACCCACCTCAAACTCGCGGAAAAATTCTACCAGGAACGTGTCGAGGAGCTTCGCAGTCTCATTGGTGCCGAGGAACAGCAATTCAAGTACGAAAACATCATGTACATAGCTTCTTTGGGAGTACTTACGTCCTCGCGCAGAGCCATCGTCGCTGAAATCGACCAAATTCGTGCCGGTCAAAGGGATGAAGAACTTAAGGCCAAGATTACCGGCGTCCCTGTTACAGAGAAGGAAGCAGACGATGGCACGGTAGAAGCGACATACGGCATACCGGTCCAGGTATATTTTACCATCCAGCTATGTCGTTTTATCAATTCCCTGTCGTAGGATGTTTCTGTTGACGCACTCAGTGCCACGCCCGTGGAGGACCCCGTGGAAGTCGAAACGCACGAGCCGCAAGCTGAAGCGATCGAGACCGTAGACCAAGAGGAACCTGCGACGATTATCCCTGGATTACCTCCACCCTCGGAAGCCGACATGGAAGATGTTCTTCCACACTTGGAAGAGGCGAAATCTACAGAAACGTCTCCTGCTCCGGAGGTGCCATATTCTCCCGCCGAAAACCTGGATCATCTTATGCAGGTCTCGGACGATGAGAAGGCGCCAGAGGTAGAAGTTCCAGACAGCATCCCTGAGGAACAACCTGTTGTGTCGACATCAGCAACCACGCCGGAAGAGGCAATTGCCCCAGTCCCAGCTGCTGAACCCACGGCGGACAATGTCAAACTAGAGCCTGTGGATGCGCAGAATGACGAGGAGGATATGGATCAAAGCCCCTCAAAACCAGTATCACGAAATTCTGAGGCTTCTGGTGCCCCTGAGACTGGTCCGGCGGAAGAAGTCATTTCTACTCGCCGTATGGTTGTTTTTCCACCGCTCGTTTCCCCATCTTAGTTGTTGCTTAACAGGCTCCTCCCGCCGTCGTCCGTCCGACTCCCTCGCATCTGCCCCTGCATCTACACCTGCCCCTGCCGCTACTCCTGCGTCTACTCCTGCACCCAAGAAACGCGGTCGCCGACCGCTGCAAAAGCCGACACCTGTGCCGACACCTGAACCCGAAGCAGAAATAGAGCAGCAGTCTACTCCGGCCCCAACAGTGAGCGAGCCGACCCCCGCAGTAGACGAAACGCAAGCAGAGGAAGAACCTCCGCTGTCTGCTGCAGTCCGCCGGCGCGAAAGTACGTTTTCTACGCTCTTCACTGGGTCGATGCTTATTCAAACAGGCAAACGCAAGGCCTCATTTTTCGGAGGAGTGGACTCCCCCCGCGCATCCAAGCGAGCCAGAGAAGACTCGGAGCCCGTCGACGATGACGAGCAGGGTAACCAGCCTCTCATCCATCTATATACTCAACTGAACCTCTGTCTCAGGTTCAGGTTCAGCTGTCCTGCGTCGTCGCCCTACTGGTCGGACGGAAGAACAAGTTGCGCTCAAGCGTTTCCAGACGGTGATCACCATGGTTCACTCGCAGATATCTCAACATCGGAACGGCAATATATTTCACAATCCAATCAAGGTATCCGAGGCCCCCGATTACCACGACATCGTAAAGCGGCCCATCGACCTCAAAACAATCAAGGCAAAAATCAAGGACGGCGTCATCGGCAATTCCCTCGAGTACCAACGAGATATCTATCTCATGTTCGCAAACGCAATGATGTACAACCGACCCGGTTCAGACGTGCACGTCATGGCAGAAGATGTAGGTTTTTTTCCCGTACTGGCCGTCGTTCAATTGACGACGAGCGCCACAGATGATGGTTGAAAGCGACAGTCACATCAACACTTTCCGGCAAACTGAGGGGTATGTGAGTAGGCCGCGTGCTTGACAAAACGGTCCGCCTATATGAGGATCTCGTTGAACCCATCTGTATATGTACTATGTAAGGCACACATTATCCTCTTTAAAATCTTAAATTACGCATGTACGAATCTTTTGAACTCTGTTTGGATGCAATCTGTGTTTTCTAACAACATCCATGTGGCATGAATGTGAGCACCCTCAGGTGGATGTACTTTGATGACGGTCGGCTTCGCCTCGATTCGGAATCATCCTGCCTCCCCCAACACGTCTCAATTCTATCTTCCTCGTCTCTTTTCTTTCCTCTTTCCCCAAGCGTAGACACACGGAAATAAACGCCCGTCACATCGTCGCCGACTGCGGCTACCTTCCGTGCGCTTTGAGCGTTGACTTGCCGTCTGTCGACACAAAACTTGTGAGCTGATCCTGTGTAGTAGACGAAGAACGGCGACTTTGTCTGCTTATCCTTGGTCACTTACACTGCGCCTCTTCCTTTCACATCGAGCTTGCTTCCAGGCTTGGTGTGCAACGATACCGCTACAAACAATTTGTTGCACCAAAATGGTTCTAGACATTCATGTACGTGTTTCTCGTCGGAGCTCTTCCGCTATAGCAGAAATGTTGCACCCGAACAGCTGTATTGGAATGGCTCAAGGTTTTCATGTATAGCCATTCAGTTGTGACGATTTTGCTGCAGTCGAAACAGCGCAGGTACATTTTTCAGCTGCAGATAGGTGGGTCAAGAGGAGAAAGACAGCTTGTCGGCCGGCGATAAGCGAAAGAAAAGTGTTTGAGGTTGGTTTGAGGGGACCCAGGAGCTCATTTGAACGAGAACATTGTGGACGTTCAGCTGCAGCCATTGTGAGAACAACTATTGAACTAATCTGTGGAGGATTAGACCGGCGGAACCGCCGGATCCGCCGGTTTCGGCGGTCTAAACCCTTAAGGATACGGCCATGCCTTCACGATTCCACGAAATCTTCACGATTCACGATAGTCAGGCTTTAGCGGGGGGTACTTATGTCAAGGACTCGTCCGTGGGATGATGTGGTCGACGGCAATCGTTGATCTGAGTCCCCTTTCGGATTACGTCCGTGGTGAAGTTGCCCTCCTTCCTCTTTATGCTGCCTCAAAGCTACTCCAAAGCGAATAATGATTGGCCTATGAATTCTCCAAAGCCTTGCCGGTTGAACCAAACACTGCTCACTCATTTTTACGCCCCGTTAACGTGTGAGAATGGACGAGGACCGTCCTTGAATTTACAGCCTTTCCAAATTGCCAGCGTCTGTCAAAAAAAAACCGAGGGAGAGATTGAAGCTTGGTTAAAGAGTCCTGCCCTACATAACACGAATTGAGTACCAGAAAGGTGCCTCATAAGACATGGGTCGGGGCTGGTCCGAATGGGAATTGACATCAATGATTGCCGACTTTCATATCATTCCCACGGACGAGTCCTTGACGTACCCCTCACTAAAGTCCAGACTTTATATACTATCTGTCCCGATGGGTCTGATAATTCCCGCTAGGTCCGATAATCTTTTTGTAGCATTTTTTCCTGAGCCCTTTTTGCTTCGCTCTGTCCCGGGATAGCATTTATGACCAATTTTGTACCTTAATGTAAATTATAGGGAGCATCCGAGGGCAGGAAGGCACTCTACGAGGCACAGCAAACTGGCAAGTCGCGTTGATGGGAGATGATGAAACTATTTTAGAACACCATTTTGGCGATTTTGAGGAACACTTTTGAATATATTCTCGCCCTCCAATGCCTTAGCCAATTTAGTTGAGTGTGCACAACATGCACACAAACCATATGTGAGCAAAAGAGTTTCCAAAAGCCTCTATGAAGAATGTAAATAAAAAGATTATCAGACCTAACGGGAATTATCAGACCCATCGGGACAGATAGTAGGCACAAAAGAACGACTGTCTTCTTTGGTGCGATAGAAAGTCTGGTTAACGAGACTAGATTCACGACTCCTTCACGCTGTTCTCATACACGGCAATCCCGGCTGACAATGGAATCCAATGGCCGGCCATTGGATTCCAATGATCTGCATATCCGGCGGAATCCAACCGCGAGGCCGTAGGAATCCGACGGTCCCCATCAAACTCGTGTAATACACGCGGACCGGCAGAGCCGGTCCGCGGCACCGGCTTTCAACGGCCGAGCCACCCACTTCCACAGACCTCCACTGGACGTCCTCGAACATCCATTGCCCTCCACTGAACGCTCGGGTACCACCACTGACATCCACCGCACATCGAACTTGGTTCAATGGAGGCCGCCAGACTTCCTGTAAATGTGTCACTCGCCAATCATCGATTGACGTCCCATTGGATCCCACTGAACATCACTGAATTTCCAGTGGAATCCACCATATCTCGTCGATAAATACAGTGGAGTTCAGTGTATGTCCAGTGCTTTTCCATTGGATTCCAACCGAATTCCGCTGGAAGTCAGCGGAGGTTCGGTGGATTCCAGTGGAGCTCAGACAATATTCCACTGGATTCCACCGGACGTTCACCGGTTTCCACTGGAAGTCCAATCTATTTTCTTTATCACACTCTGCCTTTTTGGAATTTCTTGAGCACGGGACTGTTTTATGGCCATTGACGGTTCATGACATAGCAACTGCAATGTCTTTTTGTACTCCATCACGACATTGGTTTTTTTTATCTCAATCTACACTATCTACCATCTCCCAGAACTGCTCATCGAGCCCTTCCTTCTGCTTTTCGACTCTTCTCTCGACCAATTCCTTGTAGAGCAACATCAAGACATGCACCGAAAAATCATAATTGACGTTAGACATTTGACGGAGTTGAGCCTCATAGCCGTTAAGCCAGGCATTGAGTTGCTCGGCGGTTTCAGTGTTGAAAGCTCGGGTCGTGTGAGTGCGTCCATTATCGTCGACACTGACAGAAATCAGGTCTGGCTGAGATCCATTAGTAGGAGCCGGATTGCACCAAACCCGACATAGAACATCGGCGGCCTGATGACCGATGTAGTGCCATGCATCAACGATGAGCTTCGTCGATTTAATCCACAAGCTGTTCGGGTCCTGCGTGACAATATGGCGGAGAAGATTGCACGCGTCATCGTATGCCAAGAAACTGGGTCTGGAGTCGGGATAGTCTTCCCAGATCCTGTTGATGATTTTCAGGACCTGCGAGGAACTTTCCGAGCGATAACATTTGCCCCATCCTATGGGACACCCGCAGGACCACTGTACCGTCTGCAAGCAGTGTATTGATCTTGCACGGAAGGTGTGAACAACATTTTCTCCCGCTATCCCATTGAGCTCCGGAAGTTCAGCGTGAAACGAAGGTCCATTCTGGGGTGCATTTGCGGCGGCTTGATCAGCTTGGCGACGCATAACACGCTGAACTCCGGGAAAGTTGAGTCGACCAAAGCGGTTCTGGTATTTCTGGTGCCAGGCCTTGTGGGATTCGCTATCGCAAGTGACAGCCCCGTCGGAGTGCACAGGTCGTCCGCACGGAATTATGCCACAGATAGATCTCATCTCGAGATGATCCATGCAGAACCGGCCATCTTTATAATTCACCAAAGCACCTTCGCAGATACTGACAGCGCAAATCTGGTTCATAGAAATCAGTCAACCGGACTTTACAAGACGATGCACACACACCCGATGAGGCAATGTCTTGCCGTCCATTACAGCCATACGTGCGTACCCGCGTGCAGACCCTGGCACTCTCTCTTGTTGTTTAGGATGAGTGGCCAGGGCAGGTGGTAGGTTTCCTCCGGGCACATTGGCAGCTACATTCGCCTGTGACACAATTAACGGAGAATAGAAGATGAGAAACAGATATCTTACTTGAGCGAGGGCCTCAGGGGCATCAACGACACCGTTCTCGTTTTCGGCCAAAGCAGTCCCTTCAAGTTCTGCAACCAAGTCGGTGCTGTATCGCTTCAGGTGTGTGCACCGGGTGCATCCGTGTTCCATGGCACCTGGAACAACACCTCCGTCTTCACCAACAGCTTCTCGGACAGCCTCGGCCAAGGCATGTGAGCTTGAATGAGCAGGGACAATGAAAGTGTCTTCGAGATCGTGAGCCGAGATCAATCTCCGCGCAAAGTGCTCGAAGTAGAGGCGCTGTGACTGGCGAACGGTAACTCTTTTCCCAGCACCGATGGTGTCGCTGAGCCACTCTGCAAAATTGGCCCATCCCGAATGAAAGCGAAGGATGGCATTTTCCTGAGCCAGCGCAACTCTTCTGTCCATCCAGACACCGTGTTTGGACACACGCAGATATGTCGCATCATATTCCAATTTCTGGAGGCGCCCCGGCGTGTTTTGATCTTGGGGAAATGTTATCCGGTCTGGGTAATACTCTGCGAGACACCGGGCGCAATAGGCCACGTAGAGTACAGCTTGCTCCCACCGAAAATCGCTGTTGAGCAAACGAACTCGGTGGGGTTCACGATGACGCCGAAGAGTAGGAGGATATCCGTCGTATGGGCATAGTGAGCAGTTGATTCGGGTTGTGCACAAGATGGTGTGCGGCTCGGGGAAGAGTTGTGTGGATTGATCTTCGATCCCGAGGAAATGATACAGACGCTCCAAATCTTGGACGACCTTGTCAGCCAAGCCACTTCCAAGACCCTCATCCTCAGGCGGAAAATAAGGGTGCTCATGCTCCCTATCAAAAGCTTGCTTCAGAATCTCCCGAATACTCCGCAACCAAGCTGTTTCACGAGGTTGGCGGGGCTCTCGCTGTTGATTCACGTGAAGGCGGAAAAGCGGATAAGTTGCAACTAAGACAGTAAGGATATAGAATCCTCGCCGCACAGAGAATTCGGGGACAAGATAGAGCTGTAGAACAAGGAGAAACTGCCCGAGCGTCGGTGCCATGATGGTAGATGGAAAGAATCAGATTTCCTTTTTGAGATTTCGACTTGGTACCAACTTGGTACTGCGTATTGGGCACGGCGCGAATTCTGCAACTGACTGACAGCGCGCCGGCAGCGAAATTGAAGTCTTCAAACGGATACCAATTGTTCCATTCATATCGTTGTAGACTCAACTTCATTTATTCTGAAGGAATTCGAAAACACTACTTCTAATGTCGTGTCAGATTTCATGTCGGAGCTTGGGCCGGCAGCAAGAAAGAACTTCTGGTCCTGAGGTCAACATTGACCAGGTTTAAACCCGGATCTAGCCAGCTGATACACACCGAGCAAGAGGAAAGACAAAAGACAGTGACTCCCGCCGGAGGAGGCGGTCTTGAATGCGTTGTCAGCTACTACCGAGTTGGGTAGCGAAGAAGTTTACACTGGAGTGTCGTTATCCAAGTGGCTTCTTGGTGGGGTCTTATTCCGAAGTAGATTTGATGTACGTCTTATTTCAATTGAAGTTCTCCGTCAAACTATTTAAGTAGTTGATAGGGTTGTGGGTCCGTCGGGATCTTCTGCGGTGAAGATTGTTGGACGGAAACTGTCAGGTGTGGCCGATTCTTAACTGAAAATAAATTTGCTTACCGTTCGAAGGTGTTTAGCAAGATTTCTGCAGGAATTCCGTATTCCTGTTATCGGGGTAAGTTCTGCTGCAGGAATTCCGTATTCCTGGGTTTCTTATAATTTCTTGGGGTATTCTTCAGGGGTTGCTTATGTAATCAGACGACGCTGAAAGGCTTCTGGCCGTCCGGCAGGTAACTCAGGGGTATTTCTGGGGTGTAGTTGTAGCTTAGGAATGTACAACCTACGGTTTCAGGCAACTCAGAGGGGCTTAGGGGAACAAAAGTTGTTCCTGGCAGGGAGATTTGAAGGGGGAAAACTGGATGTCATTGGTAAAATCAGGGCTCCTTATATACTATTCAGTCTTTCCTTTTTGGGCCAGTTGTTTCATCCTAGTCACGGAGAAGCCCAGCTTTCCTGACTCTTACTGACTCTTCCTGACTCTTCCTGACTCTTCATGACTCTTTATGAGTTAGGGATTCCTTCTTCTTTTGACTCCCCTTGACTCGTGTCTTTGATGAAGTTTCAAGTGGCTTGAGTGAGTTCTTACTGAGTTAGGGGCTTTTGATCCCTCTGATGCGATTGATGATGAATTGATGGCCGATCTGATGGGAACCCAATTAGTTTCCGAGGACATTGTAGCTTGTATGGTAGTTGCAAAATGGCACCTTTCAATTGTAAGCTAGAAAATGATTCATTCGGCCTCTTTTGCCTGCTTTGAACATGTTCTGACTACCATTCCAATGGGAGTCTGACATCCGCGGGGAACAAACTTCAACCGTCCTCGGTTGATTTCTGGATTTGACTTTTGCTATCTACAGAGTTCGATGAAAGAAAAACAAGCAAGCTATTCTGCCTTGCGGAGAACCTTCGCGTTAAAAGACCTAACCCGACCTCGAACGTGCTGAACAAATGGAACACTGTACGATTTTGTGTCCATTTGTACCATCATCAATTTCCGAGCTTCCTTGTTGTCCCATTCCACAAAAACCTTGCCATCCTTGTACATCTTGGCGTTTCCGATGTTCCATTCCGCTCCTACGGTGCCGTGGCTGGTGACAATCATGCCTGGGTGAAGTTGAGTAGAGGCGATCGTCATGATAAAATGGTAAGGTTTGGTGTGAGTAACCGAAACCAGAGCGCGGGGAACGGATGGTTCTTCAGTGCGGCGGACAGTGAAGTCGAAGCTGTCTTCCGTGGTAGCACGCTTAAATGTGAAGTTTTCTGCACGCAACACCTCGTATTCCTTCTCCCGGGGTTCCCCTCGCTTGCCTGGCAGTTCATCCTCCAACTCGATTATGTCCAGCTCATCAAGACGAGCCAACAGATTGGCTTCAGTGGTGCTCGAGTTGGCAGGATAATTCCCGCCTAAGGTAGCGGTGGGCGAAAGCGCAGCATATTCGGGTGATGGCGGAACGATATGGAGGTGAGAGTAGCAATGGATTCTTTCAGCCGACTCCCGGCGTCGCTCTGTTTCGGTATTCACCGTCTTTGTGCAGGTCGTTGGTGAGTTTTCTGCAAGGGTGAACCGTGAGGAAGGAGAACATACACTGACTCGTTCAATACTGATTCGAATAGGTGTCTCGATTGCTGGGCATCGGTCATGGGTGCTATAATGGACACGGCGTTGAAGCCACTTCTTCATTGTGGGTAGTTAAGTCGTGGTCGTGGCGTTGGGTGAAGACAAAGAGGTTGTATTCTAGAATCGAAGTTCTGTCCCTGCATGTTGAACGAGCTTAAACTTCAGTATGATCTCCGCTGGTGATGGCCGTATTGAATTCTGTGTTCGGCTCGGATTCTTTGATGGCTTATTCTTAAGGCGGTAGCAGCTTTCTTTTTCTGAGTTGAAGGTTGAGCCGCTCTTGTTCCTTCCTTACAAGTAAACACATATTTTTCTCGAAGCATTTATCCTACAAAAACGTGTGAAACATACATGGTAGAATTTCTGTGAGACATCGTGTAAATGTTGTCGTATCAAGGGAAATGAAGTGCGTAAAATATCGAGGACAGGGCGAAGGAGAGGACTGAGTGAGTGCTTGCTAAAGTGTTACGCGACCGGTGTTAGTTTTGCCCGCCCGGCCCACGAAAGCACCTTGGCAGTGATGAGCATGTGGAACAAAAAGATAGGCGAGGTGACGAGGATACCTTGGGGCTACCGGCAACGTTCCTCCCCTTCCTCCTCCTTGTTCCTCACGAACCCGCTGATACTTGCGCAAGCTTTCTTCGACATCGTGGATGGTCCAATGACGCAGCATCTGGAAGTACTCCCATCCTCCACGATAAAGGGGGTCGACGCGGAATGGGAAGCCTTCGGGCTCAAAGACAAAAGTACTGCCTGCGGCGCCAGTGAAATTAGGGTCGACAGCACCAAGATGCATGATGCGAAGTTGGGCGGGTGGCATCAAGAGGAGTATAGGTCCGCAATCCAGGTTGGCCCACTCGCACTCGACGGCGACCAAGTCTGGAAAATCCCAGGCATGGCCTTTCAGACATTTAACGACGATGACTTTGTCGAAGGCTCCCCCGCATTGATATGCGAGTCCAGTGCTGACCCGTTCTGTTGGTGATGCGGGGATCCAGCGGTATCGGGGAAGGATGGCTAGCTTGTCTGGTGCACTGCGTTCTACGCATAAAACCCCGCCGCAAGCTTTGAGGTGGAGGATGGTGGGCATGGGAGTTGGGTGGATGCCGGTCATCTTAGCGGGTTTATATTGGAATGCGTGGCGGAGGAGTTAGAAGGGGAATGCGGTGATCTGGCTTCCGGGAATCTGCTGGCGGTGACCTGACTCCTGGACCAGGGCCTTGTGTGGCGTTTTATAGGCTTTTTGGGACGTAAAGGGACGGCATATATTCTGTGTTTAGGTGGCTCCCGGGTACAGAAGAGAGGGATGTCGTGGTTGCAGCGTGAAGAGAGCGTTCCAAATTCGTAAAAGGTGTGGGTTAAGAAGAGAAAGTGATAACGCGTGACAGTTTTTGTGACTACTGTACATATTTAGCCGCTACATTGGCATTCAAGAATACTACGAAAGGGTTGGGTATAAGCTGGGAATTAATTGGAGAGATACACTTACATCGCTGGGCCAGATGGAATTTATGGCTGGTTTTTCAGAAAGATGATTCTTCGTCTGATCCCATTGAATCCGTTTCTGACACTTCTTCCCCTTCTTCCCCCGACGAGTCTTCTGGGCTGGCATGACGAGAATAATTCCAAAGCCCTACCCCGTAATTGTACGGAGTAGGCAGGTTGTTCATGCGATCTCGAACACGGAAAAATGGGGAATTGCCGCAGTACTGCGTGTCGGGAGTTGATTCGGGGAGAAAATCGGGATGGACAAGAATATTGGCTGCCAGGAGAATGCGGGGCAGCATGATTCCATTTATTTCGTATTGGGCTTCAATTATTGTGCACCAGGGTTTCTCGAGTGTCGATCCATGATTTTTACGCAGGATGACCAGACGTCCATCTCCGTTGGTGAGCTGGAGCAGACGATCCCGCTGTACAAATCCAGCATCGTCTGGGCCAAGAATGGCATATCGAGAGACGTGCGAAGCTAATCCCACCACGATGTCTGCCAGAATAACTGGTACTCCCAGCACTACTGGCAAGAAGGAGGGATAGTCTGTGCTTCGGGGTGCGATCAAAGAGGTAATGCGAGCAAACTCAGCCGGTGAAGGTGCGGTGCTGCGGGTGGCTGGGGGAAAAACAGGTGGCATAGGAGGGTCCGGGGAGGGAGAGTAAGGCGGCTGTACTTGATGAGCTAGGGATGCGGGAATAATCTCCCTTCCCAAGTCCTGCAACGGGCGCCTGGAAATGTTGGGCGGGATGGGCACGGAAAATTCTTCGTGCTCCATGGCATGGAGGGCATCTGGAAAGGCTGCGAATATGATGGGAGATTCATTGACAGAGTCTGTGTACCAACCGTTTTGTGAGTTGGCCGTCTGAGGTCCTGTAAGTATATTTAATAGAAATGCCGGACCTGCCTCGTCCTGGGGTTCCACTAGCGCAGATTGACGCGCTAATTCCATATTTTTCTCGAATTCTTCTTTAGCATCTCGTCGTGCCCACCTGAGGGCGGAGTCGGCCGAGTCAATGTTCTCCTGGTGAAGCTCTCGAGCCTCGGGCCCATAAGGGTGGTCTTGGGCTTTTTGGACTAAGTCTCGCGCCTCCTGCAATACCAGGTGTCGTTGTCGCTGTCCCATGAGAACGATAAGGGAGGTCAGAGTCGTGTGGGAGGTATTATTAGGTGCTTCTTCTGGTTTCGGAGATCTCTTGTCGTGTCCTTGCACGCCCTATGCTTCTTTTACTGAGTCTTCATCGTCTCCGAGCCACCCCGTCTTCATAAACCAGTGGCTTCGTGTGATATAGGGGAGAAGACGGAAAGCTGCAACATTGTTCAGTGGGTAAGGTGTGCCATCAAGCTCATTTAAAATATAAGCGCCTCCCCGTGTCTTTCTTTCCACTTCGAATGGCCCGACATACCGAGGCTTGGATTTCCGATCCAGGTTCATTTCCACCTTCGTGTTCCTCATAAGCACTAATTCTCCTGGCTTGTAGCTTTCCCGCTGCAGTTTTCGCACAAAACGTTTCTCAAACTGTTCTTTGGATTTAAAACGTGCGGCTTTGAGCGTGGCCGCCGCGCGTTTTATATCTGCGTCGTGTTTCTGGAGTTGTCGAATTCGCATAGCTAGCAAATCTTCAGTTGACATTCCCGTACGAAATCCTTCAACAAGGAAAGTGGCCTCGGTCAAATCGAATGGCAAGATTGGGTCCGTGGCGTGTAGTAGCTGGAATGGCGAAAATCCAGTAACTTTGCTCACGGTAATTCGGTCTGCAAAGACGGCCGCACATAGTAACTCGGGCCATTTACTTAGGTCGCCCTGGCATGCCTTGACAATTGCTTCTCGCAGAACGAAATGCCCGCGTTCTACAACTCCATTGGCATGTTTGTTGTAGCGTGAAATCTTGACTTGAGGAACACTCATCTTTTTCATTAGCAGGGCGAATGCAGCGGCGACTTCTCCCCCGTTATCCGTGGTGACTTGCAATGGAATGCCGTATCGGCAATAGATGTACTGCCAGAAGAATGCGGATAAGGTGCGGGACGAATTTTCTTCCAAAGCTTGTGCTTCACATACTCCAGTTAGGTCATCCCTGGCTGCGACGATGAATTTGTATCCGGAGGCTTCCGGCATATACATTACATCGATGTAAATCTTGCTGAAAATTGTTGTAGGTGCTGATACGGTAAGAGGGATTTCTTTTCGTTGAAGACTCCGAATCTGGCATTGGTGACAGGAGCTGACATGATGTTGCACATCTGCACGTAAATGCGGCCAGAACACCCTTCGTCGCAAGGTTTCGTACGTAGCTTCCAATTTTCGGTGTCCTAAATCCTCGTGAGCCTGAGTCAAAATATCTAGTCTCTTTTCTGGGCTGAACACTACTCGTAGCGGAGCGTGCGCACCATTTCGTTTGTACATGAAATTGGTTTTGTCGTCCACAAAGTATTTGGTGGCCTGCATCAGGAATCGGCGTTTGGCAGGTAAGTCCCCGATGTAAGGGGTTTCCAGGGTCTTGAGAAAATGATGAATATCCATTAACAATCGTTCAGTACTGGCCCTTGTCAGGAGGCAGGACGGAAGTTGGTAACTGGAATAAGTATGTGGGACTGAATGATTCCATGGAAGCGGTGGCAGATAATGGTCGGGGACCAGGGTTAACAGGGCGATGTTGTCTAGCCAACTGTCGTCGTCCTCCTCGACAGGTTCGTCCATGTTGGGCCTCCGCCTAGACAAAGCATCGGGTCCTTGAAACCGCACTGCAGGGACATGCACAAGCTCAAAGTCGAACATCAAGATTCCCTGAACCCACCGGTTAACCGCTGCATTGGGCTGTAAATCAGGAGCATTCAGCATCCCGGAGATGTATTGGGCATCCACTTCTACTTGTAGATTGGTGACTCCGATAATATAAAGCCGCCAGTGTCGTAGAGCGCGATATAAGCCAAACAATTCTAGTTTTGGCTGTGAGTAGCGGCTTTCTCGGTCCGACATTGGAATTGATCCGTATCTTGCAGGTCTTCTTTTCCCTTCGTCGTCTATCTGTGACAGGATCATTCCCGCGGCTTCGTGGCTGGAATCGACGGAGAGGATCACGGTGTTTTGCGAGGTATAATCAATGGGACGAAGGGCTGGAGCAGAACTAACAAATTCCTTGATAGTCTGAAAGGCCTCCTGCCGACGTTCATTCCAGTCAAAATCAACCCCCTTCCGATACAACTCAGTGAGAGGCCGGACCAGCTTTGAATAGTTTTTGATCCAGATTCTTACCGTTCCACATAGCCCAAGAAACCTTCGTACTTCTTGAGGGGTCTCCAACGGCGGCCAATTCATAATCTTGTCAACCCTTTCACTATCTGGTGTCCTTCCTTCGGGTGAGCAAGTTTGGCCGATAATGACCGCCTTTCGTCGACATATCTGAGTCTTTGATCCAGAAAAGGTGGCTCCCGCGCATTCAATTTTGTGCATTATACGATGGACATCCTGGGCATGCTCCCAGATGAATCGCCGTATTCCTGGATTTTCTGGGATGCACTCGGGTATTCCGTTGGCATCCAAATAAGCGCTTGCCGGGCCTTTGATTGGCACATCGTCAATGAACACATTTGCTACATGCGGAACTTCGTCTTGAAGAACAAACACCATACAGCGTTGGAATTCTGCTGGTGAGTTTGTGTATCCGGTGGGCATTGCGGTAATTCTTAGGAGGCCTAATGGAGTCATAAAGGCCGTCATATCTCTACTTTCCAGGTCCATACGACGTGCGTCAAAGCCCCAATATAAATCGAATACCGTGAAGCATTGCCGACTTGCGAAGCCCTCAACAAAATCATCGACTATAGGTAACATTCCTGCATCTCGAATGGAGACTTTATTCAAAGGCTGTAGGTCATGCACAATCCTGAGCTTGCCGTTTTTCTTGAGCACACAAAACCAGCGAGATCGGTATGAAGACTGGCATGGCTCGTATACTCCGGTGTCCATTTTTAGCTTGAGCACAGTGAGTACTTTGTCCAATAAACCTGGAGGAATAGGGATGTTACGATACTCCCAGGGGCGGTGGGGGACGGTGGCCATTTTATACGGAGAAAAGTATGTGTCTTTCAACGTCCCGCGTTCTTCGTCTACAAAGGCCAAAGCCTTTTCGTTCAGCTTTACAACATGCTTAAAAAGCTTAACCTCTTCCTCCGATAGGAATCGGTCTTCGTTGATTCGTAATCCATCCATTCGTTCTTGTGTTATCCGGCTAGTGGGCTCAAATACCGGAGGATTTGGGGATAGGTGGGGCAGAGTCAGCCCTGGATCTGCGGGAATACTGCGTGTGGTGTCTGTGTCGGTGGGAAAAGTTGTTGGGACTGGTTTAACCTTACGGTCTACCCGTTTGTAAGCCGTGAAACAATGTCTCGAATTTTTGTCTTCATCCTGACAAGTTGCTTCGAATATGTATTCATCGTCCTCCTCCAATTGATCATTTTCAAGTTCTTCAATGTGGCTGTAAGACAAAGGAGCTTCCTCAACAATCGTCGATGTCTCTGAGTCTTTTGGTTGACTTGCGGTAATTAATTGAATACTAGGTGAAGACTCAGAAGTGTTCACGAAATTTTTATGAAGGCTGTCATAAAGCACGGCTCCGAGTAGATGCTTTTGCGGGAATTCAACAGACACAAGGTAAGCAGAGAAAAATAGTTCCTGTTTGCCACGTTCTACATGACAAAGTACGTAATCGATCTGAGTCCTATGTACAAGGGATCGCGTCGTGGAGGAAGCTAAGGAGTCAGAGGAGATCCAAGGGCTAGGGTGGCATGATTGGTAAGTGTGTTCCGATTCTATCCAAATTCGACAGCGCTTACCCGTGGTGTCAGGGATTTCCCATCGTGACGGGTCATCGGTATGTGAGAAATTCATGAAACTAAGTGTTTCTTTAGGTCGGGATCTGGGAAAGAACATGAGGAAGGAGTGCGTACGTGATCGGATGGAGGTTGAATTAGGTAGTGGGGTTCGTACGCGTACAGGAATTACAATCCAAGGGCAAGAGTCAAGTGAGATTGAAAGAGGTCGTGGCCAAGTCGTAGGAATCGCGGGAACGGAATGAGAATGTGAGGGTCAGGGGCCGGGGAAGGGAAGGGTGGAAAGACTGGCGAGACGCAGAGAGTTGTCCAGAACTCATCGTAAATTTGAGGGAATGCGAAGCGTAACTGGGGAGGAGGGTGGCATGTTTCCTGCATTGCAGCTGTATTCGGGACACGGTGTCAGCATCGGAGTCAAAAGTGCTTTCAACCTTCGCACCATTCAGCACCAAGTCTGGGTCCGATTATCAGGGTACCAGTCGTCAACCATCTCTCGGAGTCGATCAGCCAAAGTTCCGTAGCTTTGGTTGGCGATAGCCTCGGGATCTTCGCGACAAGCGTCCAAGAAGCCGGCCCTTAAAAGTTGGGCAATTCCGTAGTCGTCATGGAAGCGCGTGGCCAGAAGTTCTTCGATGCAGTAAGCGAGATCAAAGAATTCTTCCTGCCTGAACAATATGGCGCAAGCCTGGAAGAAATTCACTTCAGCATCGTGCAACAAGGAGTTGAGATGGTACGAATTCCGCCGGAAATATCCATCGGGATTTCGCTCCTGCTCCATTTGAAACATCTGATCAATGGTGAAAACCTCGAAGTTTTCAGTGAATGGGAAGAATATTGCCCGGAATCTGTCGCGCAGATTCAGGAAGTCGATGGCTTCGATAAGCCGAGACACCCCATGCTTGATATCCCCGCGCAAGATTCGTAGTTGGGGGAAGCGAAGCTGCCAGCCAATGATGGCTGCTTTGAACGTTGCTGCTTGAAGGACATGCCGACTCAGCGGGGAATCTTCCACCTTACGTCTTTTGGCAGGAACTTCTTCCGCGTCGGGTGGTGATATGTCGTGGAAATGGCTGGAGGCCGGCATGGGTATATATCGAGAGGCGCGAGTGATAGGTGATAATTGAGTGTCCGCAGCGTATTCCTGTTCGACCCGTTGCAAGAATCGCAAGAACAAGCCCATCTGGTCGTTGAGGGCATCAAAGGGCTCGTCCACGACGTAAAGCGATGCTGAGAATTCTGGTAAGTCCTTGATACAGGACTCAGGGAAAATTGAAAACGAACTGGGTGGTGTGCCGATCCGGGATGCTTGGGTACGAATCCCCGCGGCTTCGAGGGTCCTTAATCGTTGCTCCGTGGTATTGAATCCTTGGATGTGTAAGTTGGGCAACAGCTGTGCCTCCAAGTGAGACTGAGAGAATAAGACAAAGTGGTCCAAGAACTCCAGCGCGTATCCAGCAGTCTCAAATCGACGGCGTTCGTCCCAGTTCCATCGGGATGCGTTTTCCTCGCTGAAATCAACCACTCCATATCGTCGTCGGTCATAGGTGACAATCCCGCATTCGTTGCGCATCGGGCGACGCGACGGGGGCGTCCATAGATCTTCATCGTTACCAATTGATTTGTCTGAGGTCCATTCAGCAATCCATTCCATCTGCCGGCGACCGAGCCACTCACGAGCTGCCGCAGACTCTGAATCTTGGGTGGAAGTATCCGAGTCGAAATCGAATTCGAAGTCAAATACCCGATCCGCCCAATGCTGGTCTTCTTCTGTGACCGGAGGTCCCATGCTGTCATCGCATTCGTCTTCTCCCATGATCGGGGATTCGGCGCTCGGTGCGAGGACCGAGGGCGGATCAGCGGGAAGTGACAGAGTCGGAGATGAACAGGGCGTTAATTCGTCGGGAAGTGTATAAGTCGGAGACGGGCATGGTGTATAGGCGACTGAGGAGTAAGTCGGGGAGGGGCAGGGCGTGTAGGTCTCAGGAAGATCAGAAAAGGAGTGGTAGGATTTTAAGTCCTCGTCTGCGTTACTCCGGCTAAATCCCAGGAGTAACTCTGCGTCTCGTATCGGGGAAATCTCCGCCCGAAAGATTCTGGGCTCTTTCAGATGTTCAGCAAGTATTTCTGCCAGCTGATCGGCCGTCGTTGTCCAGTCCTCCAAGTCTTCATTCAAGGGGAAGCGTGCATAGGGATCCCTGAGAGAGGGATCTTGCAGCGGGGGAGAAGGGACGGAGGATGGAGTCGGCAAGGAGCGCAATAATGCTTCTTCGAGGTCACGGATTCGGTCGTCCAATTGTCGGTAAGAACAGTCCGCGTTCTGAGCGGGTGAAGTCTGCACAGCGGTGGTGATATTTCGCAGTACGTGTTCCGCTCCTGTAAGAGCCGCTCGCGTAAATCGGCGTAATATTCGAGTTGATATGGGAGGAGATGCCGGGCGAAGGAGAGGCGTTGTCGATGGGAGGTTGATTAAGGATGTGGAGTTGGGTAATGGGGGGGACAAGGACAAAGCCCGAAGTAGTGGGGTGTGTGTCAGTCCGGAGGGAGAAGACGAGCGTCTGCTGTCTGACTCCTCGTTTATTATCCGAGAAATCCAGCGCATCCTTGCCTGACCTTCTGTGCACAACAGCGGGGGTTCTGTGAGATCGTCAGGAAGGGCGATCATGGTTGATGCAATGATCCTACCTTGCGTATCCAGGGTTAATGACGGGGTAGAGAGTCGTGAGGACGGCATCGATCCCAGATGCAGTGATGGGGTTCGAAGACACAGGACCGGCCGAGGAAGGGGAGATGGGGGATATTGCAGCTCCGAGTCAAACAGGGGTATGTCCTCGTCCGACGAGAACTGCACAGATTCTTCGGATGAGTTATCATCCCAAGGGTCAGGGGATGGAGCGGTTACTAGCTCCTCTTCCTGGGAGTCTGCGTCGTCGTCCGAAGAGTTGGAGACCGACTGAAGCTCCGGCATCGAGCCGTGAGACGAATAAGAATTCATGAGCGGCCGCCCGCCTGGGAGAACGGGATTGGGTGGGCGCGAGACTGAAGGCAGGGTGAGAGGAAAGTAAGTATCCCCGTCTTCGCTGGGCCGGGATGGCGTGTCTTCCAGGAGACTGGGAGTATAGATCCATATGACGCCTGTGCTGCTGGCGCCATCGTATGAACCCGTTGAACCGTTTGAGTCCAGGTCCGCACAGTATTGAAGATATTCGAGATCCGAATTCGATGCAGAGGATGATGAGATATCGGAAGAAGGAGCTGAAGGAGGTCGAATTATTTGAGGCTTCTTGGCCGTGAGTGATGGGTCGGTAGTGGGTCTCGACACCTCGGGCTGAGGGTCGCGGTGAGCAATACGGCGCTCTTGCCAGCTGTCGAGAGCGATCCGTGGCCCCCATTCCCGTGCGTCTCGAGCTAAATCTGCCGCTACCCGAGCAAGACGATCGTAGTCGGTCTCGTCGTATACTGGGACGGAGTATCGCTCCACTGGGCGACTGAATCGGTCTTCGGGGTCAGGAATTTGAACAACGGTTGCCCGGGGAAGATTGGGGTCGCATGGCTCTGCGCTGCGACTATAATTGAATAAGTATGGTGATTGTGAATTGAGAAGCCGGTCCTCGTACCAAGGTGGACAATCACTTGTGTCATCCGGTACGTCCGGGATTCCTTCGCTGTCACAAGAAACCAATAGCCGACTATGCTCGAGGAGCGTTGGCCTCCGCCAAGCCACAGGCCCAGGATGTTTTGCCCTCCTCCAGGTGCGCGTTCCTTCTGCGTTCACTCCCGTATAATCCCAACTTAATTCAACGTCACTGCTGGACTCGCCAATGTGTCGATGAATATAGTCATAGCTGACCGGGAGCTGGCTGGCGAAGTGCGAGATGGCGCTATCATTGATAGCCCGCCCAATCTCCCGGGTATCAGCTTCCAGCGCTGGGACACGAGTAGCAACCCGAGGAAAATTAGGACTCGGGGAGGGGATTCGATCAGGGTTTACTGATGTCTCGATGCCCGGGGGATGAACTGGTGGGGCGGGCGGATGAAGATAATCCAGTGAAGGAAGGATGCTGGTGGAATGCAAAGGAAATGCATAATATGGTCGATGGGGGAGAATGTAGTCCTGGAGGATGTAGCGAATGGCACTTCTCGAGGGATAGGGCGCCTCGAGAGCCCACGGCGTGCCAGGAGCAGGCGGAGGGGTGAATAATACGATTTTAACGTGGCCATTGAGAGAAAATGGTTCTTCCAGATCACTATTGTGCCCCGTAACGTCCGCATTGAGAAGAGCGAAAGCATGCCCTTCGCGTCCGTACGGGTCACGTTCAATCCCTAGGTACTCGGTTTGGGCAGAAGTAACGGAGAGGGGGTTGCATTCGGGGGGCTCGCCCTGCCGATACTCTTCTCGAACTGTGGCGGCGGCGTTGTACAGAACTTGGTACGAGGTCAGTCCCTGCCCGTTTCTCTGGACGGGGCCGACTTCGCCAAACGTGTCGCGATTCAGAAATTGTACCTGTTCTGGATTAATATTTTGCTCCCACTTCGATTTATTTCTCCTTACCTGTTCCATTCGTGAGGCCTCGTCAGTTATGACGGCAAAACGAGGGAAGTGGGTGGGTATATTCATTGCGGAAGGTAAAGTTGATGCTGAGGCCAGCGCGATTAACGACGCGGTCGGCGATTCTGGTTCATTGCAGGGCCGCGAAATGGTGTCGCGGGGAGGAATATCTGGCGATAGAGGAGGTGATGCTCCACCACAAGAACGAGGAGAGCTAGTAGGGCGATGAAATTCATTCATGGAGTTGGAGTAGGAGGTGCTTGAAAGAGTGGGGGTAAAAGGGTCGAGGAGAAGATGGTGATGGTAGAAAACAAGAGGAGAGCAGCTGCTTATATACTCCTCCCGCAAAATTTCCGCGCCATTCTGGTGGTCGCGCCTGCAAGAAGTCGCGCCTAGAGGGACCGTCGCGTCGCCTGGAGATGGTGTCGCGGAGACATTTGAATGCAATTTGGCCCAGTTTGGCCGATCAGACACGTCGGCCACCTCGGCACGGCTTCCGTACTTCTTTTCCTGCTCTTCTCCTTCATGTACTTTCTTCTCTGAGTCGGGCGACGCGGAGGCCAGGTGGTCTCCACCTCTCACAAGCCCGCTATCCTCGTTCATTGCTGGAGCTTTCCTGGTATCCCTCTTATCCGTCCTGTCGGTGTGAGTGAATAATAGAGTACGGAAACTTCTGAGGTCGGACCCCGACACCATCTCTGTTTGGACCCTCAACTCATGTCTGGGCTGATGAGTCTTGGAATCTTTGAATATCAAGTACGTGCCTTTCTTTCGCTCGTCTATTCCCACTAAATTCCTTCGTTGCCAGCGACGCCCGAGTAATAAATCGAAGGGTACTTTGTCGTTGCTGATATATAAGTTCGCAAAGGTCAAAACTCCTCCGCATATCAATTGCACGCCGTCTGCCCGCCCTCGGAGAGTACTGACACCGCCATTAGCATCGTTCATTTGTATGGATTTCGTCAAGTCGATGGGTTGATTCAACACCTTATCCGCTATCCCTTCCCGGATTACGTCGAGCTGGGAGCCAGTGTCAATGACGGCAACGACAGTGCGTCCCTCGATTTCCATGTTGATTTTTATCAAGATTCCGTCTTCCTCTGTCCAGGGATACTCGGCGACGTGCGCTACCATGGCCCTCCGATCGCGGGTCATCATGACAGCCTTAACCGCTCGCGTTTTGATCTTATCCATAGCTAGGGTACGTAGTTCTTTTGACACGGCCAACATCTCACCTACTGTGGACTGAACAGGGGCTTTCATGCAGTTCTCGTACGCTCGCCGCGCCTCGTCTGATACGCCTTGGGCTCGCCCTGCTGCTGCCTGTCCGGGGGCCAATCGTGTCTTCTTATGTTGAAGTGGGGCCATACTGTCTAGTCGTGCATTGGGTGCGTTCTCCGCTGAGTCTCGGGACCGTCGAGTGCTAACATCGGGCATTTCTATGTCGTCTAGGCCTCCTCTTATCTCTTCTTTTGCATTGCGAGCGTCGTACGGTAGCTGTATAGGTACGCCATCCATCGTTATCTTCTTCCTTTCCGGCATTGAGTGGCGTTTTAAGGTTCGCCCCTTAGCCTCAAGGTCCGGGATACTGGCGTTCTGTCGTTTTGCGGGCTTCTTGTCTTCTGGTTCTTTCGGAGGTTTGCCAGCTCCATTGGTAACGCGGCTCTTAAGTTTCAAACCTGGATTTAATGGCGGCATCAGGACTCCATCGAATGCAACTTTTCGAGCTGCTCGAGTTGTAGGAATTGTTCTTTCGGCTTCAAATACCTCCGCTGAAGCTGGCAAATTCTGTTTTGCGGGCGCCCAAACTTGGAAAATATCATAGCCTGTTTCATCGTCCGATTCCAGGCCTCCCTCCTCGGGTTCTTCACTACTCGTTATCTCCTGTTCGTCTTCCTCAAAACCACTGCTGCTGCTACCACTGGAGGCATCTGCCTCGTTTTCCTCCTCCCACTCGTTCTCTGTCTCCGAACCCTCCTCCTTATCAGAAGCTGCTTCATCCTCGTGTAAACACTGTTTCCCTTTGGTATTCCAATAAAACCCCATTACTTGCTTTTCCAACGCAGTGCCGGCATTCTGAAGGATCGGGGCTTGCTTCCAGAGCATGCTGACGGGACGTCCTTGGCGTTCGGCGGCCTGTACCAGGGTTTCAGTTCCTTGGCGGCGGATGGCATACCCATCTCTCATGGTGAATCGTTGGGTTTCCGGGTTCCGCCGAATGACTCCTCTTTCAGTAAGATTAATAATGGCGCTACATTGGTTGATTCGATGATCCTCCTTGCCGCAACCAAAACATCCTGGAGAGTACTGGCGTTCTCCCACTTGGATATTATTTGGGTAGGTGGCTGGTCCACTGGCTTCCACGTTCCACGACTGTCGTGGATTGTTTTCCAGATGAGGCGGGTTTTGACGTTGAAATGGGGGGTTACCTGGGGGTTTTTCTTTGATTTTCAAGGGCTCTCGCTGAATGCAGTGAGCTACCAATGGGTCCATTTTTAACGCTTTGTAATACACGGCTCCGTAGTGCGGATCTCGGATGTTCATCGTGTTGAGTCGTTCAATGATTTCTTCAACTTCATTGGTTTCTTTTCCGAACTTAGTGGTGCGGTCTTCTTCGTGAGTAACTTCCAGTTTGACTTTTCGGTCCTTTCCTCGATCCTTGTGAGCCCCTTTGCTTTTTCGTCCCTTCTTGGCAGTTAATTTTTCTCTGAAGCGACGTTTCCACTTCTTATCCGCGGCCGAATCAGATTCCTCATCCTCGCTGTCTGAACTACTCGATGATGAATCACTGTCTGATCCTGATGATTCGCTGTCGGAATCGTGAAATCCGTGGTACCCATACTCTCGTGCATCCAGGAGAGTGGCAGGGAATTGATCTCGTTTGAAGTATTCTTCAGCGGCGGTTTTGATCTGGGCAACGGTTGGGGCTTTGGCCGTGTCTCGGGTGGGGCTTAATGTGCGGATGGAAATATACAGTTCTTTCCGTAGCGAGGGATGGATGCCCAACCAAAGATAGCCGTCTATCTTTTCTTCATCCATCTTGTTCTTACCCATATTCCCAGCTATGGCCTTGTAGGCACGGTAATAAGCTTTCCATTGCCCCAGCGTATGTAATGCTTTGCGAGCACTTCGTCGAGTAAACTTGGCTAGATCCCCCGGTAGGTACCGCTGGTCCACTTTCTCCGCGTCATAGTAATTGCGGATTTCCGCCCTTAAATTAATCCAATCTGGAGTGATATAGTGGTCTTCGGACTTGATATACTGAGCTACCTTGGTTGAACAATAATCAATGATCAACTCACATTGCTCTTTGGGATCTGTTACATGACACTTTCGAAGTAACTTGTCGTAATGGCGCAAGAAGGTATCTACCTCGGTATATTTTCCACGGAAAGTTTTGGGTGCTTCCCGAGAATGCCTCAAGGGCATGTCAAGAGAGGTTTTCTGAGTTGTGCTGGTCATTCTGGTGATTGCTGGGTATTCGTCAGATGAAGTGGTACTATGAGTCTGTAAACCGTGTTCTGAGTCGGTAAGCGAGTATAAGGAGGGGAGGCTTAGATTGCCGAGGCTCGAACGGGCTGACAAAATGTAGTCCCAATCGACCAATGAGTTCTCGGCTTCGTGGGAGATTTCTTCAAAGGGCGGGTTACTGGGATTGGGAAAGGAAAATTCTTCGTGAGGTGATTGTGGTCCGGTGGAACGTGTGGGTGAATCTTGGTGTTTCTGTTTTCTAATTTCTTGTACGTGAATTCTGGTCTTGAAGGCGTTGCTTGCTTGGTCTAATCTGAGTCGGTGTTTGTTCATAAACCCTTTCGGGAGGCTGGAACTGAAAAAGGTAGTATCAAAAGTATCTCTAGGAATAAACCCCCTGCGGTGGTCACCACGATGTCAGCTACTACCGAGTTGGGTAGCGAAGAAGTTTACACTGGAGTGTCGTTATCCAAGTGGCTTCTTGGTGGGGTCTTATTCCGAAGTAGATTTGATGTACGTCTTATTTCAATTGAAGTTCTCCGTCAAACTATTTAAGTAGTTGATAGGGTTGTGGGTCCGTCGGGATCTTCTGCGGTGAAGATTGTTGGACGGAAACTGTCAGGTGTGGCCGATTCTTAACTGAAAATAAATTTGCTTACCGTTCGAAGGTGTTTAGCAAGATTTCTGCAGGAATTCCGTATTCCTGTTATCGGGGTAAGTTCTGCTGCAGGAATTCCGTATTCCTGGGTTTCTTATAATTTCTTGGGGTATTCTTCAGGGGTTGCTTATGTAATCAGACGACGCTGAAAGGCTTCTGGCCGTCCGGCAGGTAACTCAGGGGTATTTCTGGGGTGTAGTTGTAGCTTAGGAATGTACAACCTACGGTTTCAGGCAACTCAGAGGGGCTTAGGGGAACAAAAGTTGTTCCTGGCAGGGAGATTTGAAGGGGGAAAACTGGATGTCATTGGTAAAATCAGGGCTCCTTATATACTATTCAGTCTTTCCTTTTTGGGCCAGTTGTTTCATCCTAGTCACGGAGAAGCCCAGCTTTCCTGACTCTTACTGACTCTTCCTGACTCTTCCTGACTCTTCATGACTCTTTATGAGTTAGGGATTCCTTCTTCTTTTGACTCCCCTTGACTCGTGTCTTTGATGAAGTTTCAAGTGGCTTGAGTGAGTTCTTACTGAGTTAGGGGCTTTTGATCCCTCTGATGCGATTGATGATGAATTGATGGCCGATCTGATGGGAACCCAATTAGTTTCCGAGGACATTGTAGCTTGTATGGTAGTTGCAAAATGGCACCTTTCAATTGTAAGCTAGAAAATGATTCATTCGGCCTCTTTTGCCTGCTTTGAACATGTTCTGACTACCATTCCAATGGGAGTCTGACAGCGTAGGTAGTATTTAGTAGGTGGTGCCGACTACTCTTGAGGGCCACCCGACTTCAAACGGCGACTGTGACGGTGTCATGACTCCAAAGTGTTTGGAGCCAACGCCAATTGGAGGCTGGGAAATCCATCATCATGAAATGATGGTATAACTGATGGAATCACTGATGGAGTCTAGCCATCACAAATAAGGGTCAACTTACGAAAACAGTCTAATGTTGTCTGACGTATCTACATGTCGTTTCGCGTATTTATGTGTTATGACGTGACCACTGGTAACGTCACTCCACAGCTTTAGCACAGCCACCTCAGAACAGTATATATAGAGCGACCGAATGTCCCATTTAGGCACCCAAAATCTACTTTTCTGTCAACCCCCAACCGTTCAACCCGTGACCGCTGCAGCTCTCTAGGACCGATTTCTAGTGCTCTGCCACCGTTTTAAGCCTACTTGTATAGTGAAATACTCGTGTGCTCACCGTGAACTAACTTGCGACCTGACCTTGCTCTGTGTGCTTGTTTGTTCCTCCGCCGTAACCGTAACCGTCCGCCGCCGCCGTCTAAAGTCCGTGAATTGGTTTCACGTGCTTTTACCTACCGTATAACTCCGTGCTAGCTCGTAAATTGGTTTTACGTGTTTGCAAACTCCCGTATAATTTGCTTTAGCCTTTATATTCTTTCATAAAACAAAACACCATTCTCACCACCCAATCCTTGATCCTCGATCCTGGACGAGAGTTTTGTTCTGACTGAATATTTACGCGACCAGTGATTTATTACCTGAGTGGCCCGTATATCATATTTACGGTCTACTTTATTTTACTGCCTGCCCCTGACCTTATCTGGTGCTTCGCTTCGCTCTCAGCCACCTTGGGAGATTCTGGTGAAACTAGATAAAATTCCTCTGCTACCCTCATTCATTGCCCGCCTCCGTCCTTGGCTACTTTCTGTATTCTAAGGATAAAATCAATCTCCGCCCTCCTCCTCCGCCGTGCGTGAAACACTCGGATAAAGTCACTCCCAGTGGACCACGCGTATTACCGAAAATACACTTGACATCATTGGTGACCACCGCAGGGGTGCGATAATTCTGAAACCACTGTCCGTTACCTTCGACTCAAGAAAACAACTAAAAATAATTCTCCATAAAACCTCCACACCATGCACCTCGACGAGCACGGTAACCCGCTAAACCCTTCCCAACCTCACGCTTCTACTAGTCACCATCATGACGTACCTCCTCATATGACCCAATCAGGAAGTACGACAGGATTTGGAGGCATGACGTCACCGCATTCTCAATTCATCAATCCAGCGCATGACACTAACCTCCCCTTCCCCGACATATCATCACCTGTTCGCCATGCGCCAAGCTCACGTTTTACGCATGTGGACGTCGACTCAGACCAAGAATATATTGGTGCTGCACCTTCGTCTTCGGACTCTGAACTATCCTCCTCAGACGCCCCAGAAAGCCCTGCACCCCGACTGAAGAGTGCTGTCCCCATCTTTGGAGCCTCCAGTACGCGAACAGTATTGGACATGCCTCTAAGGGGAAGTAAAGATGCGCCCAAGACTTTTCGAGGCCAGCATTCTGAAGTTAAATATTTTATAAATCACTACGACCGCCTACTCACCAAGTTCCATGTCTCGGACCCTGTGGACCAGTGCAAGCTGCTCTTGGATTATTGCTCCACTGACGTCCAGGGATTCATACGGGCGTCAAAATATTATCAGCAAAAGAAATGGCCCAAATTGCGTCAGGAAATTCTCCAGAGCTACGACGCAGAACGTGCTATCTCCCGGTATAAGCCCAGTGATATTTCCAACTACACGCTGCGTACACAGAATAAACCCTTCCAGAACCTCTCGCAATGGAAGAAATATTTTATAAAGTACAAAACGATGGCTGGAATATTACTACAGCAAGGGCATATAACCAAGATGAATTACGACGTCTATTTCTGGCTAGGAATTGAACTGGATCTGCGTCGCACCCTGGAGCAAAGAATTAATCAACTCAACCCTACGCGTAATGTGAAGAAGCAATATTCAGTGAAAGAAATTAATACAGCAGCTGAATGGTTCTTCCGTCGCAATCGCGCTGAGGCCATGGTGGTCAATGCCGCCGATTATGGAGTTGACTTGGACAGTGATACTTCTGACGCTGTAGGGTCCGCGGAGGAATCTGAAGATAGTGATGATTCAGATTATGAAGCTTATCGCCGCAAACATCGTGCTAAAGCACGCGCTAAGAAAGAAAAGGAGAAGAAAAAGAAAAAGAAATCCACCTCTGCCACTACTGGGTCCAGTAAACCCAGAACCCTGCAGACCACTGGAACTGCCGAAGAAGTAACCTCCTTAATTCGACAACTGAATAAGATGTCAATTACGGATCCTGAATACCCGCCAGTGTACTATAGAGTCTTAACTCTGGATAGTACAGGAATTGCGGCCAAGTGTGTGCAACCCCCACGCATGCCTCAGTCCACCTGGAATAACTCCTCATCAGGATTCACTAAAGGAGTTCCACCCAAAGCAATAAATTCAGGAACCGCAACTGGAAGCAACACTGTGGGGCCTACCACTTATCCAAACAACATTCCATTGGGGTGCTATGGATGTGGAAATGAGGGCCATCGCATTGGCGAATGTCCAGAAATAAAAGAACTAATAACTAAGAATGTTATTAGTACAGATGAAGAAACGCGTCGACTTCGAATGAAGGATGGAACCTTCATAAGGAGGCAGCAAGGGGAAAGCCTGGTACAAGCCGCAAAGCGACTTGCAGCCCCACGTGTAATGTTCACTCATCAACTGAATCATCACCATCCGAATTTTAACGCTCAAGAAACCTATATTGAGAAGGAATATTTGATCTCGGACGAGGAACAAGGAACAGATGACGCACTTGACATTGCCGAGCGCGACGCCTTTTGGTACATCACGCAGAGTGATGACGATTCACCTGATAGCATAGGCGAGATTTATTTAACAGTGCCGGATGTAGCCGACTTCCCCGAAGGCCTAGACTCGGCTGATGGCCGATCATGTCCGAGTTGTGCCGAACACGGAGTTCACGCCGCGGAGCGCACAATCCCGAGTACCCGAGCAACACGGAAGGAAACGTTTGATGGGGTAATGATGCCGAAACGGGACCAGAAGACCCCGCCAAAAGCGGTCGCAAGGTCATCGTCGCCGAAAGAAGCCGCGAAAAATAGATCAGCAGAATCTCCCGCCCAAAAAGTTCGGGACATGCTACCTGAATTAACGCCCGTAGATGCCCGCCTCCCAAGAACCGACCACCACTCATCCGAAATGGAAGTGGATGAAGGTCTAAAGAAGGCCGCCAAGGAGACAACAACGGACAAGCGACACACTAAAGAAGAGCAAAAATTACCTATTGAAGTGAAAACCTTAGGAAGACAGTCCGGAATTCAAGAAAGTGTTCAAATTCCAAGCATAATTGAAAGAATTCTCGATCTAACCCTGCCAATAACGGTACGAGAGGCCTTTGTAGCCTCAAAAGAGATTCGAACGGGAATACTGGACGCGATTCGTTTGAAAAACGTAAAAGCTGTTCTGTTGGGAAAAGGGAGTGAGAGTCCGTTTGTCGCACAGTGGAACTGGCCCCGACAAGAAGGAGTATTAATCAAAATCGAAGTCGAAGTCAACGGGAAACCCATCTCCGCAATTGTGGACACAGGCTCGCAACTTGACGTGGTACGAGCTGATGTGGCCGCATTGAGAATTGGACGCCCCGTAGACATGACGCGCACCACCAATATGAGTGATGCGAACGGCGGACGCGGGCAGCTTCAAGGCTACATAGAAGGGGTTGATTTTAATTGTGGAGGAGTGTTAACGACCACGGACCTATGGATCTCCCAGCAAGCGCCTTTTGAGCTGCTGCTAGGACGGCCCTGGCAACGAGGCAACATGGTAAGTATTGATGAGAGAGACGAGGGAACCTACCTTGTTTTTAAAGATCGTGAAACTCGCCGTCCTCGTTATGAGTTGCTTGCTATTCCGTATCAACTGGCACCCGAGGTGTTGTTGGGTAACCTGTCGAATCCTGTAAGCCACTTAATAACCTTCACCGCCGATAGCTCCGTACCTGCGCGGGACGCAAATACTAATTCGCCTCCGTCTACAAAACAAGACACAACGAGATCTAGATCGCAGCATCAAAACACGAGTTTGGAAGGACGAAATAGGAAACTCACCTGGGCACTCCTCGTTATGGGAGTGGTATTCGTCCTAACCATAATAAGGAACAAGAATGGCCAGGAAAGGACACAGAAAATACTCGGCATAACGCGTCTGGAATGGGAATGGCTCGGCACCAGGACCACGGAAAGGTATAAAAGAATCGGTGGCAATTCACTCGAAAGCCAAAAAGTTCCGCTTCTCAGCCTGCCCGCAACCTTGACCCACATAATAGACCCCCGTATGCCCCCTTCCTCTCGCCCCCAACGCCCTCGTCCCCCTCCCCCTTCCTCGTTGACCTTCCGCAACAGGACAACGGCTCGACAAGGCCACCGTCATCCTACCCTGCCCACCCCGACTGCGTGCGACGTGCTCAGTCGCGCTCGACCCCACTACTTCGGGCGGATCGACGCCCAACCCCACTCAGGTACTGCCTATAATCGCGTGCAGGCTGCTGCTAACGCTCAATGGGCTGCTCACCAGAGTGGTCACAAACCTCTCGTACGCCCCGGCTCCGTCGTCAGTCCCCAAACCCTCTACACCGGGGTGGAGCATCGTCCCAACGGACAAGAAGTTCATCACACGATATTCCTAAACGCCAGAATGTTAGTACACAATCCTGCAACTGGTAAGCCCGGCACGCGGAATGGCCATGCAATCACCCACCTCTATGTAGCCCCCGTTACTGACACAGCGTGGGACTTAGAAGTGCCTTTTCCATCTGTTCAGCAAGTCAGCGCTTCGCTCCCGGAGTACAGCGCGGCAGCACAAGCGGACATAGGGCAGCAGCGTCGCCCTGGAAGACATCAGCTTACTACGGACCGTCAGATCCAGCCGTGGGCAAGCGCACCTTTAGCCCACACCTTTTCCTCCAAGCCCCCGTTTTCCCCCGCTACCTTCGACCCCCGCCCTGTTAACATAAACTTCTCTCTCCCCCTTGAGTGCGGGTCGTCTTCTCCCGTACCCGCCCGAGCCAGCCACCCGCCGAAGCGGTCGCGCGACTGGTTTGTCACGTATCCCGTGGAAGCGTCATCCAACGTCGAGCTCCCAGGAGCAGCGGATCTAGGCATCAGCCAGCAGACTGGGCATAGCGTCTTGCAACTACACACCTCCCCAATAACGGAGGAAAAACGACCCGACACACCTTTTCCCCCGCGCACCCTTCACTACCAGAAGCCAGTTGTCTTCGCCAGAGCCCCGGAATTGTCAATGGACGAGGTCTTGAAGGACGCCGAAATGGTGGACGTCGAAGGCGCGGAACCCAAGGTAAGCGTCCCGCTCGGGGACAAGAACACTATGGCTGACTTCCCGTTTCACTGGAAGCCGGCCGGAAACGCTCGACTGGAACGACTCCAGTACGAGGTTAAGAAATGCTTGCAGTCCAAGGAAATCGACATTGACGGGCTGCCTAAGTATGTCTGTGGTTTGATGTTGACCCCGCCGAATACTGACCAGGCACCAAGGACGACGCACGGTGAAGAACACAGCATGGCGGGTAGCGGGGAAGACGTTTTTGCGTCCCACAAAAGCCCAGTTAAGCAGACGCAGCACCCGGCAGTTGGAGAAAGAGGGTATACGGAGGGCGACGAAGACGCAGAAGGAGAGACGGACCTGGAGAACGACGACGGAGAAGAGGAGTCGGTAGGCGGCAATCTGATCCCGGGGCTGACTCAATCTAATCATAGTCGTCAGGAATCGGAAGCAGTGCACAGCCCGGAGCCGGTCCCCACGAAGAAGTCTGTCAAGCGTGCTCCGATTACCCGCGATTATTTCTCCTCGAGCCCCTCAGGATCCTCGGACGTCTATTCTCCATCCACCCACTTTCCCACCCGCCCGGGGTCCCTTTCACCTCTCTGCTCAGACCTTAATGATATCCCTACCTTTCCTGACACGCCTTTCACCCTGAATCCACTCGCCTCCGTGTTTGCACCCTACTCTCCCATCGCCGAGGCCCCCAATTTGTCCCACTCGGAACGGCAGCCTACCTTTGTGAATTCCCCCTTCACCTCAGTCCCACTTGCTTCTGTTAGCACGACTACTTCGGACGAAATCGCAGACAGCTACCGCGGGGACTGTCGGTCCACGCCGCCCGACTTCGATCTCCTTGATCTTTTTCTTCACAGCTCGAGCCAGCCACCCCCGCCGCTCGAGGCAGGATCTGCGGAGCTCGATCTTGCGGAACTTCTACGAAACGACTCGGACCTAGATTCGGACTCGATTCCGGCATTGAGTGATTTTAGTGACAGCTCGGACGACAGTATCTATCGCCCCACCTTGTACGTCTCCCCTGCCGCGCCGCAGGCTCTACTAAAAGATAATGGTAGACCACTTCCCAGGACGACTGCCTTCCCCATCATCGATCGAAATCTCATCCATCAGCGCGTCAACTACATGACCCGACACTTACACGACCCCTTGCGTGCGCAGAACCACACCACATTGGTCTGGGTAACCTTGCAGGGCATCTCGCAGGCCCGGTCGCAGATCATCCAAGACCGCTACGACTTGAAGAACCAGGAACTTATCATCCCGCTCCTGCACATGCTGGCTATTCTTGGGCGCTCCGGTCAGCTTTTGGACTTGGAATCGATGCGCACGCAGGGAATGGTGGACACGGATTTACTGGACGAAATCAATTACCCGTCGGATACGGTGGAAGGACAGCGAAGGGCCTTGGAACGAGTATGTTCCCCGACCTCTGCGCCTGACCACAAGCAATCTGACCAGTCACAGGAACAAGCTATCGACACCGCTCTCGACAGCCTTACAATGATCTTTGTGGACGGCACGCTTCGCATCCGCGATGACGCTCACCTATCAGTTTCCAGCGACGGACATCGGGTTCGCGAGCTCAGCGAGGAAGCCTGCCTCCAGGATTCTACGTTCCGCGGCGCACTCGGCGTTCTAGCTGCTATGTTCCTTGAGGACATCGCTTGTGCGGCCGATCTCCGTACCTTGATCCTGGAGTTCATGCGCACCACCGATGACGAGACTCTCGCCCGTGGATGGGAATACACACTCACCGATCTTCATCAGCTTACGCATATCCCGCCACCCTACTTGTTTCCGCAGGAGTACGCCCAGCTGCGTTCGCTGCTGTACCTGTTTGAGAAGCACCACCAGACGAAGGTGGTGGATACTCTTAACGCGGTACTGGGGCACCATTTCCGACGACCGACGGTGATCAACCATTTCTTACATGGCGGTCTATTGACGATCAACGATTCGATTCGCGGCCCTACGGGCCTGACCAAGGTAGTTCGTCGTTCAATTCCGAGGTATCCCACCCTCTCTTCACCCGTCGTGGAACACCCTACCCCTCCCGCACCTCCTTCTTCTCCTACCGCCCCGAACAAGTGCGCTGAGTTTTTTCTGCAGGGTATGGGAGGACTGGGGCGCCTTACTCAGAACTGGGCCGCCGTGTGAGCTGCGTAGACGAACAACGAGTAAGTACTACTCTTGTTCGTTCCCCGCGGACCACCCCGCTTACCCCTTCCTCAGACTGATTGCTGTACTGTATATCTTGATTAGGACTCGTATTGTTTACCGAAATTGCCAACGACATGGACTTCGAGGGATCTCCCCTCTATCTACTCCCCGACTCCGGTGTTCTTGTTACTCTGTCGCTCTGGCCTGCCTCGTACCCCTGCTTTGTACCGCTAGACTGCCATCCTTCGCCATCCGACATACCCTGACTGTACTTTTCTCTATCGCTCCCGGACTACTTATCATGTACACCATCACCCAATTTCCGCTTGTTACTGCTACTCACCCCCTTCCCCTCCCCGAACATTTTCTTGACCATCACGCGTGTCCGTTTACCTATGGACTCCGAGCATTTTCAGCTATGACTTGCATATCTTGTATATTTGTATTTTTACTTTACCGAATCCTACTTGGTTCTTGGTATTTTTGGGGAAACGCGAAGTCTTGCCAAGTCCAAAAAGAACTTTGGTGTTTTACCCTTACCACTACCGACACCAAGGACTCGACACCTCGAACTTTCAAGTCTCGGGTAAAGTCGGAGATCATCAAAAATTCGGATCATAAATTCCTAGAAGCCGACGATGATTTCCTATTCTACCCGGTGGACTTAGAATCCAAAACAGGCGAAGTTCGTCAAGCATTCACTATGTATAAAAGGGTGGACAAGAAAATAAAGCCAGTCTCCACGACTTTCTCGCCAGACTATGAAATCAAACGGGCTATTCCTGAAGACCCCTTGATCACATTAAAACCCTTACCCACTCACCCTCCAAAATTTATACCTACCACCCGGATTACTGAAGAACGAATGAAAACCCTGGACATTAATCCCGATGGATATCTAACTACAGAAGAAGAGAAATTGTTTGCCTACATAATGGTGGAAAACGAAGAAGCTCTCGCGTTTGAAGATATTGAACGAGGGACTTTCAAAGATTCATACTTTTCGCCCTATAAAATTTCGACAGTTCCGCATACTCCTTGGGAGTACAAGAATATTCCCATACCCCCTGGGATCCTCACCAAGGTGATTGAAGTTCTGAAATTAAAAATGGACGCAGGCGTTTATGAACCTTGTCAATCTTCCTACCGTTCACGTTGGTTTTGCGTCATGAAGAAAAATGGGAAACTGAGGATTGTTCACGACCTTCAGCCCCTCAACAAAGTTACTATCCGCGACGCAGGCATGGTCCCCATTCTGGATGATTTTGTGGAAGGCTTCGCAGGTCGCCAGTGTTACACAGTATTCGATTTATACTGGGGCTTCGACGCGCGAAGGATGGAACCAGAAAGCAGAGACATGACCGCATTCATGACACCGCTAGGACTGCTCCGCATCACCTCTATGCCCACAGGCTTTACGAATTCACCAGCGGAATTTCAGCAATGCATGGTCTTCATCATGCATGACGAAATTCCACATATCGCTAATGTCTTTATTGATGACCTACCCATAAAAGGGCCGGCGACTCAGTACTTGGACGCCGATGGAAAGCCCGAAACTATCCCTGGAAATGGTCAGATTCGACGATTCATTTGGGAACATGCCCAGGATGTCCACCGCATCATGCATCGAGCCCATTGTGCGGGTGCGACATTTTCTGGAACAAAAACCCAGATAGGCCGCCCGGAAGTTATGATTGTGGGCCAGAAATGTACACCCTTGGGACGCGTCCCTGATGAGAAGAAGGTCTCTGCCATTTTGGACTGGCCCGCTCTCACGACTCCACAAGAAGTGCGACGGTTCTTGGGACTTTGTGGAACTGTTCGCATTTGGATCAAAAACTATTCAGGAATTATTCGACCACTCACCGAGCTTTACCGCAAGAGTGTGGACTTTGAGTGGGACTTCAGACGCCAGGAAGCTTTTGCTTTCATCAAGCAACTGGTAGTAAGTGCTCCTGCTCTGAAGCCCATTAACTATGAATCCGAGAGTCCAGTCATTCTGTCCGTCGACTCCTCTCGCGACGCCACTGGAATGATCCTGGCGCAAAATGATGAAACTGGGGCGCGGCGACCAGCACGTTATGGGTCGGTCCCCATGAGCGAGCGAGAGTCACGCTACTCCCAGCCAAAGCTGGAGCTGTTTGGACTTTATCGTGCCCTTCGCGCCTGGCGACTATACATCATTGGAGTCCGCAACTTCCAAGTGGAAGTGGACGCCCAGTTTATCAAAGGTTTCCTAAACAACCCGGACCTTCAACCTGACGCCGCTGTGAACAGGTGGATCCAGGGAATCCTGATGTTTCACTTCGAACTCATTCATGTACCCGCTACTCGTTTTCAAGGGCCTGACGCTCTTTCTCGACGAAAACTGGCAGATGGCGAGCACGCGGAGGACGACGATGACAGCTGGCTGGACAGGATAGCCTTATTGCATGGCACCTCACTTAAAACCGCATCAACCCTAGGGTTAAGTTCCGATCAAATTTTGGAACTTAAGCGAGCCAAATATTATCATCTCCCCAAAATAACATTTCGACAAGTCGACAAGTCAACTATAGGTGCCGATCAAACATTATCCCCAAAAGGAGAACTTCCTCATGGGGATAAAAACACTATTGCATCCGGACATGCCGTAAACACTATTGCATCCGGACATGCCGTAATCACTATTGCATCCGATCATGCCGTAATTCCGGCAAGCCCTCTCAAAAACGACTTTAGAGAAGTTTGGAAATTTCCGAAATATTTCCAGCATACTAACCAAGCTTACGATACTCGCCGTATCTATCACCCCTCCGCCGCCCCGTTCTGCCTTCTAGGACGAATGGGACAAGAGCATCAACTCATTCAGATCCAGCAGTTCCTACGTACCCTAGAAATGCCCAATCTAGGTACCGCACAAAAACAGCGCCGATTTATTGCCAAAGCCTCGGAATTCTTTGAACGAGAAAATCGACTGTGGAAACGCAGCCGCGTTGGGCCCCCATTATTAGTCATATTTGAACCCACGTCACGGCTTTCCATACTCATTCAGGCCCACGAAAATCTTGGACATAAAGGGCGAACGGCTATGTGGAAGAATTTACGGATACGATTCTTTTGGCCTTACCTGCGAACAGACGTCAACCACCATGTTGCTTCTTGCCCACAATGCCAGGTTCGAAGTACCAAGAAAATGGAAATCCCGCCCACCATCTCCACACCAACTACGATCTTTGGAAAAATCTACATTGATGTCATGCACATGCCCTTGTCCGGCCACTATAGCCTGATTGTGGCTGCCCGGGATGACCTCAGCGGATTCTGCGAAGCCAAAGCCTTGAGATCCCAGTCCGCTCAGGCCATGTCAGAATTCTTTTGGACATACCTGTACTGTCGGTATGGATGCCCAATCCAGGTTACAACTGATAATGGCTCTGAAGTTCAAGCCGCTTTTGAAATTCTCATGGAACGATTACGCATTCCCAGAATAAGTATACGGCCTTACAATAAGCATGGAAATGGTGTGGTGGAACGAGGTCATTTCACGCTGCGAGAAGCCATTGTAAAAGCCTGCAATGGGAACATGAAGAAATGGCCAGACATGCTGCAGGCCGCAGTATTCGCTGACCGCATAACGGTCAGTAATGTCACTGGATACTCGCCCTTTCAACTTCTTCATGGGACCCTGCCGATTCTGCCCTTCGATTTGGCAGAATCCACTTTTCTCGTTGAAGGATTTTACTCAGGAATGAGCACCAGTGAATTGCTGGCCTTACGAGTTCGCCAGCTACGCAAACACCCTCAGGACATAGCCCAGGCAGCCGAAGCCCTGAAGCAGTCTCGATTCAAGTCCAAACTTCAATTTGAGAAGCGCTTCAAGCATAAGTTGCAGAAACGAGACTACAAGACAGGCGAATTAGTGCTGATGCGCAATGTCAGACTGGACATGATAGTAGGCACCGAGAAGAAGACGGAAGATCGGTATCTAGGCCCGTACGAAGTTCACAGGAAGAACAGAGGAGGTGCTTACATCCTGAAGGAATTAGACGGAGCCATGTTCAAGGGAAATTCAGTGGCCGCCTTTCGCCTGCTTCCTTACATCACCAGGAATCACTGGTTCATGCAAACCGGCTGGATGGGTCCAGAACCTGAAGAAGAATCTACAAATTTCTCCGCGAGCGACTCAGAGGATTCTAGTGCTTCGGATAATGACTTATCCGCATAAAGAAGAACCGCCACTGACAAAGTCATATGATATCCCGTGAATCAAGAACGTACGACGCCCACTTACCACTATCGAAAAACTCATGGAGAAGCCAGGCAATGACACATCCCGGTGGCCTGGACATTCTTCGACGCTCTCGCCATCTCATCCTTACGCTCATCCCGATTTCGGGAACTTGCGCTTTCCACCTATCCAGGTGAAAAAGTACCCTGCTCCAGTCACAGGCCCGCCTACCATCCCCAAATACATTCCTATTCAACCGGCACGGCCAGCACCTGCGCACGCGGGAGCAGCCGCGCTAGCCCCTGTCCGGCCCAAAGAGATGGATGTGATCAACTTCGTAAATCACAGACCCCTTTCACCACTTCCAGTGATGTATGATCGCCCTGCTCCATCTGATCCACGTGGGGGATCGGAATATCGGTACATATCGGCCTATAAGCCGCGGTACCCAACCATTACTATCGACATGAACACTAGACAGGTATTCCGACCTGACACCGAGCAGCCAGAAGACACGCCCAGCTTCCTTATCGCCTCGGCTAGGCTGGTACACTCCCGATACTACTCAGTTCTAAAGTCCTATGGGCGCAAAATAAACTCCACAGACACCATAAAGCTGTACGGAGAGCTCAAGGGATACTGGCTGGTCGAGGAGAGTATTCGAGAAGAAGGGAAGCACATCCTCATAGCGGTAAAACAGCCGCAGCATCGTCTCACCGCCATCATCATGCTTCCTTTCTCATGCTGGGGCCTACCTCCGCCCCCTTCTCGCCCTGAAGCCCCGCTATACACCCAACAAAACCTGCACCCACCTGTACAGTAGCTATGACTCGGTGCCGATGTACAAATTCCCCAAAGGGGATATTCTCATGACTCGGCTAAATACATGACTACAACTACTATGACACGTGACTGAAGCCCCTCGCTGGCGAAAAACCACGATGACACCCTCCCTATCCCTCAGAGACTCCACCCCCGAGCTTTCCTTTCCACCCCCGGCTAAACCATCCCCCGACAATTCTAGCCCTCTGCGCAAAGAATTCCTACCCTTTGTTTCAAAAAGAGCCTCGCCCCCTCCCTCTCCCATCTATCGCTACATCAGCCCCTATCATACCATTCCTGCTGGATTACTCCGCAAGTCAGATGACTACGAGGAGGACTATAAGAACCCCCCTATCACTGTTCGCATCGACCCCCGTCTCGCCAACGAGAGAGATCTCTTATTCACTGTAACCAGTACGCTGAGCCAGAAGATAAAGCTGGGTGACGTGTTACGCGTTACCCAAGGATTGGCTGGACGCTGGAAAGTGGAGGCCAAGCTGTTCGATATTGGAGATTACACGGTGGTGCAGATCAAGGAGCGTTATGATCTGGTCATGACCAGGCTGGCTATTCCTTCCCCATTTGCCGATATCACCGATCCAGGGCCACGCGTTACCAAGGTCTACGAACGAGAATTCTGCACTCAAGCAGAGATTGTTCCTACTGACCAGGTGCAGATAGACGAAGAAGATTGGTGGAGGCATCATTTTGCATCCCCTTCAGGTTCTCGCTCTCCATCCCTGAAATGACGGAAGATGGATGGGTACTCATGCCCACCCCTACCAACACTATGCCCCCTCGTTTTGCTGATGGGCAGATTTTTCAATGGGTCGAGCAGAACACACCAAAGACGTACGAATGAAGGAACTGGGAAGTACATAATTTCTTGATAAAGGATTTCGCAACGCCATCCAATTGGCGAATTATGGAACTGAGGACAGTTCATTTGTTCGTTCCCCGCGGATGTCATGACTCCAAAGTGTTTGGAGCCAACGCCAATTGGAGGCTGGGAAATCCATCATCATGAAATGATGGTATAACTGATGGAATCACTGATGGAGTCTAGCCATCACAAATAAGGGTCAACTTACGAAAACAGTCTAATGTTGTCTGACGTATCTACATGTCGTTTCGCGTATTTATGTGTTATGACGTGACCACTGGTAACGTCACTCCACAGCTTTAGCACAGCCACCTCAGAACAGTATATATAGAGCGACCGAATGTCCCATTTAGGCACCCAAAATCTACTTTTCTGTCAACCCCCAACCGTTCAACCCGTGACCGCTGCAGCTCTCTAGGACCGATTTCTAGTGCTCTGCCACCGTTTTAAGCCTACTTGTATAGTGAAATACTCGTGTGCTCACCGTGAACTAACTTGCGACCTGACCTTGCTCTGTGTGCTTGTTTGTTCCTCCGCCGTAACCGTAACCGTCCGCCGCCGCCGTCTAAAGTCCGTGAATTGGTTTCACGTGCTTTTACCTACCGTATAACTCCGTGCTAGCTCGTAAATTGGTTTTACGTGTTTGCAAACTCCCGTATAATTTGCTTTAGCCTTTATATTCTTTCATAAAACAAAACACCATTCTCACCACCCAATCCTTGATCCTCGATCCTGGACGAGAGTTTTGTTCTGACTGAATATTTACGCGACCAGTGATTTATTACCTGAGTGGCCCGTATATCATATTTACGGTCTACTTTATTTTACTGCCTGCCCCTGACCTTATCTGGTGCTTCGCTTCGCTCTCAGCCACCTTGGGAGATTCTGGTGAAACTAGATAAAATTCCTCTGCTACCCTCATTCATTGCCCGCCTCCGTCCTTGGCTACTTTCTGTATTCTAAGGATAAAATCAATCTCCGCCCTCCTCCTCCGCCGTGCGTGAAACACTCGGATAAAGTCACTCCCAGTGGACCACGCGTATTACCGAAAATACACTTGACAACGGTAATGTAACCCGAGCAAAGGCTGTATGGAAGCAGTAAGAAAAACAAGCAGCGGAGGACAAGCGGAGGACATAAGACAATGAAAGTCGTACCAGATGCAGTTCCACGCGCAGTGCCAACGTAAATACATCGGTGTGGACATGGGGTCGGGGCGGCCTGAGTAACGTGGGATGAGTTTTGGAGGGTGATCCCACTGGCGCAAAGTTTTGAGCCTGAGTGCCAGGGAGAATGTTGAGTTAATCGAATATTTTGGCCATGTGTGGCCAAACTGCGACGCGTACCGTCACAAATTAACCCACGGTGTTATGATTACTCACAAGCAGAGTCGACGCGTTTGTGTTGAGAGCAAGGTGGGAACTTGTCCCGATTAGGAATAGCGCGCGCACACATGGACCCACAAACAATTCTCTGTTGCTTCCCTCTTGTTTCTACCTCATGTATCTACGCCCAACTACCCGACTTCTGCCACGCTAACGCTGCGCGCTTGCAGCAGGTCCTGCATTACCCTGGACATTGTCGAGCACCATGCCACAGCGTGCAATATCAATCGCAAAATTACAATGCCATCGACAACTCGGTATATTCTTGTAGCGACAGTATGGAGTAATGACAGGACGGTTCGTGGCACGATAAACGACTGTGAGCAGCAAGGACTGTGGAGGGAGGCAGTGGATGGAAGGGATAGAAACTTGAAGTAAGCGAGTCAAACAATCATCCATTAGTCCTCGTCGAGGGTCTCCGAATTGAGTCGACTCTTTTTCGAGGGTCCCGCTTTGTCGTCCTTCTTCGACGTCTTCTCGTACTTCTTCACCGCCTTCCGCGCCTTCATCTTCTTCTGCAGTGCACGGAAGAGAGCTTTCTCAGCCTCCGAGTCCATTTCACTCGCACTGGAACTGGCAGCTTTCGCGTCCGATTTGTCGTCGTCCGAAGCCTCGCGGCGGCGTTTCCCTTTCCCTCGGGCCCTTTCCGCATCCTCGGCGAGCTTGTCTGCCTTGCACTCCTCCAAGTGTTTGAAGAAATTGGACCGAGTCATAGCAGCAAACCTCCGCTTGTCCGCCGAGTCTATGCCCTCATCGTCCCCTGCTGCCCACCGCTTCAGGACTGGGTCATACACCAGATCTGGGTGCTCGAAGACATCTCTGTCACGACTGGCGATGGTTTTGGCCACATCGAGGGCCAGCTCGAGGTCCGCCTTCTTGAACGGCCTATTCGCATATTGACGAACCTCTGCGACATCGTTGTCCTTGTAATCTAAGTTGGCTATCAAATGAGAACACCAAACAGTATCAAGAATGCACATACCGCCAGGGACACGCCACGGAATCCCCCGAGTTGTGCTCTTCCAGTTCTCGTTGAGATACTTGACCGCTCCGGTGAAAGTCAAGTAACGGCCACGCATTTCACCGACGTTCTTGAGGTCGGGATAGCCGTCCTCCTTGCCCTCCAGCTCACGACACAAGAAGTCGAGGAATGGCTGGTCGGTACTGTTGTCCGGCCATTCCTCGTTGTCATCCGAATCCGCTGGCACCTTTCCTCTGGCCTTCCGGCCCCCCTTGGCTCGAGACTTGGGCCCAGCCTTCGATTCAGACTTACCTCGCGCTTGCGCAAGTTCAAGGGGCTTCATGTGAGGCTGGATAGCCGATGCTGCTGGCTACCATGACCAGTAAGGAAAGACGAACATCAATAAGTTGGACACGACGCTCACATTGCTCGATGACCTAGCTTCCAAGATTAGATCGCAGACTAGTACCCCACTTGGATCCGGATCTAAGCGACAAGTATCGGCCTCAATCAGCTCCAAGACTTCGTCGAATTGACCGCTCAGAAACTGGTGCATTGTTCCCAAGGTATACGGATTGCCCGTGCTCCCGTTAATCCGCAGGCGGTACTCGCCTTCTCCTACGTAGTGTGAGTAATGGTTATAAACTGATAAAGCTGCTTTTACCTTTCGCAGGGCTGAATTGAGTCAAAGCCGCTGGAACAAGTTTCTTCACCGACGTGGTATGCTTGCCGTTCGCATCCTTGACAACACTGATCTTCGCCCTCTGGCTGGGAAGAATCCAGACCTCGCGGGAAGGTGTTCCGATCCCAAGGAAATTGACCTTGACTGAAGACGGCTGCTCAGTAAAGGCCAAGTATCCTATGATACACAACGTACTTGGAAGCTCCGACACCTCTCTATGGAACACGTTGGGTTCGGCAGGAGGAATGGAACTGGGCTTGATGGCGTCATCTTCCGCACCACTGCTTAACGGCGACGAATCTGCTAGGCAAATATTTTAAAAGTGGCTCAGCATATCCGAAGCAAATATACCGCTGGCATGTCCCTCCTGCCCCGCTTTTGCATCCGCCTTTTTACTGGGTTCCTCTCCTGGTTTTTTATCTTGCTGTGTCGTTTTCAGGTGTTTGTGGCGAGCAGGCGGGTCTGAGTTGTTCTCGCCACTGAGAAGTTTTTGATGAGCCCTTGAGATGAGTTTAACAAGACATGATTTTCAAGGAGAAGCACCCACCCTGTGGGAAGAATATCCTGCTTCCCTGCCGCTGCGTCATCCTTTTCTTTGTCCAAACTTTTCTTTATAGCCGCTCCACCTGTCGTGGCAGGACGGTGGACCGTAAACTTGTGAAAGCGGACGTCCGAGGAGAAGGCAGGGGTCTTGAGCGCCTCGTTGATAGCACTCTTGAGCTCACCAACGGATTTTTTGTTATTGATGGCGTCAGGCTGGATAATTTGAAGATCAAGAGCAACCCTCAAGAGGCTTTTCTTCACCAGACCATTGACACTTCCCCCTTTAATCTCTTCAAGAGTAGGGAGGTCAGGGAGCGAGTAGATGGTGGGAGGCATGATTGTGGCTATGAAACACGTCGGAGGCCACCGGGATCCATTGGCAACAGAGTTGATTGATTATTTTCGCACTTTTGATTTTAAAATATTGGATGGCCAGTGGAGGCCAGTGGACGTGCCACAGCGTCCACCGGAGTGCAGTGGATAGGGGCGGATGATCACTGATGTACACTATCTAATCGTGGCATCCTTCCGATCACATCGGAAATCACTGGTGTGCAACGTCCACCGACGGCCACCGACGTCCTTTGTTAGTCCGGGCATATAACTCTCAAACTCGTCGGAATTCTAAGAGAAAATCGACGCGCGTATCACCTGCATCAAATGATAGTCATCAAACCCATTGGAATCCACCAAATCTGCCAAGCGGTGCTCTCAAATCTGCAGCCCATAGAATTTCGTTGTCTCCCGGGATTGCCGTGTACCTTCAGGATTTGGTTCAACTCTTCAAGATTTCGGTTCAACTGAAGGTGTAGGACCTCCTTCGCGGTTCGTCGTATCCTTAAGAGCCCCAAGTGAGCTTGACGAGTAGCCAGTACCTTCAGGATGGGATGCACGTCCTTCAGGATAGTTCACTTCCTTCGGTTTTCCATAATTCCTCCAGACACAATGGGACGCGCGTCGCTCACGTGCGTGCGCATCCATGGTTGCCGTCCACCTCTTCCTTCCTTTTTGCCCCGGATTCAGCCCGGTGTTGGCCGCCTAGTACCGCCGTGTACGCTGGGGACGTCCTGGCTCTTACTGCATGTCACAAGCCATGCTCAATTGGTGCAGCGTGCCGTGGAACGGCGGATGAATGGTACAGAAGCTGAGCGCGTCCAGCTCATAGCAATGGGGATTATTGTCCGCGGGTCTAATGTAGCGCTTAGGTCAGTTTCCCAGCTTGCTCCTGCTTGACGGTTTGCTTGATAGTCATGACACGGAACCCCAGCACACTGGCAGCACTTGACTAGCATCGCGAACGTATAAACGACTATACACGATAGCACACTTCCCTACGCGTCATTACGGCTCCCGACGTCGGGAGCGGCGGTTGTGTGTTTGGAACCCCCGTGTCGCAGCACCATCCTCTGTCTGGATGTCACCTTACTCGTACTAAAATGTATTGTACTATCAAAATCAACCGACTTCTATCCTTAGCATCTGTGTTCGTTACGATGCTTGACGACAGAGTGGAGTGAACCTGTTGAACTCTCCATATCTTCAAACGCAAGTGCGGAAGATTCCCGATGGCATTGAGTGCTTCCTTCTTACCAGCAATGCAACGGCAAGCCTCGAAAATCAAGTCAAGGACGTAAAAGCTGCCGAAGGATGCTGGGTATACTTGAGATTTTGCACTGTCCTGAAGACAAGTGAAGTTCAAGAAGGATCCCAGACCCTCCCGAAGGCTTGGTACTATCCTCAAGGCGCCACTCTATGCAGGAGGATTTCCGCGGACCTGAAGAGTTTGGACGAGCCTAAATGCTGGTTACATCAAGGCCGCCCAATTCTTGTCGGTTCTCTTGAACAGCTATAGCCAGCGGATTCACAGGAAGCGGGACTGTGCTATCACCAGCTAGTTTGAATTTATTGAGGCAGTGTTCATCTCGCAAAATGGTTAATCTTTCTTTTACACGGGGGGTGATCAACACTTGTAGTAGTGATAATCAGTGAATTTTGGAGTATCTACAACTTGGATAGAGTCTTTGGGGTGTTTACCTTTAGCATGCGGCGCATCTCCGACCATGTCTTGAGCTTGAAGCAATTTGGTTGAAGCCGGAGAAAGGCCGAGTCTTACACGTGATTGGAAATCATGGATTATCCCGATTTGTGATAAACCGGCAACGGGCTCGGCTAATGAGCCAGCCTAAAGGACAAAGAAATTGGTTAAGGTTCAAATTTCAATTGTTAAGGTGCAGGCCGTTAAGGGTTAGCAGCACATGAAGGATACTTTCACGTTGGTTTCACGCTCCTGAAGGGCACCGACTATCCTTCAGGACAACGACCGCCGGATCCGGCGGTTCCGATCCGGCGGTTCCGCCGGTCTGGACTTCCATAGATTGGATGTTCATGGCATTGTGATGCACAGAAAGGGGTGGAGTGATGGAGTCCGGCGTTGTCCGCCATCATTCCCATAGTTTCAATGAGACACAGACACAGATACAGATACAGATACAGATACATAGTGTACAAGAAAAACAAAACTGCTATTACATCCATGGTGTGTACATTTCGCCCATCTTTGTCAATTGGATCGGATTGGTTGCGCTGGAGATCAAGTTGGTGACGGTCTGCACGACGGGGGCCAAGACTGGAGCGGTTGGATTGAGTGTGGCTTGCTCGCGCTCGATTTTGCATGCCATAGTCTCCGCGCGCTTCACAACACCGTCAATGTTTGCCGCCACAAACTTTCTGAAGTTGGTATCCGTGTTTGTCGCGCGTCCACGCAGCCAAGTCATCACTTCGTCGCGGCTGAAAAGACATAGTTGTTGCTCCAAGTCGAACTGCCGGTCATGAGTTTCTTGGAAGTACGGGACAAATAAGGACAAGAGATACCTCTGGTTCAGTCAGGCTCCGTCCAATGGCCATAATACCCGAGGTCAGAATGCCCTCCGTGAAGATGGGACCCAAGAAGTTTTGCAGATTTGGTGTTAGACGGAAGGGCACGACGTCGTTTGTGGCGAAAATCGGTAGCTGGCTCGACATTCCTGGAAACTGTTGGCCTACGGTTCACGTGGAAAGATTGGGGGAAAATACCTGGAACCAACTCGGTCATGGTCATTTGCCCGGTTGTGCGCGAAAACAGGTAACGGTTAGGTGTCCGGTGGGTTAGACAAAGGGTATATGTCATGAAACTACAAGACGCAATTTGCAGCGCAAATTGTTTCCGCATTCGCCAGAGCTCGCTAGGCCCATCCATGGTGCGAATCATGTACTAGAAGAACGGTTTCAGACTCGATAATATACACACACATGGTTGACCAGATACCTGTGTCAAAACGTCTTCGGGAACCATCTTGACCGCAACTTCATCATATATATCCTTCTTGAGGGTGAGATACTCAATCTTTCCTGGCTGATAAAACAATCAGTAAGTCAAACGACAGCCAGATTATTGCGACGCACCTGGGCACCAGTCTGTTGGAAATATTCTCGCAAGACTTTCTTGACTTTCTCGCCAGCAAACAAGAAGGGATCTTCTTTAGCAAACCCGTTCTCTTCACAGTGTGAATCGTACACATCTCCAAGCGACACGTAGCTCGAATCCGTTTGGTACAGCCGGAGATTGGGACTGAACGAAACAACAGCGGGAATGTGGAAAGAGAGATTTCGTTTCCGGCTTTCCTTCTTCCGAGCAAGCGCACTACGTCAAGCCTGTGAGCAGCAGTTTGATGATCATCCATTGTAAGCCTCACCCGTTGAAAGTCCGGAATATTTGCATCACTCTTTCTTCCCGACGAGAATAACGGGTAGAATTCAACTGAATGGAGAATGCAGTTTTGGAGTTGTCGTTGCCGTGAATAGTGATGCGCTTCCAGGTGATGCCATGCGTTCGGCAATTCTCGAACTTGGGCCCAAACTTCTGAATGCGTATGAAGTTCTGATTGCTGTCCTTGTCCTGTTACCAGAATCAGTCGCTCGCCCTCCACCACAAAATTGAGGCACACCTCCGTATACTGGCCAGGAACTTCGATCTCATCAACTTTCAGGTATTGGAATTCAGTGAGATAATGGCTCAAGGCGTCCAGGGGTTGGATTCGAGGTTTTGAATCAAGGTTTTTTTCATAGCGCGTCCTCCACTGCTGCAGCTTTTGGATGTATTCATATACCGTTTGCTTCGGCCCAAAGGCCTCATCAAAATCTTTCTGGATAGCTAGTCAGATACCGGTCTCCAGGAGCGAACGACAAACATACTTTGACCTGGCCGCTCAATGTTGCCCCGAAACGAACTAGAGTTGCCATCGTGTGCTGATTGACCTGTCCATCGTCGTTTGGCGAGTTCATGCGCAAAACATAATTCTAGTAGTCGTGAGTAGAGTGATTCAATGAAAAACTGGGCGCTTGTACCTGAAGCGCGTCTGAAAGCAGCATACAGAGATGGCGATATGTGTCTTCTTCGCTTGACGACTTAAACTTTCCTGCTACCTGATCCACGATCGTCTCCAGGCTCAGAACGAGCAAGGGGAAGGCTGTTTTGAGCAATTGTACCACCTCCTCTACGTAGTCCCAAGCCTGGCGAGGGTAGGCTCCGCCCTCCGCAGCTCCGTGAGCAGCATTGCCGGGTGCAGACCGCTGCGACTCATCGGAAGCCGCGGGCATTGGATGATCGGTATTAGCGGCAACCGGGGCATCGGGTTGCCGTGAAGGATCTGCAGCCTGAGCGCGAGCTAATGCAGCCTTTCGCTGCATCACCTCTTCACGGGTAGTCCGCAATTGGAAGAAAAGTGCCTAGAAAAAGGGTGAGCAGGAAACAAGCAAATCCCAGCGCATCGCTCACCTGAGGATAATGCCTAGCGAGATTGAGAAGCACGTAACGGGCTTGCTTCACTTCCCGGTTCGATAACGACATGCACAGGTGCGGAATAAACGTGATCCAAAACCAGTAGGCCGCGTCGCCCTTGTAAGTGTCGAAGGCGCGAGAAATTGCCAATGTATTATCGTCGACGCTGAGCAGCCATTGGATCCGAGCGATGAGCGGTCTGCTCTTGCCGCTCTTGTACTGGCCGGCAGCCTGAAGATAGCAGCTGACGGCGTTGGCAGCGTACGACAGATCGTTCGGCACCTCCTTGAACATGTTGTCATTAAAGCGACCCCACTCTGCCCAGGCCTTCGCCTGAGTCATGTCCAGCTGAACGGCCTGGCCGAAAGCGTTATTCGCCTCTTCGTTGCGCTTGAAACGCGCGTGGAACATCCCTTTGAGAGTGTAAAACTCGGCCTTTTGAGCGACGGAGAAGAAGACGAGATTAGTATTGTTAATGACTTCTAATCCAGCCTGCAGATCGTTCGGCTTCTGATAGTGGCACCGGGCTTGCTCCCGGAGCTTCAGAAAAGCCTCGGAGATTTCGATATTGGGAAGCGTGTAGATTTTGGTCAAGGAGGTGAAGCAGGCGTCGAGCAAGTCATGTTTGCGCGCAACGTGGGCAAATCGATTGATAATCCAAGCGGTCTCATGGTACCCGCGATAACCAAACGTCTGGGTGTTGTTGGCAACACCTCCACCCTGGTTGGAGTTGGCGATTAGTGGGATGTAGGTGTTATTGATGGCATGGAAGACATTTTGCCTCCACGCGACCAAGTCACTCCAGATGCTGATGTCATCTTGCAGATTGGGGAGCCGCTCGCGCCACGCTTGAAGGACCATCTTCAGGTCTGAAGACTTTTTTTCCAAGTTCTGCGCGGTAGTCGTAGAGAGCGAGCCAAATATTTGGACAGCTTCCTGAAGCTCGACGAACTGTTGGAAGTGTTGAAGCAACGGAACATGGGCAGCGGAGAGTTGCGGCGGAAGAGCGACCCATTTTCGGAGGGATAGTTGCATAGCATCCTCGAGGATCTTGGTGAACTCGATGTTTTTGTCGAGAGCAGCGGGCAGTTTCAGCAACGCAATGAAGGCCTCGAAAACTCGGCGTCGAGGGGTGGGGACTTCGGGCAACTGAGCGATCTGCTCCTCCAGTGCGTCCTTCTGATCCACCCACTGAGTGGTTCTCCAGGCACACTCCAACATCAGCTCCTGGTTACCCTCGGACTTCGCAAGTTCCTGCAGGATATCCCACTGCTGCAGCTTTTCCGCCGCAAGGATCCAATGGTCCTCCCAAAGGCAGAATTCCGCTTCGGAGAACGGGATCGTACCACCGCGCGCTTTGTTCTGAGCGACCTCATACGCGTTAGAGGCTTGCTCCCACATGCCATTCTGCTCGAATGCGAGCGCTATGTTCGTGTCCAGATGCAGACACCGATGCCGCCACAACCCATAAAACATGTCATCTTCTGCCAGCTCGGCATACACGTCAGCAAGCGAATCGAAAACGTACTCGCGCACTGTATGCTCGTCGTCCTTGATATGATCGAGGGAGGTCCCCAAGATCTCCAAAACGACATACCACGCTCCGAACGTTTTCGCGAGGTACTTCACGAGATGAGGTGGAAGGATCATCGGAGGGGAGCACGCGTGAATCCCGGTGAGTAGGGTTTGGATGACATTGGGTCGCATATCGGCTTGTTTTATGTGATAGTCTCGGCTCAACAGATTGGTCATGTGTTGCGTTATGTCAATTTGCTCTCGCCTGGAAAGCGATGCCCATGCAGCAGGGAATACAGATATCCAGGTATCGTGCGCCGCTTGAGGGTCGAGAAACAAAAGCCTCTGCATAGGCTGGACGACGGTCTGCGTGGCTGGCCGAGGAATGGAGACCGCGGACATTCGACGTTCATGAGAGATGGGCACATCGATCTCGGCGGCACTCAGGAGAAGATGGAGGGCAAGATATATCCAGTTGTGCTCCGCCAATGCATCCCAACTTTGCACCCCGAATATGTAGGTCAAGCGACTTATGAGGGATCGCGGAACACTGACATCGAGAAGGTCCATGAACTTTTCTCGAAGTTCCGGGTCTTTGGCGCGACAACCGAGAAGGAAAGACTGCTCGAGCCTCGCTGTCAAGTCGCTGCGGCGTAGTGCAGGCTCCGTGTAGATCTGGTGGATAACCTCGAGGTATGAATGGTATATGCTTTCCGTGCGGGATTCGAATGCCACCATTTTCTGCAGCAGGCTTGCTTTCTCTTTCATGGTCGGATACGCGTCCTGCTTGACCAGCGCCCACGACTTGGCCAGATCGAGGATGTAGTTGCATACCGTGCCGCTTTTGGACTTTTCCACGAGCACGACAAGGGTGCTGAGCAGCCACCGTCGTTGGTCCGCAAGGGAACCAACCGATAGTTGACAGATATCGAGGATGGCGACGATGAGGCGGACCCCCGTCTCGAAACCGTTGGACGCAGGAATCGAACCGACGTGGTCCTTGGCCAATTTACCCAAGAGTTTCATCAAATTGGATGCGTAAGGATCGATCCTCTCCGGCGAAACTTGCACCACAGATTTTAACATGAGCAACGTGCCACGCAACGCCGTCGTATTCCTTAGTCCGTCGGTGATGGCTGAATGCACGAAAGTGTGGAATTCGGACCGGTCATCTTGCTGTTCGTCGTCGTCCTTTGGAAAAGGAATTAAACACATTAGATGGGCGCAGAGCACGGCACAATACATACCTTCGGTAAGGGAAACAGACGCATCAGATGGGCAAAGATGGGATGCAAAGCGTCGTGCAGCGCATATTCGTCTGTGACCATGCCTTTCCGCACGAGCTTCTGTAGAACTTCGGCATTGGCGATATACCAGCTGTCCTCCTGCTCGGCCGCGATCACCTGCAGCACTTTCGCCGAGGCAATGGCTTGCGTGATGAAGAGCTCGGAGTTCAGCTCATTCTTTGAAAGCATTAGTGGATGGATGGCGTAGAGATAGTGTATGTTACCTGCTCTAGCGCCTTCAAGAAGAACCGAAGCCCGAACGCTACATCCCTCCAACCATGCGGTCCCACCATCTTTTGCAGCAACGCTAATGCTCTCGGTACAAGGCTGTTCTTGGTAGCGGGGTCCACAGTCGTGGCCATGCGTACAAGATAGCTGACCATATTCTCGCGGTAGGTCAGAGGGGTCGTCCAAGCACTGCTGGCGGATCCGGTGGCGAGCGCCTGAGTGGTCTGTTCTTCCCACTTGAGGATGACGTTCAAGATCTCGATCGATAACACTCGAGAATCTGGTGTGGATGAGGTAGACATGCCTAACTTGTTCAAAGAGTTCACCATGTGGGAGACAAAGAGACCGCGAACGGGATAGAAGTGAGCGGAATGTTTGACAATCAGATGGTAAATGGTGAGGGATTGCGAAAGGCCTTCCTCAGCAAGGAGCTGTCGTGCCTTTGACGCCCACGTGGGGTCAGAAACCGCGAGACATGGCACCAGGGTCGCCAACGCTTCCTGCCGGATAATGGGGCGCCCCTCAGCTGAAGGCGTGCGCAACAGACCCAACCATGTCTTCATCAAGAACTTGGGAGGGGTTGGGAAGGCCACAAAGAACCGGGCGGTCAACAGGAAGCCGGTTTGTTTGACAATGGTGTCCTCGTTGCTGATGAATTGCCAAGCGCTCCGGATGATTTCTTTCTTCGCATCCTCCAGCAGCGCGGGATAGTGCTGGACGAGGACGGTCGTAAGGTGTAAGATCTCTATCTTGAAGAGGTCGTCGAGATTTGGGTCTGGGGGCGGATGCCAAACAAGACGAGCAAGTCTGTTGATGAAGCTAACGTCCAGCAGTTGATCCTTGGTATCTGGACGGTGAGCCTGAATGAGGAGGATCGGCGTGACGATGTAGCGAATGAAAAACATCTTGTGCGACAAGGTATAAGACGGATCGTCGAACCAAGTGAGGAAGCGCATGAGGACGTTGCGTTGGAATAGGACGTCATTGCTGAGAGCGACGTGCTTGTATAAGAACCGGGTAGTTCGGACGAGATCCATGCCAAGGTTTCGCGGGTAGATACCCACAATTTCGAACACAAGGTCAATGCGAGACGACGACGCAAGGACTGTCTTGAAGATAGAAAGCATTGTGTTGTGCCGCTCTATGAGCTGCGGTACTATGTCGGCACTTTGCTCGGATTGCAGGGTTTCCGAGTGCCACAACTCAAGGAGGGCGTCGACGACAAACCCGTTTTCCGTTATCCAGGAAGGAATGAGCTCTACGAGGTCGGAAATGAGTGAAAGTGAGGGGATGACTTGATGGGGATCGTCGCCTCTCACAAACGCGACAAGCGACAATGCTCGCGAGGCAAGTTCGCGTTGGAGATTTGGAGCAAGCTGGGCTTGTAAGATGCTCCGCAGCGTCCGCAAATGGGAATCCAGTGCGAGATGCCGAAGGAAAAAGTCAATCCCTTCGGCAGGGTATCTATTCAGATATCTCGCAAGCGGTTCAGAGAAAGGCGTCTTCCCAGAGAAGTGCATCCGGGACTCTGTCTGCACGATCAGGTTGACGAGATTCTCCAGGAAGATGTTGGCCGCAGAGGGGAGCAGATGGAATATGTTTGCAAGGCGAACTAGCTTAGTGATCCCTTCATTCTCCGCAAGAGTGAGCTTCGAGGCGCTTATCAGCAGCTGTGGATCTGCGACGATGCGGAAGTGATCCAACAGTTTGTGGCCGATTTCCACCTTGAAATAGTTGGTCAAAAGTTCGAGGAGGCGAGCAAGGCCTTCAAGCCCAGGGACCGAAAGCCGCTTTGGATCAGCAAGATTCATTAGAATCGGACGCAAGCCCGTTTGCAGAAGCTCCCTCGGCAAACGACTCTGATGGGTTAAGACCATCTTCAGACCATCATACGCAACATCCTTGACATCCGGAGACGGAGAATAAAGTGACTTGAAATAAACCCCAGTGACTCTGGAGAATAAAGGTCAGTTGCTTTTCTGTGCGGATCGACATGGATTACTTGCCTCTGACGAGTTTGATGCTGTCGCGAAAAGAAATCCGTCAAAGGCATCGAAGCTGTCAAAAGCTTGATACAGGCAACGCGAAGCTTGATTATCTCCATGTTTCCTTGTCGGGCCGGCAGACTGCCGCGAGGCAGTAGAGACGAGTCCTCTGCGTCGGCCAAAGCTAGAGTTTCATGCAGGAGCCGAAGAAGTTCGTCGTTTAATTCCACCAGTGGGGGGTCAAGGGTCACGCAGTATCTGACGGCTTCGATCATCCCAATCTGAATAGGAAATGGCAGGGCTCTGAGCGGCTTGGTGTAGATTCCACCCAGCATGCGGTCGCGGTGTGGCTCCAACAAACTGTACGCCGAGCGCCCGCTGAGTTTGACCAGGAGAGCAATGCAAGTCTGGGAGGCATCCCGGACGACAGGATTCGGGTTCTGGAGCTCGGCGCAGAAGAGGCCACCGAGGTTGACCAACTTCTGGTTAGGAACGTGGTTGTTCAAGTCCGAGGTGAAGTCGAAGCTGGAATTGCTGATGCGCAACACAGCCAGGAGTATATCGACCACCTCGTCCACATCCCGAGTCAAGCCGGGCGGAAGGTCTTTGAGGATACGAATGAGGGTGCGGACAAGATCGACTTCTCGGTCCGTAACCCATTTCGTCCCCAGGTCCGGTGTGCGTGTCATAATCCTGATGCCGCCGTAGCCTGCCCTCTTGCGTACCCAGGACTCATCCAAGCACAGGGAGCTGAACCTATGAGCGATCTGATGCAAGATCATGATGATATCGGGAGAGGGAGCGGCGTTTTGGGCATTTAAGCCAACGAGGTGATGGATGAAGGACTTGACCATGGTCTGCGCCTTTTCAGCTTGGTCCCGCTGCTCTCGCGCTAGTGCGTGCGGAAGGGCGTCCAGGAAAACATTCAGGAGAGAGCTCGGGATCGGCCGGAGTCCTGCTTCGCGGGTCTGACCGCGACGCACCTCCATGTCCAACACGCTCCGAGACAGTTTTAGCAGGTATTCCTCTGCTCGATCTCGCAATTCTGGTGGGTCGGTCAGATAGAGAGAGTCGAATATGCCCTCCAGCGAGCTAACAAAAGTCGCTTCGACGTTGCGACCTACGACTCCCTGCAATGCATTGAGCAAGCTGTCGGGGAGAAGTGGAACGACTGACCTCGTTCAACAATACAGACAGGCAATTCTCGAGGTAGTTGTATGCATGAAGGCGATCCCGCGCAGTGCCTTTCTTCAAGGTGCGACATGCTAAGGTTGCTGTTGGTCCAATATCGACTTTCTCCACGCTTCCCGCAAAAGATATCGGCACTTTGGCTGGTTCGGAACGATCACGGAATTTCAAAGCGGGCTCGAGTGTCAGGAGCCTGCGGTTTCTGCCGCCCAGTTTTCCGAGTATCCGAATGATCGTGTGCGCGAGTTGATGTGAAGCGGGGAGGGGTTTGAGGTGACTGTGCAACGCCTCCATCAGTTCTCGCAAAACTGTGCTGAGAGTGGGGTCCAAAAAATCTGGTGTAAGATTGTCTATGCACAATTCGAGCGTGCGCAGACCCTGCGCGACGAGCTCCTGACCTCCGCGCAACGCCAATGCCAATGGTTGCATCAGGTATGTCAGATGCGGAAGGAGGTGGGTCAGCCTCAAAGGGACTGTGAGACAAAGCTCGACGATGAGATCTCTGGTTTGGCCTTCCGAAGCAAGGAGTTGAACGTTGAGACTCTCCAGCATCTCCGGGAGAAGAGGAAGCACCTCCTTGTACAAAATCTCGAACCTGCCCCCACCACCACCGATAGCTCGGAACAACGATCTCAGCAGGAAGAGATAGTGTGTCGGCTTGGTAGCCTTGGCTGCCAACGGAAAGCAATCCATCAGCAGCTTTGGGAGATGTGAGGCTAGGATGGGTTCGTTGGTACTCTGGTGCGTGGTCACAGAGCCGAAGGCCATCTTGAACAAACGGATGGTGGCGCCAGCAGTCGATTCGTCGTATTCTCCTAACAGTGGGAGTCGATCAACCAAGAAACGAAGGACAGCTGCGAGGAGTGTCGGGGAGAAGGGGTCCTTGGTGAGGATAGCTTGACAAAGGTTGAGAATCAAAGGGCGCTTCTGGGCACATTGGAAGAAGAAATCCATGTTTTGTGCCCAGACCTCCTGGAAGACGTGCAAGTTGAGTTCGACGAGAACCAGAGCGAACCATTCGGTGGGGTCCTCATTGATTGGCTCAAAGATGGACATGCAACGGACAGCAGCAACAAACAAACGGTTCATGCGACTGCCATCGATGACGGCCTCGCCGACCCTCTTGATGGCAGCGAGAAGAGTGCGAAACCCATGGAGGAGTGTCTTGAAGAGATTGCGCGAATCTAAACTCTCATAAAAAAACGGGCCTGAGCGTAATGACCGAACTCACCATGGATGACATCTTCCGGCTTCTCAAACATGTATGCTCCACCACCCAACGGACGACTCTTCTCAATAAAGCCAGCATCGTATACTTCATCCTTTTTGTTCTTGGCGCGCTCCAAGGCACCATAAGCGTCCTCTAACACCACGTTGAGGGCGTTGAGTCTATCCAGGCAGGTGTCCAGGATATATACCAGGATCGTCGTCGCTGGCCCTTTGTCTTTGGAGACGATCGTATCAACGAGGCTGATAAGAATCTTGGCGAACATAGGATGGACTGTGGTGGGCAGGGCAGGATTGTGCATAATGCGCGTATATACGAGCACCACATGAGTCAGTTGAGGCAATGTGAGCTCGTTTCTCGTGTGGTGGAATAGATCAGCAAGGGCACTGTAGATATGCGACCTGTGCAAGAGTAGATGAGCCGAGGTTGAAGATTTTGGGAAGAGTAAAACGAACCGAAACATTTCTCGTCCCGTAATACCAGTCCCCAAAAGCACACGTTCATCGAAAAGCTTGTCTAGCTGCGGGATTATTGCACGGCGATGCGCGGTGCCCAGCAGATGCCGGAAGACCACAATCAGTTCCTGTAGAGATTTGAGAATGCAGGAGGGCTTTGGCCAGGAAAAATCAGACCTTGCGAGTCGCAATCGCGTTTGAAGGGCAATCCTGAAGAAACCGCAGAGTGGCGAGCAGTAAAGAGTCTCCATAGGTTTCCTGGTTATCTACGCCCCAGCGCATAACATATGTTAAATAAGACAGTATCTGCAACGCGTGAGTATGCTAATCGGAAATGATGCAACGGACTGACTTTTGCCTGTGCCGAGAGAAAGTCGGCGTATGCCGCGGGATTCTGTATATCTGGAGCCATTCCTGACCAGAAGCCGCCCATGGCTTCAAAATTCTCTCTCGCGTCGCGTTGCGCCGGCGACTCGAGTGCAATGACTTCGAAGGCTGGGCCGAGGGTCTCGTTGGGGGTGGCAGCACGCTGGACCTGCATGAAGGACGCCATAACCTGTCCCATCTCGACGAGTCCTTTGAAACTGCGCATGGCGGGCAGGACGACATCCGGATCGATTGGAGCTGAAGTAGCGGAAAGGACTTTGGTGACGAGTTCAGGCATATTGCAACAACTCTCTTGGAAGACGGCAAAAAAGTCCGTCATATTCTGGGCGGATGTTCCCCTGTAATTCCGAATGAGGTCGACAAGCGTTTTACAGCAAGTGACTCCATTATCCTCGTTGTCCGTCCGGATGACATGAATCATGCAGTTGAATATCTCATCCCCGCGCGGACGAACATGCTCGTTGAATGGAAGGCGGTTTATGATTTCAACAAGGACGCGTCGAAAAATATGTTCGTGAGCCTTGACGTCGTAGACAATGGGTACAGAGCGCAGGAGGGTGTTGACAGTGGGAATGAGGTAGACGAGGGAGCGAAAAGAATCGGTGTCGCGGGGGGTGTCGAGCATTTCGCGAATTTCGATGGCGCACTTGACTTTGGCCTCCATGGGGACCACAGGGTCGGCAATTTTGACGACCCTCTGCTCGAAGTCGGCGGAGGAGGCGCCATGAGCGCCCTCGGGTGTAGCCATGGCCAGTGGCGAAAGCGGAAAGCCTTGATGAGTCACATGATCCTGTTTGGCTACAACGTTGATTAACTGCCATATTCGGTGCTGTCATTCGAAACAGTGATCCGCGCCCGTTCCTGGCGGTGATCCGTCGCGATGCCAGCAACCGAGGACTTACGGCTTCCGGGCTTCGCATTCACCTTGATCATCTCAAGTTCTCTCTTTTCGTCTGGAGCAGGTCTCTCAGCTGGCGCCTCTTATTTTCTTGTTCCAGTGGAACACCGTCCTTCTTTAAATGGCTATCGCGGGCTTGGACGAGACGACCACCAACTTCTCCGTTCATCCCGACTTGTCAGTCCCTGTTCGATCCATCGCAAAATTGACTTCAAAATTGACTTCCTTTGCAGTAGACAGGTTTCGACTTTTGCGCTCGGTTGGGTTTTTGTTACGAGGTGAGTTATCGCTTCCTTCCAATTTCGCGGCACGCGACTTTACATGTCACTCTAGTCTCAGCTGTATTCTGTCCTCCGTGCTCCTCCAGCGCTTGTTCGGTTTTATTCGCGGTCGCTCGGTTTCTCATGATCCTGAGCGCTCTATTGCGTCGGAGAAATTGTCAATCCGTAGCTTCGATCCTGAAAACAAGTGCGTTGTTCGTCACTTTTGCTATCTCATCTGCTCAACGTGAACAGATTTGATCACCGTCATGGATATTCGAACACGGCTCTCTTCGCGTTGCCCCTCTGCTTCTTGTTCGCTAGCATCGCCCAGTTTGCTTCATTGTTGGCCTTTCCGTTGAGCGGTGATGCGACTTGTGGTCTGTCAATTATCCCAAAACGATTGGATACCCCTTAATGTCCATCTCCAGCATTCGTCGTTGCATGGGGCGGCATGGCCGCTCAATCGGGGCGGCTTGTGGGGGCGCTCATCGTTATTTTCGAGCTTCGCAAATTGGGTATAGGTGCGGTCATTTCTGATTACTGGGTGTTGAGAGTCTTGAGACTGAAACATAATACAGCCCAATGGGAGTTTTGGGCTGCTATTGTATGGCTGATCATTGGAATCGGTGGGACTCCGTTCTCGGCCATTTACCCGCTCTTTCCCCTTAACACTATCCAGGTTTCATATTCTTGAACAATGCTGTCAGTGTGGGCGTTTTAACGTACGCTCCTCTGTTGACCGAACTTGCCTGTTCCTTGACCCTTCCTTTTACAGGCCTTTCACGCCATTAGGCGTCGCGTATTGTGACAGGAAACAGTTGGTTTTTCTTCAATTCCGAAACTTGTTTCTGATGTTATCTGACAGTTTCCTTCCTGCGTCGCTCGTTTCCTCCATTCTATACTTCTCCTTGGAGGTTTACGCCATCGCCCGTATGATGGTTATTCTCGCGTCGAATGTCCAAATGAGACAAGTCATTCAGGATAACCGGGTTCTAAGGCCGGTTGCTCTTATCTTCGTGAGTGTCTGGAGTAAATATGTGCACCTCATTAACGGAATCCCTAGCTCGAACTCTTGACCCTCGTGCCGTCCGCCGTCTTCACAAATACCATCGCAGAATTCGTACCCTTCAGTATCGGCGCTGTTGCTGTGCTCTGTTCGTATTTCGATTGGATTGCCAGTTCGAATGCTCTAATAACACCCAACAGTGGCCTTTAGTTACACAGCTCCGCCTCCTCCTGAGGCCAATTCCCAGCGCGCTTCTACACTATCTTACGCCACGTATCCCTCGGTGAGGAACGTAAGGTACTCGATAAGGTCCACCCCGCCTCCTTCCATCCAACCGCCGTCACCCGCAGCAGCCCCGCATGCGAGACGCCATCACCCTTTTTCATCCAGTGCGCTCAGTGATCCCGCACTCCAGACCGACGACTGGACCCAACCTATCTCTGCTCGGAGTACCCGGACAATTGATACGGAGGTAGCACACAGCATCAATAATGCTGTCGTCCACGTCGGCCAACGGGCACGCGCCGCCTCTCGCAACGAAGATGCCCCTCAGCTGAATGGGATGATCGTGCCGTCGCAGGTTGCATATGCGGAGCGTTTGGATCTTGACTACGCACAGGCGAACTCGCTATCGACACCCCTGCGGCCCACCATGAATACCCCACCCCTCGCTTCACACGACGACGATGTATCTGACCTCATCTCCCCGGCGTCTCGCGTTCCACGTTCTCACTTTAGGTTGTCAAGATTCGGGGACGGGCCCTCGAGACCCTCAGAGTCCATTGCTGCATCGAGACGTACCTCCTTCAGAACATCCTACCGCACGTCGTTCATTCCCGAAACCCTTTCTTCTTCTTCTCCGGACTCTGACTCGTTTGGCGCGGATATGCCAGTTCCTTTGCATGACTCTCGGTCGATATCGTCGACTGAACGCAGGCGAAGTGCGTCCGTGTCGCTTACTCAGGGGAGTAGCATGGACCATGGATATAATGTTTCGATCCCGACGCCTGCGAGGTGGCCCACATTCAACGGCGCCCAGTTCCGGGCAGCCGGGTATGGCCGCTCGACACGAAGCAGAGCATCATCTGATTCATCTCCCGCGTCCATCCACCGTCCTCCACCGCTCCCGTTACAAAGCTCCCTACCACCTCTACCCAGCGCAGGCCCAGGCATCCGGCAGTCCCAAATTCCCCGTGGGCCTCGTCCTCCGCCGGCCTCGGCACAGAGTCTGCGGTTCAATTTACCTTCGTAGCTTGCAGCGTAGCTTGTAACATGTATTTTGGCCTGCCTGAGCCCCTATTTGCCTTTCTGTACTACTTTGTTACTGCGCGCGTGACAACTCGTCACGAACAGTTCTCTCAACTTGCTTTGAACCCCGATGGCCTCCAGTGACCTGCTTGCCCAGATACAGGCTGGGAAGAAACTCAAGAAAGCCACGACGAATGACCGTAGCACGCCTATCATCGACCCTCCCAAGGGAGGCGGTGGTGGAGGCGGCGGCGGGGGCGGTGCTTCATCTTCGTTCACTCCTGGTGCCGGGCCTCCGCAGCTAGGTAATGGGATGTAGAAACGGTACGAGAATGTTCTGAACCCATTGCCTAGGCGGACTATTTGCAGGCGGGATGCCGAAGCTGAAACCCGCCGGCCAGAACAATCTTGGTATGCCACTGGCTATCGCAGGTCGATAATGTGTTGAACTTTTCTTGTGCCGTGTAGCCCGACCGCCGACAATAGCCAAGGCGCCGTCAGTACCGAGGCGGGAGTTCTCCACCCCGTCGGCGCCTTCGCCTCCGAGTCGTGCTGCTCCTACTGCATCAGCTGCTCCTCCTCCACCTCCCAACAGACCCGCTCCTCCTACAGCTGCTCCTAGCAGAGCTGTTCCTCCCCCCAGCAGGGCCGTACCTCCGCCTAGCAGAGCCGTACCTCCACCCGGCCCCGCACTTCCCAACCGTCCCGCTCCAGGTTTACCCTCGCGCTCCGTACCGACTCAGCCTGCGAGTGCTCCGGCTCCCCCTCGCAGAGCGCCCCCGCCGCTGCGCAGTGCCAGCCCACCCGCAGCACCTTCGCGGCCTTCGCCATCTCTACCTCCTCGAAACATGTCTCCTACTCGTGCCGCTCCCGCACTGCCCACCCGCAGCTTCGCCGCAGGCTCGCCGGGCAGAAGCGTTCCTCCTCCACCAACGACTCCTGGTCGCGCCCCTCCTCCCCCTCCTCCGCCCCGGCCAGCCAGCGCTGGGCCATCGCCTACCACGAGCAGGGCCGTCCCGCAGCCTCCGCCGCGCAAACCCACAATTGCTCCGGGGCCTCCTGCCCCGCCAGCCCGTGTACGCGCGCTTTCAGAGGCAGAACCTGCGGCGCCTCGACCAAGCCCTCCTCCCGCGCCTGGTCGTGCGAGCCTAGCTCCGCCACCGGTGCGCCAAAGAACCATCTCCGCTGGAAGCCAGCCCTCTACAAACGGTAATGGAATCAATGCCCGGCCCGCACCTCCCCGTCGAAAAAGTGCGCTCTTGACACGAAATTCACCGCAACTTGCTAACGAGATTTTCAGTACCTTCGCCGCCCCCCAACGCTGGCCAACACACATTCCCGGTCGCCGACTTCCCCCCACCACGACCGTTCCAGCCGGCGGTTCGTCAATATGCCAGCGGTCGTACTCGGGGTAGCGATTTCGACCTTGAAACACTGTAGTAATCATTGTGTACTTAGCTATTAGCAAGCAGTTGCCATTGAGTTTCTGCGGCTTGCCCGAGGTCTCAGCGATGTTAGTCATCCCGTCGTGACGTGTCCAAAGTGCTGTCGTGTCCGTCTTGGGTCTGTGACACGATTATAAAATAGCCGAACCGTCCTGGTTACTTTCTATCTTTTCACCCTTTCCCCCACCATGCGTTTATCCGCCCTCCTCGCGCCATCCCTCCTTGCATTCGTTTCCGTCGTCTTGGCTGACGATGCCCCCTCCGACGTGATCAGCCTCACGGCCCAGACCTTCTCGTCAGTTAACACTGAACCACTCATTCTCGTCGAATTCTTTGCGCCATGGTATTTCTAATCCCCATACACCTGCTGGTCGCCTCTCTGACACGGACACAGGTGTGGTCACTGCAAAGCCTTGGCCCCTCACTACGAAGAGGCTGCCACTGCTCTCAAGGAGAAAAACATTAAGCTCGCCAAGGTGGACTGCGTCGACCAGGCAGATCTTTGCCAGTCCAACGGCATCCAAGGCTACCCGTGAGCATTCTCCCTCTCTGCGCCGACTTTCGATACGAACCCTTTCTAGCACCCTGAAGGTCTACCGGAATGGCACACCCACGGACTACACTGGCCCCCGGAAGGCGGACGGCATTGTTACTTACATGACCAAGTGAGCATCCTGACGTCCGTTTGTGTTCCACAAAGTTTACCCCTTTTTTAGACAGTCGCTGCCCGCAGTGTCTGAGGTTACCGCTGCCAACCACGACGACTTCAAGCAGGCCGACAACCTCGTCGTCGTTGCCTACTTGACTTCGACCACTGACGCCCCCGCCCCCGCATTCAGCGCTACCGCTGAGAAGCACCGTGACGACTTCCTTTTCGGTTTATCGACCGACAAGGACGCTGCTGCCGCCGCGAAGGTCGAGGCTCCCGCCGTCGTTGTTTACCGCAGCTTCGACGAGCCGAGCATCGTATACCCGTTCCCCATCCCCGACGCTTCCGCCGCCGACCTTGAGGACTGGATTAAAGAATTGTCCGTGCCCACCATCGCAGAAGTCAGCAGCGAGAACTATGCGACTTACGCACAGAGCGACAAGCCCCTCGCGTACCTGTTCCTCGACCCCACCAGCGAGAACAAGGATGCCGAAATTGCCACCGTGAAGCCAATCGCTTCGAAATACAAGTCCAAGATGAACTTCGTCTGGATCGACGCCATCAAATTCGGTGACCACGCCAAGGCTCTCAACCTTGCGGAAGTCAAATGGCCCAGCTTCGTCATCCAAAATGTGCAGAAGCAACTGAAATTCCCCTACGACCAGTCGAAGGAGGTTGACGCCGCCGGCGTCGAGGCCTGGGTTAAGTCATACCTTGACGGCGAACTTAAGCCCCAGCTGAAGAGCGAGCCCATCCCCGAGACCCAGGACGAGAACGTTTACAACCTCGTCGGAAAGGAGTTTGACTCTGTCGTCTTTGATGACTCCAAGGACGTCTTCATTGAGTTTTACGCTTCCTGGTTTGTCCATCGCCTAAGCTTGTCAGTATATATCGCTCATTCGATACAGGTGTGGACACTGCAAGCGTCTCAAGCCCACTTGGGATTCCCTCGGTGACCACTACGCGCCCCTCAAGAAGACCCTCACGATGTAATGCTTGGGACTCTTTCACCTTGTTCTTTGCTGATTCATTGACTTCAGTGTCAAAATGGAGGCCCAGGAGAACGACCTCCCCCCTTCTGCACCGTTCTCGATCGCCGGTTTCCCAACCATCAAATTCAAGAAAGCTGGTACCAGGGAGTTCATTGACTACGAGGGTGACCGATCATACGAGAGCCTCGTCGCTTTCCTCGAGGAGCACGCGGTCAACTCGCTCGAGATCCCGGAGGTTCCGGAGGAGGCCCCCGAGGTCGCGACGGAGGATGAAAGCGCCCAGGCCCACCTGGACGACCACGATGAGCTATAAAGTAGTACCCTTTCATAGTTTAATCCAGCGTCTCTCTGTTCATGTATCACGTAGCTATGTCTTTTTCCGATAAAAATCGGAGAAAGACAATCTAATTCCAAGGAATCGGCAGTCCAAGTCGGGGTGTGTCGCCAGCTGCTGCGCGATTGTCTGCGCACTGTCTGAAAATTTGCCTCCGTATTCCTTGACTTGGCGTATCAAGCGAGGCAACACTTCGGGATCTTGAGCATGTGGCTCATTCCCTGTGTAAACACCCTTGGTGGTAACAGTCAGGATAAGGAAGCAATAGAGTGCATATAGACCCACTCGTTCTGCGTCCAGTTGCCCATCTCGTCGTGCAGATTCAGAGAGACAGTAGTTATAAAAGTTGTCCTGTTCCATTCATGAGCTGCTGCTTTCCGCATTCGTTAAAAAGACCCACCGTTGCCTCACGGAACATAAGAATGGTGGAAAAAACCTCTTTCACTTGATTGAGGATATTTTCCTGAACCGAGGTGAGAACCGACTTCAAATCACGTTTGTATATACGCACTTGTTTTCCAGACTTCGGACTGAGAAGGAGGACTTTTTTAACCACTCGATCTAAATATGAACGGTGGGCTTCGATCATGGCATCCAGGTCGCCTTCCTTCTTGTTCAAAAAGTCGAGCAAGACCTTCCACGAACATTCTATGACTTCCAGGTGGCAATACGCCTGCATCTGGCGCATGAAATGGATCATTTCAGCCATTGCTATTCGAATCTGATGCCACTGAGAATTGAGCTCTGCGTTCGGGTTAATTGCGAGCACCTGGGGAGAGACAGAGAGTATTTACCTGGCACGCGTAAAAATGTTCTGGCTCCTCCCGTTATCCGCATCCATCCGGCATTCAAAGTGCCTTCGATCCGCTTCATCTGCCATAGATGGTTGAACAGCTTGAAGTATTTGACCATGGAGTCTGGGTCGAGGACGGTGTCGATTGGAGCGTCAACTTTATATTCAAGCGTGAATACGTCCCAGCCAATCTCGCCGTGTGAATATTCCAGCATTCGCGCGTCCAGACGACGTAGTACGTCCGGCGGGTCATTTTGAGCATTTGAGGACCGGATAGCGGTCTCCAGCGTGGCAGTCAAATTGTGACGGAATAGGGCGTTCGCTGGACGAGTCAGGCTAGGGCTACAAGGCGCATCAATATCGTTCCACACATCCAACGCTGGATTACTTACCCCAGAGCCTCCATCAACTGATCCGCAAAGTCGCCATGGCCGAGCATCAAATAATGCTTCAGAGCACTGAGGTGATCGAGTAGTTTGAACTTGTCAATGAATACTTCGAACAACCGCTGGCTGGCGATTTGATACGCTGTGTCTATGGATCGTTCCAACCCAGCAATGTCGCTGTATTTCAGAGCTAGCACACCCGTCAATGTGACGGCGGTGTTGAACAAGGGACAACGTACTTCCACCGGTGTTGCTCATTTTCTCCCGTGTAACAACCCAGTCGCTGTCATGGCAGCTATAGCGAATGAAATTCAAGCTCTTCCCCGTTGAGAATATCTGCAGAATCATAAGCACCAATTATCCAGCTCTTCTTGATGAAGATACCTTCTTCCCAAATGCCTCTCCTACAAACATAGGCAGCATGTCTTCCTGGAACTGATACTTCGCTTCCCATAGCCTGAGCCCCGCATCGCGTTCAACCGAGATGTCGTCGCCGTCACCGCCGAGACCACCAAATCCGCCATCCCCGCCAAGAGTGACAATTCCACCGGCCAATGATGACGGATGAACGTATTGCATGTGGACCAATGTTGGGTCCACTGCAACGAAAAACTCGGAGAATGGATCATACAGCTCGCCGGAGAAGAGCCATTTGTGGAGAGTCGCGAAAAAAGGTTTGGAGACCTACGAGCAGTCGGTACAAAGATATTTGGAGGAAACAACTGCGAGTTCACCTCTTCCAGAAGTTGGTCAGTAAACTTCCTAACGAAAGGGTCGCCATTATCCGTATAGCCGTGGATCAGGTTTACAAGTGCGCCTCCCTGCGCATCTCAAAGAAAATCAGGACAAAAAACCTTTGTAAGGAAAGGCATACCTCGTGCGCCTTCTACGCATACGCTCATCATGCGCATTCGCAATCTCCATTCGTTTATCCACACGTCCAGTCGCCGTAAGGTCAATCCCGTCTCCTCCTCCTTGAGACTATGAGCTTCGAGGTCGTTGGGAGATCGATTCAAAGAAGCCGACATTTGGGATTCCAGGATGGCAATCAGCCGATAGTACTCTGTGAGTTGCGCTTGTAGGTGGTGACATAGGCTCTGCTCTATCATCCCTACCCCGGAAGCGCCTTCCCTTTCACTCACGAACGCCTCAACTCGCGTATACAGGTAACCAACCTCAGAGAGCCGATGAATCAACGCCTTGGTCGGGACGGACACGACATATTTCTAACAGTATATAGTCAGTATTCGAAGGGAACATGGACTGGAACGCACCGAGTCGTCCATAAATACAAGTTTATTGTCAAATTCTGGATCGTCTTGTATTGAGAAACGGACATATTTCCCGGAGATTCCCTGCAATAAATAGAGAGTATCCCGCAAAAGGAGGTTCTCCGGGAGGTGGGGCCGACCTAGGAACGCGTAAAAAAACACTCGAAATGAAGTCCGAAATTCTGACCTGTTCTCGATCGATACTCGCGCAGTATGTCTGCCTTCGACCTGCCCCTGGGCAGCTGAGACACAGGGATTTCCACAGGGCTCGGAGTTGACGAGACCCGTGGAGGCGGTGGAGGCGCAAGGGTTGGTAAAAAGGCGGCTGCCGGGCGGGAAGATGAGGAAGCGAGGGACTGCAGGAAGAAGATGGATGCGTGTTTTCGGGAAAGGACCGGCTTGAACAAGTGTTAAGCCAACGAAGAGCACCAGACTTGTAGCGAACCTGGTCAAGAAGCCGCGAGAGAAGGTTCGTAAACTTGAGCGACGCCGCGCCATTTGGAGACGATTGAAGCACTGTGTCACTGCGTTGGTCAATCGACGCGTTTCTAACGTTTCTAACGAACATTGCCGCTTGATTACATCGGAGAGATGCCCTAGATCTGGTTCATGGTTGTGTCCACCGATATGGCTACCGTTGTCGGTCAGACACCAACATGATACACAGGGTTTCCGTGTACCTGTTCAGAATTTCCTGGCAGTGCGAGACCAGTTCGCTTCTCAGTGCGTGTTCGTCCCTTGACGCGGGTACGAGGGCAGTGATGAGTGATTCCAATGCTTGTGCCATCCACACCGCTGGCGACGGGACGCGTCGAGTTGTTTCCGAAGCACGTGACAAGCAATATCGTGCACCGAGGTTCAAGGCTAGCTTGCGCAATGTTGCATTGGCACAAAGGCTAAAGCACGATACCACTGGACCAGTGACAACATCCAGGAGCTCCGATTCCCATTCACATACACGGAATCTCGCGGAACAACAGTGGGAGTAAAAAAACAAAACAAATAACACAGTGATTACAACTTGATTTCCTTCAACCCATCCTTCCAAAACGTGAAGTATGCTAGAAAAAGGGATGAACATCCTGCAGGAGCCTGCGTTGGAAAACTTACGTGTAACACCATCCTCCTTCCAGATTTGTATGGTGAGCAACGTCCGCTGGAACAAGTAGTAGAGAACATACGCGGTAGTTGAGAAGAGCGACCATGCCATCGGGGTTCATGTTCTCGCCCGTGTACTGTTGTAAAAATGTCAAGGGCCAATGCAAGCGGAGTGAGAAGTAGGCCTACGAATTCGTAGTCCTTGAAGTTGGTGACGACTTTTTTAGCGAATGCCGCGGCGCCCTTCTCAAAGGCGTCAACGCGGTCAGGCTTGGTCTCCTGTAGCTTCGCCTTGACGGATTTCATGTAACCCTAGGCCAGGCGTGAAACGCTGCGAGCACGGCACTCAAGATATGCCAACCTTGAGATACGTCAAGAAAGATTTCTTGTCGAATGTGGTACTCTGGAGCCGGAAGGAGTGGACCACGTTGTTAACTTGCTGGGCACCCTCCTCCAGCGCCTCGTCCTGCTCTTCGGCAGAGGGATTGGCACCTGGGCATCGTGAGCAATGATTGTGCGGCGGGGTACTTGAGTGAACGGACCAATGTCGACGTCGCCCTCCTTGATGACGATCATAGAGCAGTCGACCTCGTACACAATGTCATCCACTACTTTGCTATAAAAAAAGGGTGAGCAGGAAGCCAGAACTGAGATAAACGTAGTCCAGTACACCGGGAAAGCATCAGAGAACATCTCATCGCCCGTGATGACATCTGGAGGAGCGTTGGGACACCGTTAGAGGAGAAAGGCGAAGAACTCACCCTCGTAGAGTAACATTATAGATACAGGGAAGGGAGGAAGACGAGGAGAGCGAAAAGTAGCAGAGAGAGATCTAAAGGCAATCGATGGGCAATCATGTCCCCATGTGACAGGTCAATTTTTTTTGCCGATCCGAGCCTCGATGGCCGACTTCCAACCCGTCGTTGTAAAGGCGCACCCGCGTCCATCGTCCTCAAAGCACTCCCCCGAGTCTCGGTACTGGCGCCAGTTCAAGCACCCCGTATTTGTCAAGGAATACGCCCCCGTCACCTCCGTCCATTTTTCTCCATGCAAACCACACAGATTTGCAGTCACCGCTGCTACAAGAATCCAGATATATGCCCCACGCACCCAGAAGATCACCAAGACAATATCACGGTTCAAGGATGTCGCCCGCAGTGGCAGCATTCGTGCGGACGGAAAACTCGTTGTAGCCGGAGACGACAGTGGACTTGTGCAGGTCCGTTATTTTTTGGGGAATCCTTAGCACTTGTAGTTCATGTGGACTAGGTTTTTGACATTAATTCGCGTGCCATTCTGCGGACGTTGGACTCTCACAAGCAGCCGGTGCACGTCGCCAAGTTTTCTGCCCTCACCCCGACGCAGGTTCTTTCTTGCTCCGACGACACTACCGCTAAAATCTGGGATGTGCCGTCTCAGACGGCGATATCAACCTTTACGGCGCATACCGACTACGTTCGTTCTGGTCAGGTTTCCGCGTCGAACCCCAACCTGGTACTGACAGGATCTTACGACTCGACCGTAAGACTGTTCGACGCGCGATCTGGTCACTGTGAAATGGTCATGGGCGGAACTAGTGGAGGCGTGGACGCGCCGGTGGAGCAGGTGCTCATGTTCCCGTCCGGCACAGTAGCAATCGCGTCAGCCGGTCCCATTCTCCGCGTATGGGACATCGTAGCTGGCGGCCGGTGCACGCGAGCCCTGTCAAACCACCAGAAAACCGTCACAGCCTTGGCCTTCGACGGAAACGCTAGTCGACTGCTCACCGGTGGTTTAGACCAAATGGTGAAAGTTTACGACGTGAGCACATACAAAGTGGTGCACACCATGCGGTATCCCGCTCCCATTCTTTGCCTGGCCATATCGGTAAGGGACACTCTTCGTTTGTAGAGCGTTATTGAAATTACTTGCAGCCAGACGAGACTCATATTGCGGCCGGCATGTCGGACGGCACACTTTCTGTGCGACGACGACAACCCAAGGCGTCGGAGACGGCCGGCGACCCTGCGTTATCTGGAGCTGCCCTTCGCTCTGGCGCTTTTGAATCATTTCTCGGTGCATCATTCCCTACGCTCGGCCAAGGCTCTCTCAGACAGAAAACCAAGTCGAAAGCCATAGGAGACGTCGATGAATTCCGAGTGGAAAGCCGACGAGCAAAGCGTTTGAGAGACTATGACAGGCTCTTAAAGAGTTTCAAATACTCTGCGGCCCTCGACTCGGTGCTCCGGAAGGCAAGTCAATTTCCCTGGAAGCTGCTCCTGGAATGACCGTATTTTCAGCAAGTTCCGCCGACAACGACATTTTCTCTGATACAAGAACTCATCCATCGTGATGGACTCCGAATAGCGCTCGCGGGTCGGGACGACGTGTTGCTGGAACCCGTCCTCCGACTCCTGGTCAAGTATGTTACAGATCCGCGATTCGGTGAGATGGTCTGTGATGTAGCGGGCATAGTCATCGGTTCGTACCCCCCCCTTGCTGACTGTTGGATATCTCCCACTCATTCGTCCTCAGAAATGTACACGCCCGTGCTGGGCCAATCACCGCTCATTGATTCACTTTTCCTACGGCTACGCAAGAAAGTGTCCGCCGAACTCCGTTTCCAAAAGGAACTACTAAAAACCAAGGGTGCCTTGGACATGGTTCTCGCTACAGCAGCGTCCCTGGCAGGCTGATCGATTGCAGAGGAGACCGTGTTCAAAAGACCGCCGTGCGCTGGCTATGAATCGGGTACAGTCGAGGGGTCGAGCGCCGCAATGAGTGCGGCCAGGATCTCCTTTTGCGACGGAGCCCGGTCCTCTGCTCCCCCCGTTAGCGGTGGAGGATCTGGCTCGTCGTCTACGTTGTCGTAGAATGTCCTAAGAGTCTGTATAATATCCTGCATGGATAAGCTTTTGCGGTCCAGCATCTGCAACAGATGTGCTCGAATCTGTCATGGGAATGGTATGAGCTTTGTTGCGTTAAGGAAAAAGCAGGCATGCAAACCCCGTCGTCCTCCATCGCAATCCAAGCTAGAATATAATCGACCGTCTGTAGTGTGAACAGTCCGCTCTCCAGCCGCCGGAGATACCAGGTATCCTCCTCTTCCGAGGTAATTTCCTCGCCGTTCTCCCGGAGCTCCTGATACGCAAGTCAACAAAAAGCCGCAACGTATCCCATGGAACGAACCTTCTTCTCAGTCTCGATTTCAACATCCACCGCCTTAAGGCGACTGGTTGCATTATCTCGAATCTCCAACAGCTTGTCGACCTTCTCGTACGTTCCTTCGACGAACTTGGCCAATAGGCGGATCCGCGCGGGAGACTCGGACGGGATGTTGGAGAAAAGGGACGAGAGGATCCCGAGGATATGGGACGTGTCTTCTGACGCTGGTGGGGGCGCGTTCGACTTCTGCTTCTTCGATGCCTGTGATGGATTTGAACAAGACACCTTAATAAAAGGGAGGTCATACCTTGCCCATGAACGCCGAGAACAACGTCTTAAGGCCGAGGGCCTCTACAAACGCCTCACACGATGCCGTCCCCGAGCTGCCGGACATGGCGTAGTCTAACGTTTTGATGGCGCGGGAGCGCGCCTGCAGTTTTTCTCTACCCGATGAATGCATTATCAGCACATTCTCGTCCAATCCAATGGGCAGGTGGGCAGACGCACTTCATTATCAGAACCATAAGATCTGGGCCTTCTGCCGCGAGGAACATCGCCTTGATCGATTCTTCGCTAAGGGCAGAGCACAGAGAGTCGAAAAGATTCTCCATGAACTCGGTCTCATCCGCGTCCACTGGGTCCCGCCGCCGGTATTGCTGCAAGAGTGAGGTCGAGGTCGGGGGTCAAAGACTAAACATACCGAAAGAACTTTCAAGAAGGTCTCCACACCGTCCTTCTTCGCCAGCTCCAACCGATTCGCCCGGTTGTTTTGCAGAAGGATAGACAGTAGCTCCGCCGCGTACCCGCGATTCTCATCGTGCGTTTTGGATTGGACGCGCGTCAGCAGCCATGGCAGGATGCTGGTCTTGGCAACGAGCTGCGTGGAAAGCTCGGGGTTAAACCCTAGCACATTCTCGAATATGCCTGCGCAGGCGAAATGAGCGCGCGACTGATGACCGCAAGTAAACGCACCTAAGATATGGAAGACACCCTGTCGGTCCGACTCTTCTGCCTCGTTCAGGCGCGTGAGGTTGTCGACGAGCAATTCTAGAATTGAATTTTCCAGCTACGGACCGTCAGAGAGCCCAATTCGCAAGGAAGCTGAACGCACACACCAGGCCTTCAACGAGGATCTTGAGCGCTTCCTCGGACGTGCGCTCCTCGTCCTCGTCGTCGTCTTCATTTCCAACATCCTCGTCCGTGAGCTCGTGGATAACCTCCACCACATCAATAACGATGTCCGCGTTCTCGTGGCTCAGTAGGCCGATGAGGAGCGCGACGGTTCCGGAGCGCACGAGCTCCGGGTACGCGAGCACAGGTGCCTGTGCGAGGGGAAGCAGAGCCTTAATTGCACTGTCCAAGTCCGCCTCCGAGTCGATAAACCTGCGCGTAGAAAGATGAAATGAGACGTGTTATGCAGTTGGGCGGGGGACGCACTTTGTGGGATCGTCCGGGTACTTTGACCGCTGGTCTTGGTTTTTGTTCACAGCGCGCTCAAAGCGCAGCAGCATGCGACGTATACTGGTGATGGACAACGCGTCCGGCTATCCTGGCGCGCGCCAATACATTAGACATTATTTGCCCAAGCACACGCGCTGGGAAACGCACGTCGTCCTGGTTGCCTGTCCCACCGGCGCTGTCAAAGATATTGAGGATCTCCTTCTGCTCAGAGGTCAGCCCGCCTCCGAAGAAGCGGCCCTCGTCATCTTCCTCAGCAAAGTAATCCGCGTCGCCGCCGGGTGCAAAGTCTCTCGCGTCCTCCATCTCCTCGTCCTCATCGGGAACCTCCTCCATCGTGACTGCGCGCTTTCCCTTCGAAGTATTCGCGGGGGGCGTGCTGGAGCTCGGTACCGGTGGCGCCTCAGTGTCCATTTTGATTTTCTTGAGCATCTCCAGCGACGGGTTGTCTGGCAGTTTGCGCTTGCCCGGTGGGAGTTTGGGGACCTACAAGGCACCTGAGGGTAGTTCAAAGGTGAAGTTGAGCAGGAAACTGACTTTGAAGAGTTTGTCGATGTCCATAATCGAACGCGACTGAGAGTTCAAGTTGATCTTCAAGTTTCCAAAAAAGGTAACACACACTCCCAAATTGCAACTCTCACGGACGAAATTCAAGCAACAGATTCTAGCTGAATGTATTACTTGGTGGAGGTAGACTAAGGGACCTACGCCGAACTGGAGCTGGTCGGTACTCATTCTAGCCATAACTGGCCGAGACTTAACGAGTAACTCAAGCGCTTTTACAGAAAGATTTCGCGGTCGTCGCCATAGCCCGGGGTCAGGGATGATTATATTCAATACAGATGAGCTCGGGGCCAACGATATAAGAAACGCAAACGTACATCCACCAGGACGATCTAGTAGGGCTTGTGTCTGTTCTTCTTCAAGTCCTTCTCAAGCTGCTTCGCCTTCCTGTGGCCAATCTCAACAGGACGAATGGCCGTGTCGTCGGCCTTCTTCAGCTTGATAGGCCGGTTCCCGACGTATTTACCTGCGAGTGCGTCAGTGTGTGAGGTCCAGTGGATTGCAGAATGACGCGCACCGTCCATCTCGCGCCATGCCTTAAGAAAGTCTTCCGGGTCTGAGAATGCGATGAAACCGTATTTTGCCTGCGCTCCCGGTTAGAAATGAAACTCAAAAGACTGGCATGATATCGCGCCTTCTGGCTAAGACGGTCGCGGATGACGCGGGCCTTCTGGAACGAGGAGTACTTGTTGAACGCGTTCGCCAGCACATCGTCAGAGACATCATTACTGAGGTCGCCCACGAACAAGCGGAACCATGCTATTGCGCGGAGTCAGCGAAAGAACGGACCAGTGAAAGGGGACGAACAAGGGTTCCACTCCAGCAGGGTCTGATCTTCCCAGACCTTTCCGCCTCCCTTGCGAAGGACCGTGGTGCGCTTGCCGCCCTTTGCGAGCTTGCCACCGGAGCCGCCGCGCTTGTCGATCATGGCTCCGGGCACATAGACACTCTGTTGCGCAAGAAGGCCGACATCGTACTCGTAGGCATTCGCGGGAACGGGCGCGTTGCGAGACGTCGACGCCGACGGGTAAGCTGAGCCCTGGTAGGACTGGTAGTACGGGTTCTCCCCATTGTAATCCATCGTGGTGGTCGTTGAGAGCAAGCAGACAAGACACAGCCACTTGACGCGGGCCGGTGACTTCCGTCGTGATTACATCAGCCAAAACTCAAATTTCGAATCCCTCTCATCCCCGCCCTCGTCCACGGTCCTCAAGGTGAGAATACTGCCCTTCGAGCACTGGCCAGCCGCCGCCCGAACCACGCACCGGTATCTTGTGCTTTTCAAAGCAGACGGGCGGCTGACGGGCTGGATGCGGCGTCGTGAATGTGGATGGAGCTGATTTTTGTGTGCAGATGCCGTTCGTCAAAAAACTCAAGTCCGATGCGTACTACTCGCGATTCCAGGTCAAGTACCGCCGGCGTCGCGAGGGCAAGACCGACTGTCCGTGCAATTTTCGATTCTAATTCTTCCGACTAACTTTTTTTTTGCTAGACTACGCACGGAAACGGCTTGTGACGCAGGCAAAGAACAAATACAACGCGCCCAAGTACCGGCTGGTCGTCCGGTTCACGAACAGGGACATCATCGTTCAGGTTGTCTACGCCCGTCTGCAGGGCGACTTTGTCCTTACCCAGGCCCACTCGCGGGAGTTACCCCGCTACGGCATCAAGCACGGTCTCACCAACTGGGCTGCCGGTCAGTCTTGCTCTGCTTCTTGTACTTACAGTCCGTTTACCGTCGAATGCAGCCTACGCAACTGGCCTGCTATGCGCCCGCCGTGCTCTGACCAAGCTCGGCCTCGCAGACAAATACGAGGGTGTCGTTGAGGCTGACGGCACGCTCACCATGACCGAAATCCTCGACGAGGAGGATGCCCCCCGCCCCTTCAAAGCCTTCCTCGATGTCGGACTCCGCCGCACATCCACCGGCTCCCGTGTCTTTGGCGCCATGAAGGGCGCCTCCGACGGCGGCATCTTCATTCCCCACTCCGACAAGCGCTTCCCGGGCTACGACCCAGAGACCAAGGAGCTCGACGCCGAGGTCCTCAAAAAATACATCTTTGGTGGCCACGTCGCAGAATACATGGAGAGTCTCGAGGAGGAGGATGACGAGCGGTTCAAGAAGCAGTTCGCTACTTACCTCGCGGACGGTGTCGGCTCAGACGACATCGAGGACATCTATATTTCCGCACATGCTGCCATCCGCGAGGACCCGACCTTCAAGCCCTCCGAGAAGTCGAAGGACTGGAAGGCGGAGAGTGTCCAATATCGCTCCAAGCGTCTCACGCACGCGCAACGCAAACAAAACATCGCCACCAAGATCGAGAAGTTCAAGGCGGGCGGCGACGCGGCGGCGGAGGACGACGACGAGTAGATGGCTGTATGACACGCTCTATGTCTATGCGTATGGTACATGCAACGATGCTTTTTCCGGATGCGATGCATTCAATTTGTGCGTCACGGTTGCGCCAACGCCGCCCGGATTGTCCCTTCCGCCCATGCCAGCAACGGTGTATTTAATTTAGTAGAGTATGTGAGCGCGTCGCCTTGTTGCAACCCAGCCTTGCCCAATTGGAACGCAGCGCAGTGAATTGCAGCGTCTTTCACATATATCCGAAAGTTCCTGCAGCAAGTCAGTACGCGAGGTAGATAATGAAACGAGGAACACGCACAACACACACCCCTCCCAGCGGCCGACACACCGGTTCAGGTCAATGAACCAGATGCCGCCTACTTGCTCGCACAGCTCGCGCCCCACCTCGGAGATACGCTCCAACAAACAACGTTCCACCTCGTCCCCAAGAAGCTGCCGCAGCTGCGGGATGGATGAGATCGCGAGCGTCGCTTGTGACAGATGCGCCGTGAGCGACGACGGTGACCGGAACGTCAGCCGCACCGTGTGCCGGTGGTCAATCCGCAGTACAGCTTCCCCGCCAAGTGCCTGCCCGTCGTTCGAGTCGAGGAGGTCCACCAAACCCTGTCCTGTCCCGCCGACGGGCTCGAACCGCAGCGTGGACGCAATCCCAACGGCTGTCAGCGCACCGCCCATCCCAAGCATCTCTGACTGCAGGCGCGCGCAGAAGACTTCGTACTGCAGGAGGTCGATCACTGGCCGTAGCAGCAGTGGTGTCGAGACCGCGTCGCTTGTACTCGGTGCACGGAAGACGCCTGCTGTGCCCAGTCGCTGCCGTTTCGCGTGCCCATGCAGACGCAGGAGGAGAGCCTGAAGCGCGTAGTAGATAAAGTCGCATCTTGCGTTCGAGCCTGCGGCCGGTGTAGGAGGAGTTGCGTCCGCGTCAACCTGCGTTAGTCGGTATGCAGTCAATCAAAAGCAAAGAGACACGCACGAGTTCGAACCGAAGCTCAACGGCCTGCGCGGCATCGATGACGATGAGGCGTTCGGACACGCGGGCAGAGGCGGTGGGCAGGCTGCCGGCCTCCTTTACGAGGAGTGAAAAGATTTCCTGCTCGACAATTTCTTGCTGCGCGGCACGCAGCGCGCCGTCCAGCGAGTCGTCGTCCGCGGGCGGCGTCGTGTTATACGACTGCACTTGCTTGGTGCCCGCGTCGCTCACACTGCTGACTGAGATAAGCAGTCGCGTGCGCTGCCGATGCGGAAACACCAGCGGCTCGCCCGGTTGCTCGTACGTCGGCATTCGCCCAACGGCGCGCCGTCTGAAGATCGGAGGTGCTGTTTGAGCAGCATAAACGAGAGTTATCGTGTCTGGCCTCGACACTTACATTCCTCAAGCCCATAGGAGATGAGAAAGTCCTTGGAGGTCTTGTCGGCGCCCTTGCCGGTGGGGGCACCGAACGGCAGAGGTGCGGGGATGAGCCCCCAGTTGGCGCGGCGGATCTTGAGCGCGTCGACCCAGTAGCGTTCGCCCCGCACGCGTGCGCGCTCCATGCTCTCTGCAGCGGTCTTGAACACGCCTGCCGCCTTGCGCAATGCCTCGTCCTTGACGCCGAGTGTTAGCTGCGCGTTAAAGGCTTGCACAGAGACGATCGGGGCGGGCTTGGTCACAGTCGTCGCGGACAGCGTCGCGGTTGCGGCCGAGTTGGCGGTTGCGGCGGTTGCGGCGGAAGACGCTGAGGTCGACGCTGCGGCGGAAGCCAGCAGCATACCGAGCAGCTCCTTTGCATGCGTCATCTCACCGAGGGCCGTGCTGGGCGCGTTCGGCGCTGAACGAAAGAAACTACACGCGAGCGACTCACAAAAGCTGGGGCAGGACCTCGACGCGCATCTTGTAGAGCTCCTCTGGGGTCATGGGCCCCGGGGCTGTCTCTGTCTCTGCCTCATCGTCGGGGGGCGTGTCGGGGTCGACGGGGTCGGCTGCGAGGGCTGCGAGGGAGCCGTTGTTGCGGTCGAAAAAGTCGAGGCCACGCTCGGCAAAGACACGGCGCAGACGCTCAGCAAGAGACTTTTGTGGGTCAACGGCGGGTTCGTAGACGCGGGTGCCGTCGGGGGCGATGTCGAGGAGCACGGGCAGACGGTTGCCCGCGTCGTCCTTGTATGGTGGCTCGAGCTTGAGCATTGCGCTTATTTCGAGCTATAGACACGGTGCAAGGGTTATCGGATGTTTATCCGAAGCGAGTCACAGCATCAGCGTCGATGGCCAAGGACCACGACAGCGCCTCGTTCCCCGGCTCGTCCAAGCGGAAAAACAAGGACGACGATGAGGGGGCGCCTGCAAAGAAACAGCGCACCAGAGTAAGGTACAGTCGCGGCCGATAACCCGACGACGGCCGATGTCCATAATGCCCCCTGAACAGTTTCTCGTGCGGAGAATGCCATCGACGAAAGCAGCGCTGCGACAGGCAAGTCCCGAACTACATAGCGCGCCCCCGTAGCCCACCGTCTTTGCCAGGAACGTCCCTTGCTCCCACTGCGTCGCCCGCAAGGTTCCTGAGCTATGCAAGGCATACATGCCCGGCAAGTCCGACCAGGACGTCTCTGTACGCCTCGCCCGCCTCGAACACATCGTCGAGATGGCCCTCCCGCAGTACTGTCCCCCGGGCACACCCGGTCCCGGTGGGTCCGCCGACCACCGTCACGGGCAGGACGACGATGCACGTTCCCTCCCCGACGAACAGGACCCGCGCAATGGCACCTTCCAGTCAGGTAAGTGGTACGGCAACAGTGCTTCCGGCAGCATTGCCCCTGGCTCCGTCTTAGAGCAGGTATGCCGTCCTGCCCGCCTCGTCTTTGGTATTCAAAACGGGCACCAGTTGGAACATGTGGTTATGCCCGGCCCCGGCGGCAAGTCCGCCGTTAATCCCTACGAGATGTCAATGGTTCTACCACCGCCGACCGACTCCATAATCGACGCCGTACAAAATGGTCTCGAGCCGTCTGCGGCCGACAATCTCAAAACACTGGTCCAGGAATGCGGCGTGTCTCCCCACAAAGTCGCCGAGCTCCTTCAGGAACTGCCCCCGACCCGCACGTCCGCCGTCCTGGTCGATTATTATTTCCAAACCATGTATGTGTGCGATCCTGTCCGTGCTTTCCCGTTTTCCTCACGCATTCGCAGCAACTGGACCCGTTACCCAATATCGGAACGCGATTTCCGTACCGCATACAACTCCATCTGCGAGCACGGTATCAACGGCGTCGGCGCCCCCAGCGACGTCAGCTTTCTCCCCCTGCTCTTTGCCGTCCTCGCCATCTCTGTCAGACTCGCGCCCGAGAGTATCGCTGGCGACGCCCGTACGCGCAGAGTCACTTCGTTGCGATACTATTGGTCTTGTTAGTTTGTTTATCTGGTTCCTGCTTTACCGCTGACTTACTATCCACAGCGCGCAGGTCGCTTCTCATCGCTGCCGTCATTCAACCAGACTCGTTGGACATCGTGCTCACACGGCTTTTGGTAAGAACAATTTGCACCAGCTTCTTAACGTCATATGTTCCAGAGCGCTCGTTTCCTCACCTTCGATCGGCGCATTACCGAGTGTTACTCGCAGTTAGGAGCTGCAGTCAAGACTGCTCAAGCTCTCGGTTTGCATCGCGATGGCACAAGCATGGTGGGTTTCTTGGTTTGCCTGCTCCCGCCGCTAAGTAGTCTATAGAACATGGAGCCCTCTCTTGTCGAATACAGGCGGAGAATATGGTGGGTGCATTTGCACCTCCAGTCTACGTGATTTAACGCCTTCCAGGTCCTACTTATATCACGCAGACCGATCGTATGCTTTGGTTCTCGGCAGACCAAATTCAATACAGGACGATTACACGTCCACTCTCCCCCCTTCCAATATCGATGATGAGCCTTCACCGGCTCACACTCGCAACCCACTGCCTCTTTCAAATCCCACGAGAATGACCTATGTGATTCTCCGACACCAATTGGCCGCCATTATCGGTCGCATGGTGCACCACTTTCAACAAGTCCGCAACATCAGCCATTACTCGGAGGTGCTCGCAATCGACGATGAACTGCTCCATTTCATCAACACGCTCCCTCCACACTTCTCCCTCGAGCCAGACAAGTCCCTGGACGATGCATTCAGCTACATTCCCATACACAGGTTCTTGCTTGTCACTGAGGTGCTGTTTGTTCGCAACAGTCTGCACATGCCGTATATCTTGCGCAAACTCAAGACAGACCGATATGCCCGTTCGCGCGACGCTTGCTTTGAATCTGCCATCAAGGACTTTGACGTTCGGAGAGCCTTCCAGAAGACGGTCCCTAAAGAGACCCAAGAATCACTCTCGAACGCGTACCGGGAATTCCAGACGACCTTGATCGCGGTGAGCATCCTACATTAGCACCACCGTTCAACAATCTCATCCTCCTACCAGGGCATTTATCTTGTTCTCGACCCGGCTGGCATCCATTCGCAAAAGATGCACGAGATTCTAGATCACTTTGTTGCGTCGCACGAAGGCGTTAGAGAATTGCCAGAGACGACGCGCAGAGAGCTCAAGACCATTGAATTCTTGAAGAACAAAGCCTCGCAGATGCAGAATCAAGCTGGGGGTCCGCGGCGCATTCCGATTGACCCGGTTCTCGGTGGAGACAATGCAGAGCACCCCGCGCACCTGCTGTTAGGGTTGCAGCACTCGTCCCCGGCAACACCACCAGCCCGCACGGCGTTCACCGGCAAGCCACAGTCCCCGACGTTCCATCGGTTGCAGCAGTCGCAGGATGACTTTCCCATGTCGCCGACGACGACTGGAAGCCCGGACGACGAGTCTGCGGCGCAGTCGTTGCTGGACCACTGGGTCACCACACTCAGCAATGGGCCGCCGGTGGATGGGTCGAATGCTAGTATTGCGGCGTCGTGGGGCTTGACTGGCATGTCCGACAACTCTGGATGGGTTGGTACAGCGCCGATGGTTGGCGCGTCCACTCCAAGAGTGCTGCCGGGGCTGGCGGACGACTCGGACTGGAATTACTGGGAGGGGCTCGTCAACCAGATAGTTCAGCGCGGTCCGTAGATATCTTACGTTCGTTGCCTACATTATAATTGTGCAGGCGCGTTGTGAGTGTTCCTCCTTATGCCAATGCCTCCGGCCATCGCTCATTTGGTATACGTCTAGAACTCACTCGTAGATAATGGATCCATGTATGGTTACGCTGTACACTGTCTGTTGTAAAGAAAAAGCCGCCCACGATTCAGCATTTCTTAGACCCCAACTCCATTATTCTGTTTCCTGTTCTGACAAAGTGATTCAGAGCAGCGCTACTGCGTACGGCTATACAATGTTGCCGAGATTGAAGTTCCCTTGAAAGGAGCGGGGTACGTGTGACAGAGAATATGGCAGCCTTGAGGGCGAGTACTGTAGATGACGCTGATGTGGGAGGGTCTGCTCGGAACTTGATAGGACTTTTTGGGAGGATGTAATGTTGATACACGCAAGATACACGATTAAATCTTCAATTTTGGAGGGATGATAGCGGGCCCTGCCGCGGAACGCGGGCTACAGCAGTTATTGGTATTCTAAGACATTTGGCCGCTTCAGAATGACCGAAACAATGTCTGTAGTGCAAGAAGTAAACGCGGACTCGAAAAAAAGACGTCCATGGTCACAAACGTCACAAAGAAGCAAAACGCTTGTTTGAAAACGTTGGGGTTCGATCCAGGTTCGATCCATCATCAAGGTGTCCGTCCGATCAGATCGATTCGAGAAGCGATTCGAGAAGCGAAAGCGACAACATGTGGCCCGGTACCGGTAGGTACCCGGGACCCCTGTCGCGTGCGTCGGCGTGCGTCGACGCGACGCGAAGTAAAAGAAAGGGGAGCGAGCGCCCGCCGGAGGCATAATAAATAATGAATCAATGAAAATGGAATGGAATGTTGATGAGATGTTGTGGGACCAAACTAAACTGAATAGTGAAGCAGGCAGAAAAGGAACGTGCAAAGAACCAAGGCGGAAGGCGCGGCGGAAGGAAGACGGGTTGGGTGCGTGCGTGCAAGCAAGCAACGGAAGCAACAAATGGACAGACAGTTGTCCCTCCCTCCCGCTGCTCCGCCCTTCCTTCTGGAGTGGAGAGCCAGAGCGAGAGCAAGAACAAGAGGCGAGAGGGAACACAGATGAATGCACAGAGAGATATCACAGGAAAAAAGGAGGAGGAAAGGTCCACAACGAGGGGTGGCCAAAAAAAAGGCGTAGAGGGAAAAATAATAGCATTGAACTTACTAGTTGAGCGAAGGCATCGTTTTGTTACAGTAGTCAAGTGAGGGTCGGTAAGTCGTTCGGTGCGCGCGGGCAAGATTAAGGCAGAGAGGGTGGTGGTAGTTGGTAGTTGAGAGAGCGCTGGCTGGATGTACAGTCAAGGTTTTATACCTTACTTGTTTGCATTTGTTCTTCCTCCTTCCCCAGGGAATTTTCCACAAAGAATAATGCGTAGGTAAAACTACATAGAACGTTCACTATATCATGGAGATAAGGAGCTGCGGCCTATGAAACTCAAGCTCAGCTGAGAATTGGGGTCACGCTCAGTCAAGCTTGGTTACTGGAAGGCGGCAGCATTGGGGTAATAGTGGCGACTGCAGTTTGACTGCCAAATAACCATTGCGATTATCGCATGGCCTTGGCCTCGGCCCCAATCTCAATGCTGAGAAAGCACAGACCTTGACCTGGGGGTCAAGAACTGGGTTGCTTAGCGGGAATCGGTCTCGTAGATCGGTCTTGCGTACCTATATAAGATATCGGCCAGCGAATGGATTTTTCTTCAAAGGTACACCAAAAGAGTATGCTCGAGAGCGACATCGACATTTTGCTGCCATAATTTGTGTTCCTCGGTAGTAATTGGTCGATCATCAAACCATTATCGAAGGGAGAGGCCTGTGGCGAGAAACGGACGGACACATTCTTTTTTCATTTTCATTCTCATTCTCATTGTCCATCCCGTGCCGATTGCTCGATTGCTCAGGAGAAACTAAGGAACGGGTGGTAATTGAACGAATCGTATATTTACAAAGGTGCAATTTGAGATTCTTCGTCTAGCGCACTGCCATGCTGGTAGGGAATGAGCGTTGGAGGAAGATGGGAAGCACGTTAGACGCACCTAATCTGAATTTCTTCGTCGTTGGACATTCTCAAGCTTTCTCGTTGTCCTCGTCGTGGAGAAGAGGGACCATCTCCAACTCGTCGGAGTCATGGACCGGCGGAGAGCGACTGAACACAGCGCGGAACGTGGTGCGCAGGAGTCCGCGAATCCTGGCGAGCGCGCTGCTGGACGGGCGTGATGACTGGGGAATATCAAGATGTCAAAGGATGAGGATCGAGCCGTGAGAGGACGAACACGCATGGGCGGCAGCGGCGAGGTGGCCACGGTGTGCACGCGGGACGGGTTTGGATTGGCAAAATGCGGGGACGGGTCGTTCTCCTCATACGCGGGCGGGTAACCTGCGAGCTGCTGCAGATGAAAGACGTCAATCAGCAAGCGGTATGTAGAGTTAAAAGGAAAGGATAGCCTACACGCATAGTGCCTTGGCCCAGGAGGCCGCGGACGCGGGCTGCGGCCCACTGAGAAGGGACAGTCAGATCGAACGCGACGTCGAAGCGGTGGTATACGAACTTGAGCGGTGGTGGGGGCGGGAGCAGCTGGGGCGGTGGGTGCGGTGAAGGCGGTCAACGGGGTAGCTACGACGTGGGCGGCAGCCGCGGCGGCTTGTGTGGCAGCGGTGGTAGGGGCTAAAGAGGCGGTAGCAGCGGCAGCTGGAGTCGCAGCTGGAGCTGACGTTGAGGTGGGTACATCTTGTGATTGTCCAGAGTACGGCGGAACGACTGTGGTGGGGTCGGCCACCTCGTAGGCAGGCGGCGTTGGAGTGAAAGGCTGCTGAGTATGGGCAACCATGAGCGCCGAGCCAGATTTGCGATATAACTTGGGGAGACCGCGTACCATTGCGATTGAATGTTTAGAGAGTCGCGGGCTGAAGAAAAGAGCTGCGGAACGTCGTTTTACAGGCCACGCAGGGTGGCCAGGGTCGCCCGAGAAGCGTCTGAACATAACACGATCATTTCAGTAAGTCTATCATTGATTCGGCATGTGCACGCACCCAGCGTCGTCGGATTGCATCGACGCGTTTTCGCTGCTTCGTCCCGATAAATTCGCTGTAAAATCCAAGGGGCGTTTAACGACTGGAGGCCGGTGGAAAGAAGGCGTAATACACCTCTCTGTTGAACGCGGAGGGTGAGGGAAGATATTCCGATAATGTGCCCTAATCAGGAAATCGGAAGACTCGTCAGTTCCCTCCCACCATCATCACAATGCACGATGCAAACCCAGAAAAATATCATGAACACCTTGACGAACACTATACGGCCTGAGGGATTCCGTTGGAGGCGGCGACGCATGAGGAACTCGCCCCCCATCGCCTTTGTACGAGCGAAATCCTATCGACATCGTTAGAGTGACATCTGAAGAGAGAGACGAGGTACCTGCTCGTTCAAATAAGCCTCTCCGACGTGCCTTGAGACTTGGGGAGACCCACACGGACAATTCGTGTTTTTCCGACGCCGTACTCAGGTGGCTCGTCATGACTCCATCCTGGGTCTCTTCGTACGAGCACCGACCGACAACGATGCACCTGGGGGAGATGCACATGCATTGGTATGTTCCCTCTTTTCACGGTTTGCGATTCCTCAAAGGAGCATTAGGTAGTCCCTCGTCACCACTTCCATCTTGACTCACCCCCACGACGACAATTTCTCCTTCCACTCGTGCATCCCCAAGCCACTTGTGGAGGGGAAATAGCAAGACCCCCTGTGCTGCGGCACCGCGCACACTACAGAGCGTCTAACCCTGCGCCAAACCCGCGCATAGGCGTGGAGGATCCGGGCCCTTCCCCCACCTGCTCCTTCTGGTTCACAGGCTTGAGGATCGCATCCTGCAGCGAATCTCTGCTCGTCGCCGCCGTCCACGTGTCATGTGGACTCGGACCGATGGATCCAGACAATCCTCTCGCTCTTCCCCGCCACCACCGTATCGACGCAGAAGATGCGCCGGATAGCCCTCGCGCTGCATGGGCCCGCGTGGGGCCAACACCGACCGATCTAGCGAGGCACTAAGCTGAAGACGACGCGGTGGAGTGGCGAAGAGAACGAGGGAGAACGTACCGGCTACCAGTACGTGCCCTTTGTCCGCTTTCCTGACCATTTCCACAGACAACCGCCTGCCACGGTGTTCGGGTCGGAGCGGCGGGCTCCAGTCTAGTCACCATGGAGTGTCATTCCCGCCATCGAGTGGCATCCCCGCCCCACATGCGCGCTGGTGGTCGGCATCCCATGCCGTTTTTTTCCCAATCACGATGGCTCGGTTTGTTTCTGCACCAATCTGGCTCTTACCCGCCTCCACCGTCCAAAACCCTCACTCCCCTGAGGTACGGGCCGGGCTGGATCGTCGACAAGTCGTGAAGTCGTGGCGGTGAAACTTCGCGAAGGCGGGTCACGAGGGGAAGCGCGTGCGTAGCGCGTGTCCTAGGCGCGTATATATCGACCAGTCGCTACCTGACATTTGGGCTAACGGGTTTTTGAATTCTAGCATCGCGATTCAGTTGATATCACCATTCGCGCGCCTGTGGTAAAAAAGTGCCGCTACACAGGCTTCCGCATCGTCGCGTCTGTCAGCACCTTTCGTTTTGGACCGTCATCCGCGTTTTCAAGGCGTGCAACCCCGCCTGGGGCATCTTCAGCGTAGCGCACCACACGATCGCGTGCGGGTAGTTGTACGCCGTCGCAGAAGAAGGGCAAGTAGTCGCCGACGTCGCAGTTAGCGTCGTCGAGCGTGATGGTAAACGTGCATGCAGCGCGGTAGAATCGGTTCGGCGTTGTACGCAAGGGTAGATTCACGATGTTTTGTGCATCGAGAACAGTCACATTGAGGGAGAAGGCCGGCGCGACGAGAGAATCGCAGCCCAAGTCGTAGGAGGAGGAAAGGACAGCGTAAACGCGATGTTGCCGATTGCGGTCATCTCGGCGTCGGGGTTTGGAGGCGGGCTAGTGAGGTCGATATCAACGGACTGTCTTAGCGGCGAGGACGATGCAGACGCTGAGGCAGCTATCAAGTCGGGAGGGAGCTCGTTGGGGCCATACGGTCGTGCGGAGCGGGGTGCGAGGGTTACGGCTGAGGATAGACCATGTGAGAACAGGGAGGCCTCCTCTGCAGATATCCGATCAAGTTTCAACGGCAGGTTCGGTCGGTGCAGCGAGGATATCGAGATGGCAGACGGACGACGGGCTGAGATTGATGAGCCAGCAAGTGAAGGCGACAGCGCTGGATCTGCTGTAGAGGGCCGCGAGCCGTCTCCGCCGGTGGCTGTCGGGTCGATAGCAGGCAGAGGTATGCGCGTAGATGTTGGCGAGCGCGAGGCCGAACGCGTCCGTCCTGCCACCGACTTTGCTTTGGCTTCTGCCTCCGCCTCCGCATCCTTTATGCGCCGTTCCTCGCGGGCTAGGTCTCGCCGCAGAACCGAAATGGCTCGGAGCTGGTTCACATTCAGATATATTGGACAGAGGAAATCCCTTGTGAACTTGCCAGTTGCGATTCGATAGAGTCACATAATTGGTCGTATTTCTCGACCTCTCGGCCCAGGGCTGAGGTCAAAGATTGTGGTGGTGCGGAGCATGGTTTTGTATACCACTGAATCCGTTCAGCTAAATCAACGTTGGTTTAAGGCAATACACGTACAGCCTGCGCGTATCTGCATAGAATGCGTATAGTTGGCCGGTTTTCACCACGGCATTCTTGAGGGTGGTGGATAAGGCGGCTACCTCGTTTACAAGAATCCCTGGAGCAGGTGGGGCTGGCGGAGGTGGCATGGCTTTTGCATCTTGCTCAAGTTTGGTGGGCGGGGGAACTTTAGAAACGGATTGTTTCCTCGGGATGGGACGAGGTCTGGGCGGCATGATTGAGGTGGTCGAAAGCAAGTAAGTTAGTAACGTTTAGCCGAGTCCGTGATCGTGAAACCGTTCCTTTCGCCTTCTACTTTGGTTGATTCCACTGGCTGGCTGGAACATACCACTTATCTGCCCCTAGCATGGCAGAGGGAGTAGACTCCGCCTTTTCACAGGTTCATTGTTACTGTCTCGTCCTCGTTTCGCCTCCACTGACATTCAATTTAGCGCCGTGTACGACATATATCCTCGATACAGGTCCGCAACCTCACCGCGTTCCCTGTCCGCGACGCCTTGGCATCTGCTCTATCTCAGCCTGCGGAACAAACCCAGTTCAATGCCCCGGGCTATTTCTCGGACGACCTCGACTTGACTCTGACTTTGAGGAAACGGAGCAGGCGAATCTCCACCAATTCTATTGCTACATACAAGAGCTTCAAGTCGGATGACAGTGCTGGTGACGACGCTGGGCATTCGAATGCGGAGTCTAGAGGAAGGCGGACAGCGGGCTCGCGGTTGAGCTTCCATGGGGGAGGAAGCGTTGGACCAAGTTCCAGCCCGGCGGCACGTTTCCATTCATCGGCTTCGGCACCCACTATCAAAGGACACAGGCCTCGGACGAGCTCCATGACCTCGTCCCTGAACTCGTCTTTCCAGTCCTCCGCCGTCCTGACAAGCGCGGCGGCGAACCTCACGACAACCGCGCCATTTTCCGCGACCTTGCCGGACCATTCGCAGACGGGGCTGGAGAAAGTTATCAAGTCGCGTCTGTTTGAGACGTTTATTGCTGTCTCGGTCGAACCTTCAAATGACGCCAGCGGCCCCAGTTCTCATCCTATCTCGCCAACTTCGCCGTCTCCCACACGCCCTGGCCCAGGGATTTTAACTTGTTTCTGCTGTCTATGTACTCCGTTACTTTAACCACCACAACGCGCCGCTGGACCAACGCTGTGAAGCAACCCTTCCGAGTCCCTGGGATCTACAAGGCGACCAATGCTCTTCAAGCAAAGCACCGCGTTCAAGGGGGATTTATGATGCCCCGGGTTTCATCTCGTACCCAAAGCCAAGCGACGACTGCACCAAATGCATGCCCTCCCGAACTCGCACGCACTCTACATACAGCTTGCGCGCTACGATCGTCTCGCGTACGAGCACGAGGTGCTGCTGGGCGACGTTTGTAGCGGCGGCGCGGCCTGTGATCTCTTGCGTGCTCGGGCTCGCGGAAAGCTCGCGGAGGTTCCGAAACCGTGCGTGCGAGGGAAGGGCTCCAAAGCACCCCGCGTACACGTCCATCGTCACACTACCGCTTTTTTTCTTCTACGTCTACTCGTCTCGCGTTCAGTATGCTCGCCCGCTTCTATGCTAGGTAGACCGGTTCCGGCGCGCTGTACGCTGGCGGCGAGCTCGTTGTTCACCTGCGGCTCTCCTCGCGGTCCTGGTCGCGGGCTTGCGCTGTGCGCTCGTTGTCTCGACTGCGCGGTGGGCGAGCTCGCTCAGAGTGTGGCGAGGGAGCTCGCTCAGCGAGTGGGTACAGCGATGCTCCACTTGCCGGGCTGCGTTGTACTGCGCGCTCGTCGTCGCCTGCCGCTCCGAGCTTTATGTTTTCCTACCCTTGAATGAACAAAGTTTTTCGCTCCCTCGATTTTGATTTGACCACTGGCCCAGCCTACGCCAGAAAGTGCGCTCTGGAAATGCTGATCCGACAGGCGTGCTCTCAAATTGCCCCCTCAGAAATTTGCTCAGAAAATTTGCCTGCGTCCAAACTTGCCGACTGGCGCTTGGCGTTCGAGATTGCCACCAACTCAGCTCACGCTTCGCGCTCGGATTTGCCTGCTCGCGCACCGCGCTCCACCCGTTGCCTCGCGCTCCATTCGAATTCGCACTTCGGCACCATTCAAGCTCAAGCTGGAACAGGCTCAATGGGCGAAAGTAATTCTTGCGAGCCAGGAAATATACATTGAAATATACATTGAGCCCGTACAAGAAGAGGTAAACTAGGATATCGAACTACGCTTTACAAATAAGACACGAGCGCAACTGCGCTTTACAACTAAACTACAAGATTGCCAAGATGTCGTCCGTCTCACAAAGCTTGAAGAAAACCCTAAGAATATCGTTAGAAGCAACAAAAAATAGAATAAGGGACTTACCGGCGCAAACGCCCCCAGCCCAATGATTCAAAGACATCCTTGCACAAGGAATCCAAGTCGGCCAAGCTTCGGATAGTCGAGAACGAGACAAACTCCCGGTGCCAGACGTAGCAACCCGGGCACTCGTGAACGTCCTTGACACCACCGCGCTTGAAGATCTCGAGGTGAACGAGGCGCTCTGTACGTATAAAGATGAGAAAAAGAGTATAAAGTTAGGGAAAAAACAGACCTGCTAGCATTCGACGAGGAACGCGGTAGGTCCACGCCCATATATGCGTCTGCCCCTCATCGCAGACGCAATACTCATCCCGCCGCCGCTCCATCCAACTCGTATGCCCCATCTTCACGTTGAGGGCCACCCGCGCCCGAAACACGTCGGCGCTGATTCGTTTCGCTCGGAAATCCTCGATGTCGTCGTTGTGCGCACGAGCGACGCAATACAAGCGGCCCGGCCCGTCGCGCTTGTACAGGGAGAAATTCTTCTGCCGGAGGAGCGCGGCAATTTGGGCATCGTAGGCGCGTAGACAGCGGCTATGGCGGTCAGGGGAAGGGCGCGGGAACCAGAAAGCGGGCGCACATCGACGCAAGGGGCGCCCGTCGCAGGCTGCGCAGCGTCGTGCGCACTGCGGACGGAGATTGGCGCCGGCGGCGGCGGGCCATTGCGAGCGACGACCAGGTGATGTCGTGTGGTGATGGTGGTGGTAGTGCAAGGATGGTGGACAAGGATGGCGAGGTCGACGTGCGCGATACCGAGAGAGCGAAGAGGAAAAAGGACCAGGCGATATGGGCGACGGCGGTAGTGATAATAAGACGGCCAGGGTGACCCAACGAACGTCCGACGATGCACTGCAAGTGTGTGGCGCGCGCGTCGGACGTCGTGGGGGTCGAGCAAGAACGAGAACACTTTCTTCCCACGCCCAAATCCGGGGCGCACGATGCAGCACACAACCGCGGGAAATCCAACGCCAAGCACCCCATGGATAGCCAGCAGCCCCCGCCTCTTGGACGCGTCAGCTCGCATTGCTTCGTCCCTCAGGCGTCGGCCTTGGACTCAATGTGGTGCGTTGAGATCTGTTGCGGTGTCCCGCGTGTTCTGATAAGCGTGTCCACAGGCAATACAGCGACCGATCGCTCCAGAACCTCAGACTCCAGAGCGCGGACGCGAACGAACCCGCCAAACTGACGTCTTTGGTGGCCCCCCGGTCTCGCGGAAGGGCATCTTGCGTGGTCTACAAGGCTTGTCCCCAAAGCGTCCACTTGGCTCCCCGGATCGGAAGGAGAACAGAATGCCGGCGAGTCGAGACGGTCCCCGAAGTCCAGTCAAGCGCGGCCGTCGACGCCGAGAATTCACGTTGGACCCGTCGATGGAAATTTTTGGTGGCGGCCCGACCACTATCGCACCTGTCACAGCAACTATTCCCCAAACTACTCCTTCGGATGCCCCTTGCCGCACTACAACCCGTCCAACTACACTTTCGTCTGAAACAATGGACGTCAAGGCCATCACTATCGCAGAAAGACGGCTCTCTCTAGACGCCGCCCGCGCCCCGGACCGTGCAGGACCGGCGCTTTCCCGGCACTTCAAGTCCCCCAGTCTGGGCACTATCCAGCACCTCCTGTCCGCGTCGACTTCTGCTACGGACGTCCCTGACAATACACCGCGCGTCCGCTGCCGCAAGCGCACCAACACGCTCTCCGCGGCCGAGGCAGGCACGAAGCGCTACGGCGTATACACTCCCGGCAAACTTGACTTGAGCCCGGTCGCGCCGGAGGAAGACGTGCGCATCCACTCGACGTACTCGCTGGGCGCGCTTCTCGCTTCGTACTCGTGCGACTCGCTTCCGTCGATGTACTCGCAAGTCGTTCATTGGTGAGCATGGCACGCGCCCTTTGCGCGTCAAGGTGCGGTCGCTGCACGGGCAGCAGGTGGCTGAGGGGCGCGCGCACCCGGTGGTGCTGCAACTCATTCGGGATGTTGATGTCGCGATCGAGGAGTGGCTGTGATAGCAATACAACATGTATGGATGCACCATAGTCTCGAGTGCGGCGTGCAAGGAATGTGAGATGTTTTGCAGTTTTACTCTTCTTCCAAGGCATAAGACGCTGCTTTTCCTGTGCTCAATGAAGCCCATATCTGTTTTTCTTCCCCTTCTTTTCGCCTTGAACTTGCGCGGGGCCGCAAGTGGCAGGTCGTCCTTTTCCCCAGGAACCATGGGCAGATAAGGCTACCAGGGATAAAGTCGTTTCAGACGTTGTGGTATTGAGGTGCTCTGGACATCATCATTAGCACACCGTCGGGTCTAGTCGCATCCCTCAGGTACGTCGAGGAACAATAGAGGTGAGCGAGAGAGCTCGGGAGAGCGAGATTAGAGGTTTGCGGCCGAGGACGTCGCGGCAGCTGCGGCTACCTGCGACAAGGCCACCCGCCATCCAGTTCAACATCGCGGAGCGGAAGAACCAGGGGAACTAGACTCTCTCCGTCGGCCTCGTCCCGATCCGTACGTTCTTTTCCTTCCTTCCTTTCCTCCATGGCCATATGTCATCACCGCCGACTACCGCGCCGCCGCGCGCGCGGGCGCGTGGGCGTCTCTTCCACAGTTGGCGCCGGCGCTTGCGATGAGCGGCGCTATGTCGAGTCCGAAGCAGCCGCACTCTGCGCCGGCGCACCCTGCTCCTTGCGGTCGTGCTTCTGTTGCTGGGCCCGGGATGACCCCGCACGGGGCACGGCGGCGGAGTCCAGCGCGAGGCACGCACGCCATTGTCACGCAGGACGCACGCAGGCGCATGAACATGTGCCGACTGCAGCAGGCCAGCACCGCCAGCTGTACAAGCACGTACCGTCCATTTAACGGTGCCTTATTGTTGTCTCCTTGCCTCCATTCAGCCATCCCGCTAGCGTCGTCGGAAACTGGGGCGTTTCCTTATCCTCAGTGGTCTCGATATTCTGAGTCCCGGCGTCTTCCCGTCGGGCTGGAGCCCAACGTTCCGTACCAGGGCAGTTCCACTCTTCTAGGAATTATTCCCCGGGCCACCTTGGAACTCGCCCTGCCTCGGTAATCCGGATCACCTTTTCCACAGAGCCATTGACCAGCGGCACATCCAGATTCTCAATTAACATAACCTGCGGGCCACTTTCACCAGGTGGACATGCATGTGTGCTCCTACAAGGCGCGAGTGGGGGAGAATTCGTTTCATTTCTTCCACGGGATCTTGGAATGATCTCCGTTGCACGACCCGCGTACTGGCGGCGACGGGGTTCAGAGACAACATGACATGTGCGGCGAGTCGTATGTGACGTGCGCGAGGGAGCGGGCGAAAGCAGCCAACGGACACGCGGGGGAGGAACTAGGGGCGGCGGGAGGCGGTCTGGGGCGGTCGGGCGCCCCGGCGCTAGAGCCAGCTCTCGTTGGAATCCTCGAAACGGACACCGTAGAGTGGGGGACCGGCGCTAGCGTCGTCGTGGGTCCATCGCCGCGACGCAAGTCAACGCGGGCGCGGGCGCGGGCACTGGACGAGCGGGGCGAGGGTGTTGGGGAGCGGCCGCTTGGGGAATGGGGCGGCCAACAGAAACGCGGACGATCCAATCCAGTCCAGCAAGAAAACTACGAAATGAATCTATCCATCTTACTACCAAGCTAAGTAGATTAATCCCTGCCGAAAGGAGACAGGTTGGATTAATCCACGGAACCTTTGGTGGAAAGTTTCCCGTTGAAAAGTGGTATTGGAAGTGATAGCCTGCAGAATCTGCGGCCCGGTGGCCGGAAAGAGAGGGTGGCACACAAGAAGCAGGTCCCTCGCGGTGAGTTCTTCGGCATGAACCTTGGCGAACCGATTCACGAAGGATTTGACCCTTCCGTCCACCGCCTTGATTTAGCGGATTTTGAGCCGCGAAAGTATGGAACGTTGTATGCCGGGGAAATGAGCGACCAAGCTCAGGAATATAGACGGTCCGTGATGTCCAGCACGGTATTTAAACCCTCAAGAACAGCTTAGAGAGCAAAGTCCATCTCATCCAGGAGCACCTGATGCCCTTCCTGCATCGCAGTCAGAAACTCTGCATCTTTCCAAGCGGATTGGCCTGGTGCGCCGCCTTCGATGGGAAGGCCGGATTTGAAGAGATCAATCAGACCGGTCGGATCCGATAAGTTGATGCGGCAAGACGATGGCGACCAGGCTCGTCTTGCCGACACCAGGGCTTCCTTCCAAGAGTATCGGCTTAGGAACCTGACAAGCTCGAACCACTTGAAGGATTGCAATGCCCACCCGATGCACCTCATTCTCCCTGACCCTTCTATTGCGAACTGGTCGAAGTCCACCAGTCGAATCCACCGTGGTGGTGTTTCAGACCGTGAAGACGCTTGGAAGCTGTGCCCGCAGATGATTGACAGACTGACCGAGCCCGTTTCCCCACCAGCAAAACAGGTTCGTTGAAACGTGGAGCACGACCAACGTGGACGAAAAGGCGTTACATGGCGCGTGTCCAGACGAGATTAGGGGAAGAGATGGGGATGGGGCAGTCGAGATAGCCTGCAAAATCGACGTCTGCGTTGTGGAGATTATAGATCGCAACCTCGTCGATCTTGACGTTCATGACCCACTCGATGACCTCCTTTACCGCGACCATGTCGTCGTGCCGGCAGGCCCGTCTGCCAAGAGCATGTAACCGTTCTCAGCCAGCTCCTGGTACCCAACGGCGTCTCTACCGGCCCAGCGAAACAGGTCGCGGAGTGTGGCAAAACCTTGCTTCGTCGTCTCGAAAACGGCCCGACTGTCATGCAAAGTTCAACTGAACTTGTTTCATCGGTCCAAGGATTTGGAATGTAAGGGACCTGGATTAAAGGAATTGCGACGGAACTATGCAAATATGCTACCAAGAAGCGTCAGCGGGAGTGCAAATGTGCATTAAAGATGAGGCTTACGTAATCACGGCTTCGAAGCAGAGGGAGACCGTGGTTTCATTCACGGTAGTCGGCTTGCTCATAGTCATGGTCCTTGTAAAGATCTCGAGCTGCCATTGGAGGATGAGAGCCTTCCGAACAGTGTGGCCCAATTTGCGCATCATGTCGGCGCTGCTAGGAACGGTTTCCCGTTCGGGGGGCGGCTTTTCTCCACGCAGGATCTCTTCCGTTCCTTTGGGCCCAGGGTGAAAGTCTGTGAAGCGACTGCCAGTGGTTCCTGGGAGAATCCGAGGATTGAATAATGGAGGCGGTTTGCGGTCATGGTTCTCGAGATCGAGTCGGCATCGGTTCGAGGAGACATGAGGGGCTGGGCAGAAGGTGATGAAAGGGACAATGCTGTCTTGGAGCCGTCAACGGAGGAGATAGCAAGACCAATAAAGAATGATTACGTAATCGTATCGCACAGACAAGGCAAACCCCATCGCTCGTCTTCACCGGTCGCCGTGGGGAACTGGTAGGCTTGCTTGAAGCGAATTCGTTGCTGCATGTTCTGAGTAACACCGTCAACAACACGTATGCAAGCCTCTAAAAAGAAGCGGGTACGCACCCCATCGGCTTGCCAGTTGAGCCTTGAAAGCTTCCGTACGGCCGGCCGCACTCGCAGAGCAAGCACCGAAGGAAATGGGCACGTAACCGCTGTACGCAGCGAGACTGTCAATTGGTGGAGAAGAAAGAGGAACGGCGTACATACATGCCTCGATCTGATTGAAGCGAGTCGCACCGAGATTGTTCGCGGCTTTGAAAACCCGTGAAGTCCCTAAATGCGGACGGAGCGTTCAGGAGACGTTGAAGCTAAAAAAGGCCGATAACGTACCACACTGAAGCTTTGCACGAATAATTGGGAACGTCTTCCTCTGGATAGCTAGTCGGCAACATTGTTAGCTTGTCGAATGGCAGGTCCTGGATGACGCACGAGGGAAGGAGTCCAGCAGATGGGGGAAATTACCCGCCTCAATGGCCGTCGACTTGAGTGCCATCCATAATTAATTAGGATATCAGTCCTGATAAGATCTGCACGCTTTTCATCTTCCTGCAATCTTGTGAGATCAGCCACGCATCGTTAGATACACAAAGTCTGACTCACTGCCTCCTTGTCCTCCTCGATAGCGTGCTGAAGCGACAATTTGTATGCTCGCATGACGGTTCGAGGTTCCCATACCATGGCGTCCCAATTCTCTTCTGAGGTTTGCGCTCGTAGAATGGGTTGCGGATTGCGGGTGAAGTCTATCAGGCCGGTCTGCTGCGCCTGCCGCAAGAGATTGGGGAGGCTCTAACGGATTCTTGATAAGTACAAGCGGGGACGATAAGCGAAGTCGACGTACCAATGCTTTCGCCAGCAGCGGAACAAGCTGCTGGCATCTGCCAGTTGCGTCAGGCCCTCGATGTCCATCCACTCGTGCTACAGCGAGCCGAGCACAAAGTTGCAGCGCAGGCTCAGGAAGATCTTGATGGCGTCGTCCTTGCTTCCCCAGACGTTCGGCACCCGTCCGCCGATCTGGATCGCCTTTTGCGTAAGAATCTTCTTGACGCCGGCGCGACTTGGGGTTCGGAGAGGGGCATATTTGGAAGCGACCAAGTTATCTGGCGAGATACGGCTCGTTCCTATCGTGGCCGGCGAGCAGCATCTCGTAAACTGTCGTTGGACTGCTGACGCACTTGGTAGAAGCCTTGTCGACTTCGCCGTCGACGCAGTCTAACGCCTTCTGGCAGTACGTCGTTATCTTGTCGATTTCGTCGGGCTCTACTTGCAGCAGTTCCTCAGACACCTGGCAGATGGTCGTATCTCGTATGATGGATAAAAGTGGCGACAAACGATAACGAGAGTCAGGAGAAGAACGATGAACTGCTTATCGAGCCGACCGGATTTCAGGGGTCTGCACTTCCAGGAAGTGTGCGCCTTCGTTGTGCTTGACCGTAGAGCGACGACATAGGGGGTTTTTCACTCTCGACATCCGCAAATATTGTCAAAGGGAGTCAGAGTTTCTTTGGCAAGGGTTAGCGAACAGTCCAAACTCGAAATGAGAGTGTTTTACCTGCGGTGTGGACCGAAACATTGGAAAGGCTTGAAATCTCCTGCGTGTAAAAGTCTCGGATGAGACCACAGCCGTCGCTCGCGACTGAATCAACATCAGCTTGCAGACCAGGGATTTGAGGTCATTCCCAGTGTGTCCGAAGCAACATATCGGGGGTTTGTGATCCAGAAATGAAATCGCGATCAGGTTTCTTTGATGTATTTCTTTGACGTTCGGTGTTCAAGTGGAGGTTGTCAGTAGTGGCAGCCTCCATGTCGAAGGCGGAGTACGCTTCAAGTTCAAAGCTTCAAGGCCGATTATATCGCCGTCCTTCGAACGCACGATCCTGCCTTAGCAGAATGCTGACTTCCGGATGCTCGTGTCTCGACGCACTCGTAAGATCTGTGCACATCGGGTGTGGCCTGGAGGCGGTATCAGGAAGGGAGCCGCTGTCTCAAGGACTGCGCTTCCACTCCCCGACGCCGATTGCGGGCCAGTACTGCGACCAGATATGTGCAACCTGAGGGGCGAGTCCTTTCTTCGATGCGGGTTCGCGACCAGCTCGATAACAATGAAAGACTGTGGACCCGAGCGGAAAACGGGGTTTAGCCCGTTGGTTTGAATTGAGCTCGACGCCGGGGTCTGGTCGTGGCGTAGTCTCAAAAGATGGCTAGCTTTCGAATCAGTTGGAGTGGTAGCTCGTCGATAGGCATTCACGTACCTTTAGCTCCCTGCGATGGTAAATCGTGCACATCATCCAGCCCAGGAAACTGCAAGTGGCCATAGAAAATTATCCATAGGCCCGCCGACCTTATACCGAGCCGCGCAAACGTCCAAGTTCAAAGCACCGGGTCCTACGCCAGTCCCAAATCACGTCGCCGTCCTTTAACTGGAGGACGGCATCGGGAAGGGAGCCGCTGTCTAAAGGACTGCGCTTCCACTCCCCGACGCCGATTGCGGGCCAGTACTGCGAGCGGATACGAGGGGCGAGTGCGAGGCCCCCGAGCGGTAGACACGGTTTAACCAGTTTGTTGAGTTCATCCAGAGCCCAAACCCATCGATGTTGTCGCTGGGGTTCTTGTTTCGCGGCTGGCGGGACACCGGTGAGTAAGTTGAGCGGTGGATCGCCTGTGTCGACGTACCTTTGAATTTCCCTTCATGGTCCGTCCACTAGCCTCTCTGCTGCCCCCCACGCTCATCGTCCAGCGCAGGAAACCCGCTCGCCCCCCACGCTCATCCTCAGCGCGGGAAACCCACTCGCCCCCCGCGCTCGTCACCCAGCGCAGGAAACGTCCACCCGCCCCCCACGCTCACTACTCAGCGCAGGAAACGTCCCCCCGCCCCCCGCGCTCGCGCAGGAAACTCCAATTTGCCATGGAAAAAAACCCTCAGCCCCGTCACCCCGTCCCGAACCGTGCAAACTGCCTAAGTTCGCTACACCCAATACATCCGAACCGTGAGCTGCCTAAGCTCTCGCAACACCGGGCCAGGGGGCTGCCTAAGCTCCTGCGGCGGCGGTAGAGGGTCGTACCGGTTGGTGGTCAGTCAAGGGCCCGTCCGAACCTGCGGCGACGTTGTTGCCGGTAGTGGTCGGTCGATCAGCGGTTTAGTTCACACGTGATCGATGGCCTGAACAGAACGTTCAAGACTCGAGGGTCAGTACCGGTCAGTCCTAGCCATTGTTCGATGAGTCGTGCCCGGGTTTATGCATCTGTACAATACCCATAATATATTTTTCTGTTCGGCGGCCTTCTTTAGGCGCGAGGCGAAATTATGACAGTGGCAGTGCTCGATTCTGCACAAGGGGAACGGACGGACTAATCATTGTCATTATGGACTCGAACATCCATTTATTCCACCCATCGAACAAATTGACCATCCGCTGTTTCCTCCCTGATTAGATACGAGGGCCGCCCTGTTCCCTTGGGAGGCTCAGGCTTAGCCACATCCTGTCGCTTCCTACTTGGCTGAACCCGGACCGGAACCGCCGTCTGCTCTCGCCTTCCTCGTCGTTTGGCCTTGAAATTGGCGTATCAGAATGGGCCTTAAGTGGGCACAAGCACTGACTTTACTGCCGGACGAGCCATCGTTTATTTTTTGCCTCTTGCGATTGCCGCTCCCTTGACTGCCTTCTGGGTCGCTTTCGGGGGCAACCGAGTCGAGACTCGGAGAGGCTCTCCCTCCTCCAGAATTCGGACGGAGAACCTGATCTTCTTGGTTTTGCTGCGGTGTGTTAGAATGCACATACCCAGCCGAGGCGATCAGGGACTTACCGAAGTGCCCTCGGGTTCGCTTCGCTTCTTGGTTTTGATGGTACCCTGACTGCCGCCAAGGTCGTTGCTGGCAGGTATCGGTTCAAACACGAAAGGCTTATCCGAGTCGATAGTGGCCGTCTTCAGGAAATATTCGGTTAGGCCGAACACTTCAGCAATGGACAGCGAGTCCAGAGTTTTGAGGTCAAACGGGAGAGCAAACAAACTTGTGTTGTAATACTGGCCGCGACTCTCTGACTTGTCGGTCCAAGGGGGATTGATATGTCCTCGGTGCTCATGCTCTGTTGAAAAGGCATTCAGCTGGTGTGAATATCAGAGAGCCATTATGAATACCCCAGAGCTGAGTGAGATAATCTTTCAGAATTTCGAAAATGGCTTCGTGGTTATACTTTCTCAAGTCCAAAGTAGGGAAAACTGGAATATCAAGGGAGTTCCTAGGAATCTTGACAATTCCACCGGGGTTTACTTCACTCAAGGGACCTGAAGAAACTCAAGACTAGGCCGCAATGTGAAAGACGATGCGTACGTGGGATGGCCTTCTCGGCAAATCGCATCCATTTATCGTCAAAGGAATCCTCCCAATCCTCTGTTTCGTCGGCCATGTGGCGGTTGTGGTCCGCTGAGTGTGCGTCGACGCTATCAAGTCCGAAGTGAGTTTCACAACTTGGAGACAACACGGATGCCTTACACTCCGTAACGCAGCTCCCCGTCTACCTCACGATGGGCCCAAAATAGCATGAGCTCCATATTTCCTACCGCGCCGCCCTGACAGAGGTCATTCAGTACCTTGTCCATGGCTCGAGGGAAGTCGGCTTGGTTTCTGGGAGACAGGGTCAGATCAAACGCTGGTCGAACGAGACAATGAGAATTACGTTGCAACGGTCGGATCAGTCTCTTGTGCTCGGCGCTCATACTCTGCTTGCTGCTCGGCACTCAATGCGTCCCACATCTCTTGTTGGCAGCTCTCGATGCAGTCCAACAACCTCGTCAGGGTGCGTGAAGCGTGAGCCGTAGCAGCTGCCTTGATTGCGGCACTTTCAAGTAGGCCGAAGAGACCAAAGCCCGTCACGGTGAATTGGAGGAAGCTCGACTGTTCAGTGGGGCTAGCTTTCTTTTTCTTGGTGATAAAATTGTTGAATTTCTTGAGAATGCGCTGGATAAGCTGTGAGTGGCAAGACTGGCTTGAACAAGAGATATCTCACCCGCCGCCATTCCTTCTCGGGCGCTCCCTCTGGCCCAGTATCAAGCTTTCCGACGAAAAGGGGGGAAGCCATGATGTCTTTGATTTTCTTGGTTTTCCACGAGGTGACCAAAGAGACAGAAGATTTCTTGTATTCCTTCCATAGCTCGGGGTAAAAGCTGGTGATATGCGCCTCTTGCTCACTGCTGAACTTCGTTTTAGGCCCAGGTCTTGCCATAGTAGTCGTGAAACAGGAGGTTGCTGTGACGATCGGTCACCTTCAAGTTTCAAGACAGCTGGTAATACTCAATTATCATCAACGGTCTTGCGCTCAATTACAGCTTTTCGGGGAGCTCCACTTTTTTTGACTCCCCGGACTTGGGTATCCCGAAGAGGTAAAAAACCCCTGGCGCGTCAAAGAGACTCGCTGGACCTTGGAGGATGCGTGTGCCGTCTGGAGCTGTGTTTCTTCCAGACCTTCAACGAGGGCGGTCATGGTCTTGGATTGTCAACTTTTGTGTGGGTTGGGTAGATATGTCGTACCCATCTCAGACAAACGAAACAACTGAGTACAGCACAGGCACAAAATAGACATGTTGACCGTTTTCTTCCACGTAGCGCACAAAAGCCTGAAAGTGTCTGGATAAGGGTTATATTCAATAAGAAAGCCAGTGAGGCAACTCGATTTCACAGAATGAAGGCCAGCCCATGGGATGTGGAGAAAGCCAAGGGCCTCAGAGAACGCTGAGGCCTGTATTTAGCAAGGCGCCGGAGGGGATCTATCCGTCTGTTTGCAAAAAAATAGTAGATTAATCCTGCCAAAGAGAAGGTGAATTGGATCAATCCACGACAAGTCGGTCAGATATCGGAACGCACCAAAACTTGGTCGGCGGGTCGCGGATTAATCTACAAATGTGGGAGCCAACGGGGACAGGTATTTAAAGAATACGCGGGAATATGTGTCTAGCTTGCCAGGAATTATCGGCGGTCGGGGATTAATCTAGTCTCTAAACGGAACCAACTGAGACGTATAGATAAGTCTGAAGGTGTAGATTAATCCATCCAGGGAAAGCTGAAGACAACTAAAGTGGAGCCAATAAATATCTACATCGAGGCGAGATTAATCCCAAGCAAGTTTGATCAGAGTGTGGATTTATCTGTCCAGTAGAGTAATCCGAGAACTGCCGATTATCTAGGTAAAAGGAGGCGAGCCGATGAGGGGTTGAAGCTCACTGGACGTATAGATTCATCCGTCAAGTTGAGAGACTTATCTGCGTCGAGGCCATGACAAGCGGCGCCTAAAAGGGTGGAGAAAAAAAAGGGGGGTTAAGCAGCTGCAGAGAGAAAGAAAAAGACGAACGAAGCTCACCGAGGTCACGCAAAGCCTGTTTAACTGAACCTGGTTCCAGTCTCGGTGCAGCGGTTGTAGCGCGAAGATTTGCCAGAGGGATCTTAAGCCTAAGAGTCCACAATATGCTATCAACAAGCGTCAGCGGGAGCGCAAAAGTGAATTGAAGAGAATGCTTACGTAATCACAGCTTCGAAGCAGGGAGGCGGCGATTATCCGTGGTAGTCGGCTTTCTCAGAGCAATGGTCTGTGAAAAGACCCCGGGCAGGTATCAGGAGCATGGGGGTTGGAGGATGAGAACCTTCCGAGCATTGTGGCCCAGTGCCCAGTTTGCGCATCACGTCGGCGCTGAAGCAAGCCCGGTTTCCAGCGTTTCTCCACGCAGAGTCCTCCGTCCCATTGATGCGTTCCGGGCCCAGGGCGAAAGTCTGCGAAGCTACTTGCAATCGGTTCTGCGAGAATGCGAGGCTTGAATGCTCGAGCGGCGGTTTGCGGTCAAGTTTCTCGAGACCGAACGGGCATCGCCGCGGTGAGACTTAGGGGAATGCACAGAAGGCGGCGAGCCGGATGAAAGGGACAATGCTGTCTTGGAGCCGTCAACGAAGGAGATAGGAAGACCGATGAAGAATGATTACGTAATCATATCGCACAGACAAGATGCATCCCATCGATCGTCTTCGCCGGTCGTCGTTCGCTGCTCTTAGGGAACTGGTAGGTTTGCTTGGAGCGAATTCGTTGCTGCATCTTCTAAGCAACACCGTCAACAACATGTATGCAAGCCTTTAAAAAGAAGCGGGTACGCACCCCATCGGCTTGCCAGTTGAGCCTTGAAAGCTTCCGTACGGCCGGCCGCACTCGCAGAGCAAGCACCGAAGGAAATGGGCACGTAACCGCTGTACGCAGCGAGACTGTCAATTGGTGGAGAAGAAAGAGGAACGGCGTACATACATGCCTCGATCTGATTGAAGCGAGTCGCACCGAGATTGTTCGCGGCTTTGAAAACCCGTGAAGTCCCTAAATGCGGACGGAGCGTTCAGGAGACGTTGAAGCTAAAAAAGGCCGATAACGTACCACACTGAAGCTTTGCACGAATAATTGGGAACGTCTTCCTCTGGATAGCTAGTCGGCAACATTGTTAGCTTGTCGAATGGCAGGTCCTGGATGACGCACGAGGGAAGGAGTCCAGCAGATGGGGGAAATTACCCGCCTCAATGGCCGTCGACTTGAGTGCCATCCATAATTAATTAGGATATCAGTCCTGATAAGATCTGCACGCTTTTCATCTTCCTGCAATCTTGTGAGATCAGCCACGCATCGTTAGATACACAAAGTCTGACTCACTGCCTCCTTGTCCTCCTCGATAGCGTGCTGAAGCGACAATTTGTATGCTCGCATGACGGTTCGAGGTTCCCATACCATGGCGTCCCAATTCTCTTCTGAGGTTTGCGCTCGTAGAATGGGTTGCGGATTGCGGGTGAAGTCTATCAGGCCGGTCTGCTGCGCCTGCCGCAAGAGATTGGGGAGGCTCTAACGGATTCTTGATAAGTACAAGCGGGGACGATAAGCGAAGTCGACGTACCAATGCTTTCGCCAGCAGCGGAACAAGCTGCTGGCATCTGCCAGTTGCGTCAGGCCCTCGATGTCCATCCACTCGTGCTACAGCGAGCCGAGCACAAAGTTGCAGCGCAGGCTCAGGAAGATCTTGATGGCGTCGTCCTTGCTTCCCCAGACGTTCGGCACCCGTCCGCCGATCTGGATCGCCTTTTGCGTAAGAATCTTCTTGACGCCGGCGCGACTTGGGGTTCGGAGAGGGGCATATTTGGAAGCGACCAAGTTATCTGGCGAGATACGGCTCGTTCCTATCGTGGCCGGCGAGCAGCATCTCGTAAACTGTCGTTGGACTGCTGACGCACTTGGTAGAAGCCTTGTCGACTTCGCCGTCGACGCAGTCTAACGCCTTCTGGCAGTACGTCGTTATCTTGTCGATTTCGTCGGGCTCTACTTGCAGCAGTTCCTCAGACACCTGGCAGATGGTCGTATCTCGTATGATGGATAAAAGTGGCGACATACGATAACGAGAGTCAGGAGAAGAACGATGAACTGCTTATCGAGCCGACCGGATTTCAGGGGTCTGCACTTCCAGGAAGTGTGCGCCTTCGTTGTGCTTGACCGTAGAGCGACGACATAGGGGGTTTTTCACTCTCGACATCCGCAAATATTGTCAAAGGGAGTCAGAGTTTCTTTGGCAAGGGTTAGCGAACAGTCCAAACTCGAAATGAGAGTGTTTTACCTGCGGTGTGGACCGAAACATTGGAAAGGCTTGAAATCTCCTGCGTGTAAAAGTCTCGGATGAGACCACAGCCGTCGCTCGCGACTGAATCAACATCAGCTTGCAGACCAGGGATTTGAGGTCATTCCCAGTGTGTCCGAAGCAACATATCGGGGGTTTGTGATCCAGAAATGAAATCGCGATCAGGTTTCTTTGATGTATTTCTTTGACGTTCGGTGTTCAAGTGGAGGTTGTCAGTAGTGGCAGCCTCCATGTCGAAGGCGGAGTACGCTTCAAGTTCAAAGCTTCAAGGCCGATTATATCGCCGTCCTTCGAACGCACGATCCTGCCTTAGCAGAATGCTGACTTCCGGATGCTCGTGTCTCGACGCGCTCGTAAGATCTGTGCACATCGGGTGTGGCCTGGAGGCGGTATCAGGAAGGGAGCCGCTGTCTAAAGGACTGCGCTTCCACTCCCCGACGCCGATTGCGGGCCAGTACTGCGACCAGATATGTGCAACCTGAGGGGCGAGTCCTTTCTTCGATGCGGGTTCGCGACCAGCTCGATAACAATGAAAGACTGTGGACCCGAGCGGAAAACGGGGTTTAGCCCGTTGGTTTGAATTGAGCTCGACGCCGGGGTCTGGTCGTGGCGTAGTCTCAAAAGATGGCTAGCTTTCGAATCAGTTGGAGTGGTAGCTCGTCGATAGGCATTCACGTACCTTTAGCTCCCTGCGATGGTAAATCGTGCACATCATCCAGCCCAGGAAACTGCAAGTGGCCATAGAAAATTATCCATAGGCCCGCCGACCTTATACCGAGCCGCGCAAACGTCCAAGTTCAAAGCACCGGGTCCTACGCCAGTCCCAAATCACGTCGCCGTCCTTTAACTGGAGGACGGCATCGGGAAGGGAGCCGCTGTCTAAAGGACTGCGCTTCCACTCCCCGACGCCGATTGCGGGCCAGTACTGCGAGCGGATACGAGGGGCGAGTGCGAGGCCCCCGAGCGGTAGACACGGTTTAACCAGTTTGTTGAGTTCATCCAGAGCCCAAACCCATCGATGTTGTCGCTGGGGTTCTTGTTTCGCGGCTGGTGGGACACCGGTGAGTAAGTTGAGCGGTGGATCGCCTGTGTCGACGTACCTTTGAATTTCCCTTCATGGTCCGTCCACTAGCCTCTCTGCTGCCCCCCACGCTCATCGTCCAGCGCAGGAAACCCGCTCGCCCCCCACGCTCATCCTCAGCGCGGGAAACCCACTCGCCCCCCGCGCTCGTCACCCAGCGCAGGAAACGTCCACCCGCCCCCCACGCTCACTACTCAGCGCAGGAAACGTCCCCCCGCCCCCCGCGCTCGCGCAGGAAACTCCAATTTGCCATGGAAAAAAACCCTCAGCCCCGTCACCCCGTCCCGAACCGTGCAAACTGCCTAAGTTCGCTACACCCAATACATCCGAACCGTGAGCTGCCTAAGCTCTCGCAACACCGGGCCAGGGGGCTGCCTAAGCTCCTGCGGCGGCGGTAGAGGGTCGTACCGGTTGGTGGTCAGTCAAGGGCCCGTCCGAACCTGCGGCGACGTTGTTGCCGGTAGTGGTCGGTCGATCAGCGGTTTAGTTCACACGTGATCGATGGCCTGAACAGAACGTTCAAGACTCGAGGGTCAGTACCGGTCAGTCCTAGCCATTGTTCGATGAGTCGTGCCCGGGTTTATGCATCTGTATAATACCCATAATATATTTTTCTGTTCGGCGGCCTTCTTTAGGCGCGAGGCGAAATTATGACAGTGGCAGTGCTCGGTCTCATTCGAATCCCTTAGTCAGCGATAATTGAATTCTGGGGACGGTACATTTTGGTAGTCCCTATACTACGCTTTCTACAGTCTCCTCCTTGAACTTGCTTTTTTCTGATTCTCAGTTTGTGTTCTCACACGAGTGATTGACTTATCCCGGGACAAAATATTGTGACGGTGCAACAAGAGTTCCACTATGTAGTCTCGACATCCCTCCTTCTTCTCTTGCACTGTTCCCGCTCCTCTGCAGCAGCCTTTCTTTTCTCCCTTTTTTTCTCGGCTGCAGCGTCTGATCCCGTGGATGAACCGGGGTGGCCTACTGAGGGGTACATACCCCCACCCCTTGCCACCATGTAGTTATCCTCTTTGCCCGCCAGGGTTTGCCGGCTCTTGGCGGGAGAAAAGAAGACTGTGCTGATGCGTCCCGGAGTAATAGCCTGCTTTTGGAGGTGGAGCGGGGGCGCGACCGGCTTCCAATGGCTAACGCTGTGATATAGGGCATGAGCCATGCAGATGCAAAGGTCCCCTGCCCTGTACCTAAAGAAAAGTCAGCGGCTGGGCCAAATGTGAGTCAAGAGGGTACGTGCTCTAATTTGGCGCGGAGGTCCGGAACTGCCATGTGGCCCCCAGTGAACCAGCCGCTTGGAAAGGTCGCTGCAGGGCCGTCGTCGAGGCTATCCCGATGGATTCCCACCTGAAGCTTGGAAACCACTGCCCGCCCCAGGAACGGGCCCTTGTCTTCCGTGAGCCAAACACCGCGTTTGAAGTCCGCGGCGAACATGGCATGGTACTCAGGAAACAAGGCCTTGAACATACCTTCTACAAAGGCGGCGGCTTCTTGGGTGAGCAAGAAGTAATATCTAGTGGCTCGGGTTTTTGCACCCCCTGCGTTGATATCGGTGGAGGGGTCCAGCTTGTCCTGGGGGTGAGGGTTAATCCAGGGACGACATAAGTAAGTACATGAGACGCACCCCAACTGATGTCCCCTGCTGGCACCACGAGCTGGTGAAATGGAGTACGCCGTTGCGCTCCAGGGTTGCACCGGGGGGGATTTCAACATGGGGTCCTGATTTAGGTTCCCCATCCTCAGAGACGGGTTGTTCCACGCGACCATTCATGGCGGTTAGGAGCCGGGTTTGCTCTGGCTGAGCAGGGAAGGGATTCAGCTCAACGGTGGGGGTGGGATACGCCATAGTGATGGCCTCCAAGAGGTCTGTCCCTTGCTCCACTCGATGACGGATGTCCCTGGGATCAGCAACGGGCCGATGAGCAGCCCCAGCCACCTGCGATGCAATGTGGGTACGTAGAAGGATGGCCTCCTTTGTAATTCAAAATCAATAGAGCAGGAGATTGAGATCATGAGTACGATACCGGAAGTCCATCGTACGTGTAGTCCTTCGAATTATCGGACATTTCTGCCCGTGTTGCGTTGTCGTATTGCTGCTTGATAGGCTGAATGTCCGTGAGCAGTAGTACACATTAGAAATAAAGCAAAACAAAAACACCTTGGCCTTCTTGAGTAAGAATTTGCTCCTCTCAGCTTCCGTGCTCTGAGGAGTGAGCGTCTTGACGCGGTCGATGCCTCGAGTAAATCTGTGGGCAAAGTATCCCAGGAGGACCTTGCCGTTGCAATCTATGTATATAGCTGATTGGGACCTGGGGTCCTGCTGGTTCAGAGATTCAATTTTGTCGCGGGCGTTTCTTATTTCCTTTTTGGTATTTTTCGGCCTCGCAGCGAGTTCTTCCAAGGTTTTTTTCGTTACAAAAACGTCGGCATTGTTAAGAAAACTCCAGGCCTGGAATTTCACCGATTCCCGGAACGCCTTGTCGACACTCCCGGAACGCACTGCTGTCATATCAGGAAGGGGCGGTAGTTCAGCCATCCGAGGAAGCGGTACATCGCATGCGGGTGGTAGCTATAAGCGTCTTCAGCTGACGCTTAGGTTTATGACACCACTGACCTGCCGGGAGGTCTGCAAGATGGTCAATGCTGAGCGCTTAGCAAACTTTTGGAAAAAACTGGCCGCACGAGTTTTGGGTGTTCTTCTGGGTTTTTCTTGCCTTTACCAGGGCCACGGGTTTTCTTGCCTTTACTAGGGCCAGGTCAGGTATCGTCAAGGCGACATTGAAAGAGATCCATACGGCATCGTTAGACACCGGGGAAAGCAGCCACCAAGCAGTGCGCGCTAACGAACAAAGCAAAGTACGGAAAAAAGTCGCTGAGGAAAGATGTCGTACGCAAGACCCGGTGCAAGGTTCTGCGCAACGAAGACAGACTCCCAGAAGATTGGACAAGGGAGACCGAGGTTTTAGTGGGTGTAGGCTGAGCGGAGACAATGATGGTCCAGTATACTGGACCGGAGTCGATGATGCCGAGCTATCCCCTAACGCAGTGCAGCTAAATTGAGTGCTAGTGTGTTAATCAGCACATTTCCTCGGGCGGGTGAATACTACTGTCGGGCCGGGTCCACCAAGTCCAAGGCCGACCTCATTCACAGGAAACATTGCAAGGTCTCAGATCTCAGGCGCTATGCAGAATCCGGATAGAACGACGCTCAGATTATTACGCCACAGCTTAGATATAAACCGCCTGCTCGTATGCACATGATCTTCACCTCATCCACACCAAGTTCCGGGTACTCGACTACCTCCTGCCCGCACACATGAGCGTCGACCCCACGCTTCAGACGACCCGCTGCAGCGGTATCCCGGTCCCCAGTGTCCGCGTCGCCCGGGAGGACGCTTGTGGAGTTTGAGGGCTTCTTGAGGAGGGGGTCCCGGAGGCAGAATGCTCGAGGGAAAGCAGACGGATGATGGGCGATGCCGTGTGCGAAGGGATGGGCAGTCGAGATCGTCGAGGAGCGTGCGCGTGACACGGGTGTTCTGCAGCAGCTTGGTGAGGATGGATGGCGAGGAGCGGAGGATCTCGATACCCTCCGAGGCACGACGAGGAGCGCGGGCATGGAGGCGGGGAAGAAGAAGGAGGGGGGTTGATCTGCTGGCGGTCGATTATGTTCTGAGAGCCCGTACAGAAGCCGCCGATACGCAATGATCAAAGAGTAGCATGTCGACTTTGTTGGCCGGGAGGTTGTAAAGCTCGGTCAGACCGCGAGCAGTGCGCGCGGTGGTGCCGAATGAGATGCTCTCGTCGAATGGGACGGTATTTCTTCCGGTACTTGAGCTCGATCTGCGCTCCGCGTTTGACAAAGGCTGGGATGCAGAAGGAGATGGTGGAGAAGCCCTAGGAGTAGATGATGACGGCCTCAGCGGTAGCGCTTGCGAGGTGGGCAATTATCTTGGTACTGCTTCATGAACGCGCGGAGCTGTTCATCGATCAGGAGGTTGTGGACGTTGAGGTCGTGGATGAGGGTGGTGGTGGGCATAGATTTGGTAAGAGACGGCGGTGGTCGTTGTAGATCAACGAGGGGGCAGGATATGGACGCGGGGACTTTGGCACGCTGTGAGAGGCTCCGCCGGTTCTGTTAAGACCTCAGCCGACACCTGTATAGCAAGAAAATAAAACGGGGGAATTTTGAGCGGGTCGAGGGCAAATTTGAAGCAGCAGAGTATATGGCGAAGTTCAAAAGGCGTAAGCGGGGAAACTCTGTTTGCAAACTTGATCGCCGCTCAAGCGCTGATGCATGGATGCTCTGAAGCTCTGAAGAGGGATCCACCAAAGAGAAACATCCCTGCCAGACGCCCGCGAGGGTCTTCCAAACGGCGCTTGAGTTTTACGGCTACGAGGTCGAGAACGCCGGTAATAGTATTGTGTGGCGCCAATCAGTGAATCATGACATGGCATCAAACCCACCCAACCAAATCCCAACGCCTTAACGTTCCTGCCAACCGTCTTTTGGTCTATACACTCAGGCGGTCAGACCTTCCACTTTATTCTGTATTATGTTATTCAGCTGGAAAACCAGATCGAACGATGAAAACCCAGCGCCCGCAAAAAGAAACGCGTACTGACAGTACCAGTACCAGGAACATGGCACCCTGTCGTGTTCCTCCGCCTCGGATGACTGCCGGGAACGCCAAGGGACCATCTTTTTCTTTCCGATGCAGACTTGCGACGCTGTTCAACTCCGCGATCCAACAAAAAGTCACTCTCGAGGAGAACTATAATACTGTCAAATGTGTGGATCCTTGCCAATTTTGCGATCCTTACTACGACCACCTCGACAACATGCGACTAGCTCTTGCAACCTCTTCGGACTCCGAGAGCGAGGAGCCCGATAGTGGCAATCCTGAAGTGCTCCCTATTGGCGAGTCATCTCTGGACGACGTTTTCGACCTTCAGAGCCTTCGCGCTTATCTCAAATACCCCGAGATCTTGGAAGAGGTTGGAGATGGTGAAGAGTTCGAGGTAGGGGGAACCACGGTCCTGCACATGCTGCAGGATGCTCTTCACATGCACAAGGAGGAAATCGACGCTGTTGCAGTAGTCCAAGAACTACAAATCTTTAAACAGCGAACCCAGGAGGCAGAAGACAAAGCCGAGAAGATTGGCATTCAGTATGGCGCCGTTGTAGGGGAGCGAGACCGTCTACGACAGGAACTTATCAACACAACGGCAAACCTTCAGCAGACCATTGTTGGCCTTCAGCAGACCCTCGCTGACATCCAGGCCGAGTCTGCGGAAGACAAAAAACTCCTGCATCAGGTCAACAGTCCGGCTGGAAATGCCTCCAAGCGTCCAGCCGACTCGGACCCTTTGGAGGTGCGGTCTTCAAAGAGACTCGCCCTCACAGACCAAGGTTCCTCGCTTCCGACCACTGTAACCCCCCCCATATCCAACTCGCTCAACCATCCAAACTCCTCCCATATGTCTTGGGACCAAATGTGGACCCATTGGAACCAGCAGCCCATGCCAGGCCCCCGTGACGATCCTGTCATACTCGCCCAATGGATCCAGCACCACGAGCACCAGAATTTCAAGGGGATCCCGACCCAAGGACCGGAGTGGATAGTCAATCTGCGCGCCGCGCGCGGCCACCAGCTGGTCATGGGTCTAGTTCCACCCAAGAAAGCTAGAATCGACTCAAGCCAGTGCAGCGGTGATCCACGTCGCTACCGCGGTCGCTGCATTACGGCGGTTCTACGGATCTTGACTGTTCCGGGACGGTACAGAGACCTAACCCTCCAAAGCGAGATCCAAATCTCGTCCCCTGGTATCCACCCGTGCCAGTGGGGGAGGGATGCCGACCTCTTGACGGCCACTAATATCGCTTTATTACTTGCCGCTCGTGGAATTTCTGTACCTACCGCCGACGACGCATGGCTCTTCTGCCATCTCTTTATCCTTGCTCAGATGCAGGCCCCCGAACCGGGATTTGTTGTCGAAGAACTCAACCTGCTTTTGGGAGAAGAGCGCACTGCACTTGCCAGTCGTCCCCCACCACCCTCCTTGAAACCCGAATCAGAGGACGAGTATCCCAGAAGCATTCCCGGCAAACATCGGCCAACCAAAACAGGTTCACAACTTGCGCCTCCGGGAAGGGGTAGTTCGAGGTCCCAGGGTTAAGCTTGTGAGGTACTTACCGTGTTTCAGCTGCTAGCGAAGACGCTGTCTCCCGACAAGTTTTTATGGAGTCATGATTTTCAGAAGTCGACTAAATATCTGTAAAGTAGCTAACTCGGCGAGGATGCTTCACGCCAAAAACATTGCGGCACTTGAATTTGAAGGGGGCGACCGTTGTCTATACCTCTGTAATATTTTCTCCTTGGAATACACGTATTTCTTGATTAAGTCCTGATGTTGATTTTTATTTTTATTGTTATTTTCATGTCTCAGCAGATGAGAACTGGACGCAAGCCCCACGACGCATTCCACAGCGCGACTATCGCGTTCATCGCCCGAATCGCCGACGCCCTGTATGTCATAGAGGCCCTTACAGCGGGTCCAGCTAATTATCTGTACTCAAATCTATCACACCTTCCGACATGAGACTATGGTGTGCCTTCACCAGTTCCTCCTCATCCAACTCTGTCAAATCGACCACACTGCCGCATTGGATCCCGTCGTTCTCATCATCCGAGTAATCTGACACTTCGTCGTTTTCAGAACTGGAACTTGCGGAGACTGGCGTTAACTGCAACGCTGTGAGTATGAATTTGGTGAATCAAAACCAAGTTGACTCACCTCTGTGGAGGATAATGAGGCATCCCGCGTAACTAATGCGAGTATGACTTTTGGAATGGACACGAGCTTGATGTCGGTCTCGGCGGCCTGGGGCATGTCATGCAACCCTGCCAACTGGATAAAATTATTCGTCGATAGTCGAACGCGGTACAGCTCCAGTTGGGATGAATCTGTATATGCAGTACTGTAGGTTCGGAGCAGGAAGGATTTGAGGATAGTCGCCCCGGTCGATGGAGCCACCAATCTCTTTGTTCGTGGCTCATAAAGAACGTGAACCTGAAATTCCTTGTCGGAAAACACAAGAGACCGTAGCATTGGCTGATCGCGTACCGAGCAGATCAGTTTAAAGGCAACGCCTGGCCATAAGGTCGAGTTAAATTTCTTCAAGAGGTTTTCGGCATTCCACGGGAGGTAAGTCGAGCACAATGCAGAGATTTGAGGGATGGACGGGGCCCTGGGCCGCCAACGCTGGACCTCAGGCAACGGTCCCGTAAATCCAGGTGAACGGGAAGTCAACGGCTGCAGGTAGAGATTAACGACGCGGATATCGGGGAAAGTATCCGGGATGGCATTAGCAAGCTTGGGATGACGCTTGCCAAGGTGGCCGTATGAGTTACTTCGCAGTTCCTGGCGAAGGTTGTCACGCCAAATGGCAAGCGGGCGGTCAAGGTCCGATCCCTGGAACGATTCCAGGATTCTGACGAGGTCCTCGCCAAAGCCCTGAACAGCCAGGGCATGCGCAATTGCAATCCCAGCTCCCGGAATACCAGCATCGTAGTCGCCGCCCAGCAGAAGTGCGCAGAGAAGAAGACCGTCGCGAGTCAATAGCACACTTTCCGTGTTCTCGATGGCTTCAGACATGTAAATCCGAGATACATCCTGGACGGACGGTCTATCAATATTGAAGATATTCAGCATTGTCTGTCATGAGATGTTGAATAGCCTACCCCGATGCGCGAATTACACACTGGGCACCAAACAAGAAAGCATCACTGTCCTCGGTTATTATTGCGTCGATTGCGCCCGCCTTGTTGAGTTGCGCCAGTTCGGCTTCAGCTTCGCCTGGCGCCTGGCTTCCGTTAAATAAGAGAAGAGTTAAGAAAAAGACTCGCTCACATCATAGTAATAGAATCCAAATGCAACAATCATTTCCTTCATGCGCTGTTCAAGCCATGTTGGACGGTAAATGACCCTCACACCACGCTTTATACGTGGACGGCCAGGACCATCAAAGCCAAAGACCATTGTTACGCACGCCAGCAAAAGCTGACAGAGTTGATAGTAGAATCTCTGAAGAACTAGGCGTTGGCCTGCAGGTCCGGGATTAAAGACATTTGCTGCCTGTAGTGCAGCGACAATGGCGTTGATCCGAATACTGCCAAAGTTCAATGCGAATATAAACCTAACAAAAGGCCAAATACTTACCTGACATCGTCTCCAATGACCAGGGTTCTGAGTCCCCGGTTATTGGCCTGGAATCCCTCAATAGTTGCCAGATTTAACAACGACCTGGTTTGAGCTGCATCACTGATAATCTAAGTAAGTGTGCAAGTAAGTCTCCAGCTCCCCAGGCCATTTTGGATGGACAAACCTCCCAAAGCTTTGGGCTACCCATGTCGACGTAAAGGTAAGAGGGTTGGGAAGACACTCTCCTGTCTCAGACAAAGTGAGACGATCATATTCCAGGACAAATCCACACAGCTATTTCGGTATAAAGACGCGGGAAATTCAAGTCGTCGTTTTCCGAGTCTTACTAAGTCCAGGGCGTGGCGCATCCTTACTGCGATAATGGACGATGAAGGAACATGGGTGTGGTCAATGGAACAAAGGGAGCAGGGCAGCGGAGGGCATATATACGAGGATTTACGGCCACGATTTCAAGTCGAGTGTGAAGCGGCCACGGCGACGCGTTCCCAGGACCATTGTGATTAAAGGCGCATGGAGAGCGAGAATAATCCTTCTCGATACGTCGTGAAGTGCGGGCCGGTGGATGAAACAGAGGAGAATCAATGAAGACTCGACGGTGCGGAGGGGCGGTTGAGTAATATTTGTTCATCATTGATCCGTTGGGTCTTGCTCCCAAACCACGACGAGAAACAGTATGGCCGCTATATCATATCAGGACACCCCCGGTCGCTCTTTGCTGCTCTGTGTGTCCCTAGGCTCTCGATGGGACGTCCATCCTGGGGTAATCGCAGAGGCAGGTGGGGGAATGCGTACCTGGGGGACTTATGCATATTCAGGCACGATGTGCTGCACGGACGACCAGTTTCCCCCTTCCCAGCCTCCCGCGGGTCGGCATATATCTGTTTCCCTCCCGAGCGATGCAGGCGCGCCTGCACTTGGCTGTGCAAATGCTGGCACTTCAACGCAACCGCTAGTTACCATCTACAGGTGCAACCTCCAGCAAGCTGGACTTGCCCCGCTAGCATGAACCGGACCTCCGCCGCTCGTATGACTCGGAAAACGCGGGTTCAGTCAAATATTCGTGTCTGAGTACCGCCTTCTTCCAAGTTTTCATTTCAATTCTCCTTCGAGTCCACCATCTTACATATTGTAACTCAGACGCCTCAACCCAGCTGCCCTCGCATTTCAAGGTCTAGATGCGATCTATCTTCACAAGGTGTTCTAAGTCTCCTGTCCGTCCCAGGGACCATGCAAATGGAAAAGCGGACTCTACTCACTTCAATACTCGCTCGAAATCGCTGCAATTCGCTGTTGGGAATGACCAAGATTTACCCTTGCGAATTGGATCGGTATTGCGGGATAAAGTTTGACGACTGGAGTATATAATGATTTCAGACGCTGGGGTTCTGGTCAAGACGGCAGAGGCAAGGAGTGTTCACGAGCAAGTCAGTAGGCCAGGACATCTGTACAAGACGAAGAAATCACTTTGTGTGGATCTAGTTGCGCTAATATATGGCTTTTCCTGGGCAAATACGTTGCTCGCTCAAGAATGATAAGTTGTTACGATCGAACGTGGCATAGCCACTTTCGCCCTCCTGACCGCCTCCTCTTGCTTCATTCATCATGGCCAGCCAGCGGGACATCGAGGAGAGGGCTATTCAGACTATCGTGAGCGACGGTCTCTTTCTCCCGCCTTGACTTTGACTAACAGGCGCAATGTAGATCAGAGGTATCAGAGATCCTCAAGAAAAAATCAACCTTTTTCTCTTGCTTCAGCGAATTATCGGATTATTGGAAGAAAAAGATATTGAGAGCCTCCGGCCCACAGACATCCATATCAAGAACACCACAGTGGAACTCCACGTTCCGATGGCGAAAACAGGCACAGGTATGGCCGGTGCATTTGATCGGCTTGGCTAACATCGGCGTGAGGTCAAAACAATGTAGTCGTAGGCTCTGGGACTCGGACGCGTTGAAGTGCATCCGGACGCAATCGGAGAGCTCAACCGGGAAGCCTAAGAGTAGCGAAGAGCAGAAAAACAGAAAAACAGACAGGTGGGGTATCGTTAAGTAGGAGCTAGACTACGGGGCGTAGAGAGATTTGTGGAGGTTCTCGTAGGCTCGCAGGCGGGGCGGTATCTATGGACATCAATGTGTCGAAACGGAGGGAGAACTTTTGACTTTCAAGATTGTCGTGCGAAATCAATGAGATTAATCCCTCCCATAAAAAGCTGAATTGGATTAATTTGTGGGAAGACGTTCGGATGGTTGGCGGTCAGGGATTAATCTGCGAGTGTTAGGACTAATCAGAATCACGTATTCAACTAGAGGAAGACGGTGATATGTGTAGGTGTACATTAATCTGTCCAGTGGAAGGCTGGAGAAGACTAATGTGGTTACATTAAATATCTACAATAAGGCGAGATCAATGCGAAGCCAGTTATTCGAATGAGGGAAACTCCAAGGGATCGATTTATCTTTCGAAGTCAGATCAATCCGAGAGGTGCCAATTATCTAAGGAGGCGAAATCAGTCCATGCAAACCGACGGGGGTTGAAGCTCACTGGACGTATGGATTCATCCGTCAAATTGGGAGATTTATCTGCGCCGGGGCCGTGACAAGCGGCTCCTGGAGGGGTAAACAAAAAAAGGGGTTACAGCTGTTTCCGAAAACAATGAGACGCATCATTTTTTTTCTGCTGCTCAATTTTTTTTTTTAAAGTGATAGGGATTACCCGTTCGGGCGAGCCGACGGTAGCCGGCGGCAATATATTTTTCAACAGAATGTGCACCAAGACAATGTCAAGGGCACCTCACCTCACAGTCAAGGTCAGCCACACCCTTCAACGTACTTTTCTGGAGTGTCAAGTTCCCCCGCAGCTTTGAAGCATTTTGGTGACACGCCTCAACACGGCCTGGACTGGGCCGGCCGTCGAGCCGAGCCCAATTAGGGAATCCTTATCACTGAAACAAAAAGTTGAGCACCGGCAAAAAAAAACTCGCGTCTCAACATTTTCGGAAACAGCTGTAAGCAGCTACCGCGGGAAAGACAAAGAGGAACAAAGCTCACCGAAGTCATGAAAAGCCTGTTTAGCTGAACCTGGTGCCGCGATTGTGGCGCGAAGACTCGTCAAAAGGATCACTATCAACAAGCTTCAGCGGGAGCGCAAGTGAAATAAAAAAGGGAAGCTTACATAATCACAGCTTCGAAGCAGAGGGAGGCGGCGATTATCCGTGGTAGTCGGCTTTCTCAGAGCAATGGTCTGTGAAAAGACCCCGGGCAGGTATCAGGAGCATGGGGGTTGGAGGATGAGAACCTTCCGAGCATTGTGGCCCAGTGCCCAGTTTGCGCATCACGTCGGCGCTGAAGCAAGCCCGGTTTGCAGCGTTTCTCCACGCAGAGTCCTCCGTCCCATTGATGCGTTCCGGGCCCAGGGCGAAAGTCTGCGAAGCTACTTGCAATCGGTTCTGCGAGAATGCGAGGCTTGAATGCTCGAGCGGCGGTTTGCGGTCAAGTTTCTCGAGACCGAACGGGCATCGCCGCGGTGAGACTTAGGGGAATGCACAGAAGGCGGCGAGCCGGATGAAAGGGACAATGCTGTCTTGGAGCCGTCAACGAAGGAGATAGGAAGACCGATGAAGAATGATTACGTAATCATATCGCACAGACAAGATGCATCCCATCGATCGTCTTCGCCGGTCGTCGTTCGCTGCTCTTAGGGAACTGGTAGGCTTGCTTGAAGCGAATTCGTTGCTGCATGTTCTGAGTAACACCGTCAACAACACGTATGCAAGCCTCTAAAAAGAAGCGGGTACGCACCCCATCGGCTTGCCAGTTGAGCCTTGAAAGCTTCCGTACGGCCGGCCGCACTCGCAGAGCAAGCACCGAAGGAAATGGGCACGTAACCGCTGTACGCAGCGAGACTGTCAATTGGTGGAGAAGAAAGAGGAACGGCGTACATACATGCCTCGATCTGATTGAAGCGAGTCGCACCGAGATTGTTCGCGGCTTTGAAAACCCGTGAAGTCCCTAAATGCGGACGGAGCGTTCAGGAGACGTTGAAACTAAAAAAGGCCGATAACGTACCACACTGAAGCTTTGCACGAATAATTGGGAACGTCTTCCTCTGGATAGCTAGTCGGCAACATTGTTAGCTTGTCGAATGGCAGGTCCTGGATGACGCACGAGGGAAGGAGTCCAGCAGATGGGGGAAATTACCCGCCTCAATGGCCGTCGACTTGAGTGCCATCCATAATTAATTAGGATATCAGTCCTGATAAGATCTGCACGCTTTTCATCTTCCTGCAATCTTGTGAGATCAGCCACGCATCGTTAGATACACAAAGTCTGACTCACTGCCTCCTTGTCCTCCTCGATAGCGTGCTGAAGCGACAATTTGTATGCTCGCATGACGGTTCGAGGTTCCCATACCATGGCGTCCCAATTCTCTTCTGAGGTTTGCGCTCGTAGAATGGGTTGCGGATTGCGGGTGAAGTCTATCAGGCCGGTCTGCTGCGCCTGCCGCAAGAGATTGGGGAGGCTCTAACGGATTCTTGATAAGTACAAGCGGGGACGATAAGCGAAGTCGACGTACCAATGCTTTCGCCAGCAGCGGAACAAGCTGCTGGCATCTGCCAGTTGCGTCAGGCCCTCGATGTCCATCCACTCGTGCTACAGCGAGCCGAGCACAAAGTTGCAGCGCAGGCTCAGGAAGATCTTGATGGCGTCGTCCTTGCTTCCCCAGACGTTCGGCACCCGTCCGCCGATCTGGATCGCCTTTTGCGTAAGAATCTTCTTGACGCCGGCGCGACTTGGGGTTCGGAGAGGGGCATATTTGGAAGCGACCAAGTTATCTGGCGAGATACGGCTCGTTCCTATCGTGGCCGGCGAGCAGCATCTCGTAAACTGTCGTTGGACTGCTGACGCACTTGGTAGAAGCCTTGTCGACTTCGCCGTCGACGCAGTCTAACGCCTTCTGGCAGTACGTCGTTATCTTGTCGATTTCGTCGGGCTCTACTTGCAGCAGTTCCTCAGACACCTGGCAGATGGTCGTATCTCGTATGATGGATAAAAGTGGCGACAAACGATAACGAGAGTCAGGAGAAGAACGATGAACTGCTTATCGAGCCGACCGGATTTCAGGGGTCTGCACTTCCAGGAAGTGTGCGCCTTCGTTGTGCTTGACCGTAGAGCGACGACATAGGGGGTTTTTCACTCTCGACATCCGCAAATATTGTCAAAGGGAGTCAGAGTTTCTTTGGCAAGGGTTAGCGAACAGTCCAAACTCGAAATGAGAGTGTTTTACCTGCGGTGTGGACCGAAACATTGGAAAGGCTTGAAATCTCCTGCGTGTAAAAGTCTCGGATGAGACCACAGCCGTCGCTCGCGACTGAATCAACATCAGCTTGCAGACCAGGGATTTGAGGTCATTCCCAGTGTGTCCGAAGCAACATATCGGGGGTTTGTGATCCAGAAATGAAATCGCGATCAGGTTTCTTTGATGTATTTCTTTGACGTTCGGTGTTCAAGTGGAGGTTGTCAGTAGTGGCAGCCTCCATGTCGAAGGCGGAGTACGCTTCAAGTTCAAAGCTTCAAGGCCGATTATATCGCCGTCCTTCGAACGCACGATCCTGCCTTAGCAGAATGCTGACTTCCGGATGCTCGTGTCTCGACGCACTCGTAAGATCTGTGCACATCGGGTGTGGCCTGGAGGCGGTATCAGGAAGGGAGCCGCTGTCTCAAGGACTGCGCTTCCACTCCCCGACGCCGATTGCGGGCCAGTACTGCGACCAGATATGTGCAACCTGAGGGGCGAGTCCTTTCTTCGATGCGGGTTCGCGACCAGCTCGATAACAATGAAAGACTGTGGACCCGAGCGGAAAACGGGGTTTAGCCCGTTGGTTTGAATTGAGCTCGACGCCGGGGTCTGGTCGTGGCGTAGTCTCAAAAGATGGCTAGCTTTCGAATCAGTTGGAGTGGTAGCTCGTCGATAGGCATTCACGTACCTTTAGCTCCCTGCGATGGTAAATCGTGCACATCATCCAGCCCAGGAAACTGCAAGTGGCCATAGAAAATTATCCATAGGCCCGCCGACCTTATACCGAGCCGCGCAAACGTCCAAGTTCAAAGCACCGGGTCCTACGCCAGTCCCAAATCACGTCGCCGTCCTTTAACTGGAGGACGGCATCGGGAAGGGAGCCGCTGTCTAAAGGACTGCGCTTCCACTCCCCGACGCCGATTGCGGGCTGCGAGCGGATGCGAGGGGCGAGTGCGAGGCCCCCGAGCGGTAGACACGGTTTAACCAGTTTGTTGAGTTCATCCAGAGCCCAAACCCATCGATGTTGTCGCTGGGGTTCTTGTTTCGCGGCTGGCGGGACACCGGTGAGTAAGTTGAGCGGTGGATCGCCTGTGTCGACGTACCTTTGAATTTCCCTTCATGGTCCGTCCACTAGCCTCTCTGCTGCCCCCCACGCTCATCGTCCAGCGCAGGAAACCCGCTCGCCCCCCACGCTCATCCTCAGCGCGGGAAACCCACTCGCCCCCCGCGCTCGTCACCCAGCGCAGGAAACGTCCACCCGCCCCCCACGCTCACTACTCAGCGCAGGAAACGTCCCCCCGCCCCCCGCGCTCGCGCAGGAAACTCCAATTTGCCATGGAAAAAAACCCTCAGCCCCGTCACCCCGTCCCGAACCGTGCAAACTGCCTAAGTTCGCTACACCCAATACATCCGAACCGTGAGCTGCCTAAGCTCTCGCAACACCAGGCCAGGGGGCTGCCTAAGCTCCTGCGGCCGCGGCGGAGGGTCGTACCGGTGTTGGTCGCTCAAGAGGGGTTTCGTTTACACGTGACTGCTAATTCTCCTTTTAGTACCTACCACATCGCATGGCTTTAACTTACGCAGGTCGCTTCCCTCTCATCACCCCGCCTTTCGACCGTAATGCCCATAGTCAAATCCGGTTCAAGGTCAGTATCCGGGTGTTCCGTTGGCTCATTGGTTCAACTTTCTTTCCAGGCTGTAAATGAGGCGGTCGGACTCAACAAAGCTCTTGCAATTTTCAAGCGCGTGAAGCGCGATACTAAAGAAGTTGAACTTGCACTCCTACCCGATCCTTTCCAGCGCCTCATATTTCCTATAGGACCCAGATTGGCGCAATTCCGACTGTATAGTGCGCATGATTATGCTTACCCCCGACTAACCTGATTTCATTTCCAGATCTGCTTAGGTTCCAAAGCCCATTCCCCGACCATAATACTTTTCTGTGACTGTAGGTATAAACTCTATCACCGGGTAGGTTTTCTTTCTTACTCTTACAAGAACACCTTCTGAACCTCCCCAGAGCTGCATCGAAGGTTGGCACCGGGGCCGGGGCATTGACCAACCCCTACAATGTGAGATTCGTAGTTCACCTCTCCGCTTTCTAATACACTCTTGGTGAAGGCGCGACCTGTCGCCACGACACGACCCCCATCCATGTGGACTGGGTTCAACTGCCCCCTCAGCAAAAAATCCAAAACACCGTCACCAAACAAATCAAGCAACGCGCCCGCAAAAAACTCCAGCACCAAGCTCAGAAGGCAGCACACCGGGCCCAAAAAAACGGGGAAGTCGTACAAAAGAAAGCGAAAGTCGTACAAAAGAAAGCGAAAGTCGTACAAAAGAAAGCGAAAGCAACTGGGTCTCTAGACAGCCCAATCATCATTGCTTGAAGTAAGGCCCTTCATGTCAGTTTTAGCTTTCTACTGACTGGTTTACCTACCATAAGTCAGGAAATACCGAAGGAATGTCTAAGTGGACGCTGGGTTTATGTAATCCCTGTATCTTTTTCCCTTCCGCGTATCTTGAAGTTCGTCCGGTTTTTGTTGATTTTTTCGGCCAGAGTACATATATAAGCAATATATCGTCAAGTTTGATTGGAGTTCAGAGAAGAAACGGTCGAGTCGCAGGACTACGCGCGCAGAGTGTGGGTATCCCAGACCGTCTGTTCAAGTCCTAAGGGTGAAAACGCGAAAAGAATACGAAAATGGAAAGAGTTCGAAGGTTCACAGCAGACTCAGACTTGGCGCCGAAAGATGATATTTGAATTCAATTGCTACTACACAAGAGATGGCAGCAAAAAACGAGACGGAGAGCGACCCGCGCGCGAGCGGCTTGACGACGGTGCACGAATGGAAAATAATATTGTGTGAGGCTGTATTTGGAATGGTCCGGCTGACGAGTTGGGTGAACAATGTGGCCCTGCGGAGTTGCGACAAGTCGAATGAAACAACGGCCAGGAGAAAACGGGTCCACCAGCTACACGCCCAGCTATAGGTGGTCGTTCAGACAAGCGTGGGCTGGTACAGCAAACGTGGCGATTCTGGTAAAGATACGCTCGTTTATTGTGTCAGCAGCGTGAAAACCACGGGTTAGACGTGAAATCAAGTCTATTAAAGGTTTTTTTCATGCACCGAGAGGAAGACGAACCCGCCTCTGCGACCCGATGCGCGCTCTGGCGCACGCTGACTCCGCCTTGTGCGTGCACCCCCTCCCGCGCATACAGCTCGAGGTCTCGGAGACCAGCACGCAAGCCGGCGGCACGCGGAAGACTTGGCACGGACACAGTTCGTGCGCACGCAAGTTGGGGGGAGTCGCCATCGCTGACTAGTGCGCGTCTACACTTTTGCGAGTCTGCGGCGCATCCGCCGCTCGACAAAACGGGTGCGTGGGCGCGCGGCGGAAACAGAGAGGGAGAAGAGGAAATGAGAAGAGCTGCAGACGCACCTTGTGTGTGTTACAGCAACTTCAGGAGTTCGAGGCGGGTCCTGAACTTGCGTACAACGGGGCGGTGCATGTAATCTGGAAGTAAACACATAGATTAGTTAGAGTCGAGGGAGCGGGGAGAGCGGTGGACATACGGGATGCGAGTTGGCGGTGCAGTGTTAGCGGCCGCCGCGCACAACGAGCAGCACTTGAGCTCGGCCGGCGAGCCGGTTCTGTGTGGCGGGGTTGTGAGACAGCGCGGGTGAAGCTGTGCGTTGGCAAAGTGCGCAGTGCTTGGCGCGCGCGTACAGTGCGGTTTGAGCGCAAGGTGCGACTTGAATCTAAGTAGAGAAGTCAGTGAGAAAGACAGAGAGTGGGCACGCACCTTGCGCCGCTTCCACCCTTCATTTGAGCGCGATGCACAAGCTCATTCCGCGGTAGTGTGCATGTCTGTGGAGTGGGGCTTGGGGCGACGCGAGTCGAATCGAATCTGAGAGGGAAATTTAAGGGAATAAGTGAGTGAGTAGGTGCGATGAGGCGGGAGCATGGGCAGGTCGGCAACCTGCGTTGCGGGCGACTTCGCGTGCTGAGTGCAAAGTGGCGCCAGCTTGCGATGGGGATGTGATTCGGGCAGAAACAAGGTGCGTACCATGTATGTACATTGTAGGTTGGGGCGGGTGCAAATAGGCTGGAAAAGGAAGAGGGACGTGAAAAAGGGAGAGAGAGAGTACGCACCAGTGTGACTGAACATTGGAGTGGGGTTCGAGGCGTTGGGAGCGCACGCACCGCACCAGGCTGGCGCGGGGATCTTGAACAGAAACAAGGTGGGCGCCTCGTACGTGTCCGGGGCTCTTTCACTGAACTTCCTCCTTGTTGTAGGATTGTGCTGGGCGAGCAGTGTTTAACGAACGCGGGCAAGAGGGTAAACATCGCGTCGTTGTAATTAAGATACTTGGCTCAGCACAGCCACCTTCGCACGCGTTTTCGCACTTTTCGCACTTTGTCGCAATTTTCGCACACTTCAGTTACACAACATTTAATTGGTATTATAATCATTGTTTGAATATGAGTACGTCGAAACATACAACTAGACCTTCATCCTTTTCCTCGGTGGTTGTTGACTCAAGCTCTGACACTGAGGACCGCGTGTCTGCCCTGTTGGAGGAACACAGGCCGGGAGGAGAAACATCGGCAGTTCCCTGGCCGCTGACATGTCCCATGGGAGAAAGTGTGAAAAGAGGTCTTCAGACTTGAAGGCTTCTTCGTAGGCGTCCACCATTCGACTTTCGTTTAGGGCAAAGCTATAATGAGGCATGGGCCCAAAATCAGCGATGTTGACAATCGGGGCCTCCAAAACGTGATTGTAGCCGGCGAGCGCTCGTTTTAGTTGCTGATTGAAAGCGGTAGGCGTGTAGCCTACGGCTGGGATGTACGCCTTATCGTTTTTGTGTGACTGTACCCAATCGCGCCGGTAACGCGACAAGCAGCACGCCATATGTATGCTAGCCTGCTGCAGTGGAGAGGTGAGACAGGAAATCAGCTCCGACGTGGAAGATCAAACCTCGGATAGCTCCTGGAACGAGGTGCAGATATCTTCCTCCGGCTCTCGATCGTATTGGAGATCGAAGCGTCCGTCGATAAAAGCAGCCAACCGTGTCGAGCAGAACAGAGCATATTCGTACTCTTGATACCGCTCGACGGGCATAGGTAAAGGGACTCCCAACCGAGCTGAAGTGGAAGAGGCTCCCTGGTACGCACGGGAGTTGAGGGAAGGATATAATATCAAGTAGCTCTGTAAGGTAAGAAGCTGCAGTAGGCCCTCTTTGGTTTCGATATCAGGGAAATGGTTGGCTTCCAGTGGGGCCCCTTGGGAAGAACTTGTAAGTTTCGGCTCGGGAGGAGACCAGCATTCTCACCTTGCAAGATCTTCTCTACCCAAAAGATGTACAGCCTCACAAGTAACCATCGCGCAGCGTCGTGGGGAGCATTGGTCGAAGCATCCTCTGTCACGATATGATGCAGAATCACTTGAACTGCGCCAACAGCCTGGGCACTCTGGATGGTGTGCACTCCGAAGCCAATGGTATCACACAAGGAAATTACAAAGTGTCTTGTTCCGTGGGGCATGTAGCTGTAAAAGAATTAGCGAAGAATGAGCCTAATGACTCATACACTCACAATGTCATATTGGGCAGCAGGAGTATGATTTCCCAGCGAAAGACCGCCGTCCTTGCTTCGTTTTGAGAACTTACCCAATGGTCTATGCAGTGCCTAGATCCGAGGTCACCCTCGTAGCTGTTTTTCGCAAAATCCTCCTCCCTCGGCACCGCGATAGCTACCATCTTGGCCCCATTGAGTACGGTCAGCTCAGTTGCCAAGATATCCTGGTGGGTGGGAGATCTTGCCATTTGGGTGGCCACTAATCCGAAGCGAAGATCTTTCCAAGGGCAGTGCACAGGCGGAAGATGCTCGTGTCCCTCAAGGTGAGTCAGGGCGTGCTCTATGGAGGTAAACGCGCTAACAATGGTCAGACCAAAGTGAATCAAGGAGTGGATAAAACGTACTGCAGGCCCGGGGGCGAAGGGAGGTCTTGATGCGGGAGAGGATGATGTACTGCATTGAGGACAGGCCTTTTGGGAGACGGTAGCAACTCGATCAAAGGTGCGGAGCGAAGGTAGTAATCCTCGTCGTCCGTTGCAGGTAAACCCATGTCTACCGTTTTGTCAGTTCCCAGTAGCAAGAATATTATATAACAAACCTTGGATGTAGCACGGCTTTCGAGGGTCACGAAACCGTGAGAGGGTGACTTCGTCGAAGGGTGGTGGCGGTTCTGCTCCGACGTCGAGGATAATCACACAACGATGCCGATGGATCAAGTGTTGGATCCGGCGATCCAACTGGACAAAGTCTTCACGGGTGCTCACAAAAAAAACACTTTGGGTCTCTGAGGGCTTTAGAGCGGGGTCTGGGATTCTGGCGCTGACATCCAGAAAGAGGGGGAGGCCGTCTTTGCTTTTGGGCTGGCTCTCGAGCATGTCCTGGATCATTTGACGATCGCCCGCCTGGAGGGCAGACTAAGCAGGGGGGAGAACTCGAGAATGCATCGACACGTACATATTTTGAAAACATGTGATAGACTAAGTCCTGTTGAACAAAGCTGCTCGGTTTTGTCCCAGGAGCATAGAGCGGGATGATCAAGGGTTCCGGTTCCACCTGAAATCGGACGTAAGGAAAAGCGAAAATTCATCCAGTTGGAGTGACGACGGACCGGTCGCTCAGCTTCCAACACAATGGGATGTGTTCTAGCCCTTTCTCGGAGGACGATCTGCTCCGGGTCCTGTCCAAGCATCTCTGGTACTGCGCGGACAAAAGTGATCTGCTCCTCTGGAGTAACGGGGATATCTCTGTGCTTGCGGCGGGGATATGACCGCCCCTCGGAAGTGGGAAAAGTAGGGGTCGGGGACTGAGTAGCGGCTGAAGCTACCTGGGCGGGAAGGGTACCATCTTTACTACGGGTACTGTAGCCTTTCCGCCCAGTGTCAAGGCTCTTTCCAAGGGGCTGTTCTTCGATCTGGCCTGGGGTTTGGGATCCTGTGTTAGTCTATTTTATTGTTTAATGAGGGATGCTGCCGCTCACCTTCGGGAACAGCTTGGGATGGAACGCTCCCAACGGCGGTTCCAGACTTCCCCTTCGCGGCAATGGCCGACTCTTGGGTAGAAGCGGTATCCGTCGGGTCATCTCTTCCCGAGGCTACATTCTCACCGGCAGCCTGAGATGGAGCCCCGTCAGCAGCCCGGGGCGGAACGCTCCCAACGGAGGTTTCAGAGTCCTTGTTCGCGGCAATGGCCGACTCTTGGGTAGAAGCGGTATCCGTCGGGTCATCTCTTCTCAAGGCTACATTCTCACCGGCAGCCTGAGATGGAGCCCCGTCAGCAGCCCGGGGCGGAACGCTCCCAACGGAGGTTTCAGAGTCCTTGTTCGCGGCAATGGCCGACTCTTGGGTAGAAGCGGTATCCGTCGGGTCATCTCTTCTCGAGGCTACATTCTCACCGGCAGCCTGAGATGGAGCCCCGTCAGCAGCCCGGGGCGGAACGCTCCCAACGGAGGTTTCAGAGTCCTTGTTCGCGGAAAGGGGCAGGGGCTCTTCACTGAAAGCGGTATTCTCGATGGTTTCTTTGGGGTCATCTCTTGTCGACCCTGCATCGTCATCGAGCTCACAGTCGGAGTCGGAGGTGATCCGCTCAAGAGAGGGGTCGTCAAGATAGTCTCCCACAAATTCTACAACTTGTTAGTGGGAAGGTGTGATGCGATATCCGGCTTACTAAGGGCGTCCGAATATGGCGGTTGAGGAGGATTTTCGATTATGGCCACCACGTCCGGGGAGGTGAAGAAAACATGTATAAGGTCCACCGGGCTGAGTTTCCCGACGGCCACCGAGGTTAGAAGCTTCCATAGTTTTCGTTCTATTTTCCCGAGAGGGTGGTCGAGGTCGAGACGGTGAGCATTACCGCCCGCTGTCCATAGCTGATAGGAAATGAGTGGTATACCGTTAAGGGGTCTGGCCGACAAACCTGGTGGATTGAGGTGCCTGGGTTGTAGGTCGGGTGGGCATAATTGACATCGTTGAAAAGGAATATTATGCCAAATATGATACCGACAGCAAGAGCGGCCGGTATGCCTTGAACATTGGGATTGCGTATGACCCCTTGAATCTCGACTCTAGTGATCCCTGGGTCAATATGGCGTTGGGCATCCCTAGAGCAACGGTCAGTAAAGTTTCAGAGGCGGGTGGAGCCGTAAGTTACCTCCAGGCCACATCAATGACATGGTCATTGGTAAGAACACAATGGCCCTAAAATCGACACCTGTAAGTAACGATTGCGGCCACAAGTAAGTCGTATACACCTCAAGAAGGGCAGTCAGCATAAAAGCAGCCTGTGTAATGTTGTAAACCCCAATTGAGCCTGGAATCGTGCTAGCATTCAGAGATGATAGGGCGGCTAGATGGCGTTTCTTAGGTCCATCGGGCATCGAGCTGATATCTGTTACTGGCTGATTTGCCACGGCGCGTGATTTCTCGTATGCTTTATAGCCCCTTTTCAAAACCTTATGCCACAACATGTATCGGCGGAAATGCTACAAGCCTGTGAGCATATAGTGGCGGGGAGGGGCTGAGAATTACCTCGTAATGATTTTTTTCCGTGCTGGGACGATTTCCTCGTGTGATGGAGGGGGCGGAAGAGCTCGGGTCACTCGCATGGAGTATCGCATCCAGAGCAAGCAAAGGGAGAAGACCGTTTTTGACTGCCGGTGAAACTTTGGTGTTCATAACGCCAGGGCCGGTTTGGGTGGTGATCCCAAGAAAATGTCCCAGTGTTATCTGGTCATATGAACTCAGATTGGCCACAATTGCCCTGCTGTGGTTCTCCACGGATCTAACAAAAGACAACCCCCGACCCTTGGGCAGCTCAGGGTTCTGCGTAGGGTCAGTACAACTTGTTACTTGGATACGGTTCTACAGAAGGAAACTGACGTTTTCCTCTAGAATATTGGCTAGCTTTTGAGAGGGAGGTGTTTGAGATCCAAGTCTGGCAGTATCTATGTGAAGCCATGGTCCTGGAGTTTCAAAGAGGCTGAAGCAACTTGGACGCCGCAAATCACACGCCATTTGATTGCGGCAAGAGTTGTGCTGACTAATGGACTCAAGTTGGAGGCCTTACTTAAGCAACCTGTCCGAGCCGGCAACCTATGTACAGTCTTTGGCTTTCCGCAGCTTTCCGCCCTGCCTATGTACTACTCTCAAGTTCGACGACTTCTGCTCCGACCCCGAGCGCGTCAGCTATGACGTAGGTGACAGCCCACGGTGCCAGTAAACGACCCTTGTCTCTTACCACCATCTTCTCCCTTCCTCGACTCGGCGTTCGCTCAGTGCATGAAATTCTATGCACTGAGATTCTGGGCTCAATCCGCTTCTGTTCGATGTCCTGGCGCAAATTGACGTTCGGCCCAGCACATCAACGTGAGAGTACATTCGAAAGCAAGCGGACGAAGGTGCGTAAATTGCGAGCGTCGACTGTACTGGCTCCAAAGCTTTGAATTCACAGTGCAGCACTCTGCATTCGACATCTATGACCCCTCCGTGCACTACCAGGTGAGCGCCATTGCCTCGCGTCGACTAGGACAACGGGTATGTCGGCGCTTTTCAGCTTACCTTACTTTGCGCCTGCGTGCTCATATTTTCCTCACTTTGTCACCTCAACTGAACCGCTGTTACAGGGCCTGATTTCTGTTGCACCGTCTTGGAAGTCCTTTCTGACCTGCTTTAGACCCAGACTGGACACGATGTACCCTGAGCTAGCTCGAGCCATGGTACGTCGCACATCACAGTGTCCGAGATCTCGACTGAAGCCTGCCGGCCGCTCAAACAGCTCCGTTCCATGCGAGGCGCCGAAACCAAGCAAGCTCGGATGTCCTCCTTTTAGCCAGGTTACTGACGTACATACCAGCACACAACATCCTATCGGGCCCATTGCGCAGGGTACCCAGGGTATGTTCACTTTCTCCCGTGTACATACTGACGCACTCTGTCCCCAGACAATCTTCCAGACAACTTCTGTGTACCGCCTACGACATGCCTCTCTCAGCGCACCCACGCACCGCACGCCCGATCGAATACGAAGCACAACGTCCAATACGGGTCATCATCACGCCTGAGCAAGACCCGCTGGCGAAACGAGCAGCGCGACGACGTCAGAGTGCGCAGCGCGACCCAGGTGAGCGCCGCGATGCGCGGGGGCAGCGGGGGCGCAGGGGTAGTAGCGGGGGCGCAGGAGCGCAGGGGTAGGTGGTTTGGTGACTCGCGATACTGCTCGATACCGCACTGTACCTGTCGATACTTTCTCAATAAATGTATACCTCTTCTTTGATCGTGCTCTCACTATTGCCATGCTGGGCAGCGCCTGGTATCGGCCAGTACCATAATTTCCTCAATTTGGCAAGAAGGTGCTTTTCCGTGACGAGCCGATACTGAAAGGTACCCGGCGATATTTTGCCCATACCAGCCGGGACCTTGTTTTCACTGGGCGCGCGCGTCACCAGCTGTACATGTCTTCTCGCCGCGACGCGTACGGAAACGCTAGATCTCAGCGACCTCGGGGATGGAGTCATGTCGTCGCTCTCGCGGGCCCTCGGGCATGACAGGAACGTGTTGCCCTGCCTCCGGCGTCTGACCATCGCTGGTAACTTACCGGAGTCGTCTTCTCTCGAGTTGGCTACGGCGCTTCATCGCCACGACAGGCTTGCGTTGATGGTCGTTGGCGACAAAAGGAATTTCAGAGAATGGCGCGCGCAAGACGGGAAGGTACAGCTTTCGAGATTGGGAGTATGGAGGAACAAGATGGAAATGCTTTGGGAGCAATTTCCGATCGGTCTCGTCCCGACCGACGTAGATGCGTGAAGCGTACAAGTACATTTTGTGTTTACATGTTTGACGAAAATACGTGATTTCGTTCCTTTCGTGAGCCTCAAATTAGGAAACCATTTTATCTGGCATATATGTATATTCACAGGAGATACGGGTTACATTTTTCTCGTTGAGAGGCTTAGCACTACAGTAGAGGAAAGCAATCGGTCATCGACGAAAGTTTCGTTGGCGGCGGGCGTACAAACATGGATCAGGCACAGAGGTCGAAGCCCTGAGGCGGTTAGCTAGACTGGGTGGGACGGAATGGGAGTTGAAGTTGCATTCGAGTTGGGACTAGAGGGGATCATGCAGAAAGACTTTGATGTTGGGCTGCGTGCGATCCCACGTCACAAGCAATGGCCAGTGTTCCTCGTAGTCCGCAAGCCAAGGCATTTCAGGTAAAGCCTAGAATGTGGTCAGTGAGCAGAGAGGAAGAAAACTAGCGGTTTATACTTTAGCACGGAGTTTCTTGCACATCTTCTCCATCTGGCGCTTGAAGTAATTTTCCTGCGAATCTCCCGCTCGCACGTCGTTCCACATCTCCTCGTAGTTGGTAGGCGGCATCTTGTTCCCGGGATCGGAATGGAACTTCTTGCAGAAAGACTGAAGAACGCGTCGGAAAATGAGTGGATGCGGAGCTACGCCACCGACCTCTAGTTGCTGCCACTCGCGGGATGACATTTCCATGAGGGCGAGAACGGTCTCCGTCGCCGTCTGCCGCGACAGTAGCTGAAGCTCGATATTGCGCTGAGAAAGCGGGTTCGGGACGAGGTGCTTATAGCGGTTCAAGTGCTCGATGAGTGTGTTGTTTTCCCCGATGATCTCCTGCAAACGGGAGTTGGTTAACAACGGAACCCGAGAATCTACTGAACTGACCACGCGACGGTGACGCAGCCCACGGTCTGGCGGAGTTTCCGGCTCCCACTCGCCGCTCTCTGGATCCTCAGGGTCGCCGTCTGGGTTGGACCAGCGGTAGCGCTGTATGATGCGGGGAATGGGTACGTCAACGGGTTCGCTCATGGTGGTAGAAGGTGGAAGAGATTGTACTGCGGCCGCAGCTATATCTTTCCCCGGTGTGCTCAAGGTGTGCATCATCAATCAATCAACCTATAAAAGGCTGTGCACGGTCATGTGATTTCTTTGCCTTTTTTTCGTCTACCGTGGCCCACCAAGGGCGCTACCAGCGCTGGGTCCTCCACCAAGGCGCTACCAGCGCTGGAGACGCGGTTGTTCGAATTGGGGTCGAGATTGCACGCCGTATCCTTACTACCGGCTCTCTATACAACCTGGACATCGTTGGGGGGGTCTGATCACCCCTCCCTGCGGTGTTCAGTGGCCTGTTCTTCAGTCAGCCGAGACGTCGGCTGCATCTGGGAAAGGTCATTGTCTAGCAGCCCCGGAAAACGGACGAGGCCCGACACACACAGGCGAGCCAATGACAGTGTCGATCCGCTGGCATCTTCGAGCTTCCAACTGGAGCATGCATCTCTGTTTGGGTTCTGAGGGTTGTATCGTGTCTGGCGCCCCGCGGTGTGTATGTCTGGCATGTTGTTCTTTTTTTGGTTCAGGCACTCATTGTCTCCCCAGATTATTCAACGGAAGAACAGCTTACACTTTTCGGTCTTCGATGCCTCTCGGTTTATTGTTTCCCGTCGGCTTAAATTGGTGAGTAGCTCGTTCTTTGCCGCATTGGGAGAGCATTTACTGGGTGTCCCCCCAGACTATCCACTCGCGAAGAACCTCTCAAGCTCTTTCGGTACCACTTTCTTCGCCTTTTTGTTTTTTCGTTTCCAACCAGGTGCCCTGCGATAAGTCTTGCGTGGTTCTGGTGCTCATTGTCCCCCAGATTATCCAACACAAGAACAGCTCACACTTTTCGGTCTCGGAGGACCCCTGGGTTTCTGTTTCCTCTCGGCTTAGATTGGTGAGTAGCTCTTTCTTTGCCCCATATCAAACGGTTTGCTGTACTGGGAGAGCATTTACTTATCGTCCCCGTAGACTACCCCTTCGCGAAGAATCTTTTATGCTCTTTGGGTACCCCTTCCATAACCACGGAACTGGGCGAGTGTCACTTTCCTTGCGTTTTTTCTTGTCTAACCTCGTTTTTCAGGAACCAGGCCCCTGTCTAGCGTGGTTTGGTTTCTGGCCCTCATTGCCCCCCAGATTATTCAAACAGAAGAACCCGGTACGCTATTCAATCTCGGATGACCCATCCGTTTTTGTGAGTAGTCATTCTTCGGGCCATCTCAAATGGTTTTTAGCATTGGGAGGGCATTTACTGATGGTCCCCGTAGATTATACACCCGAAGAACCTTCTATCCTCTTTCGGTCTCAGATGATCGCTCTTTTCCCCCGACCGCGGAACTTGGTGAGTGTCACTCGGCTTGCTTTTTTTGTTTCCAACCCTTTTTTTCAGGATTACGGCCGGACTTTGCTTGAACTTGTTATTTTTACCATTCGCATTCCACGCATTCCACTTTCCCTAGGCCTGCGGTGTGTCTGGCGAAGGGAGGCGGCGGCGTTCGGTTTCATATCGGACGAGGCGCCCCGCCGTCTCCTGTAGTCGGATGCATCACATCTGCCCTCTTCCCCTCCTCCCGCCCTCTTGAAAATAGCCCATTACTTTAATCGTACTTATCGCCCTTGGGAGATGGAATCTGATATTTTTACTCACTTATTGCGCTTGGAAATTGGAGCTTTGTCCCCATTTTGGGATCCTTCCTTTCGCCAACCCTAACCTAAGTCTATTAGAGTAGGGATCGTTAAACTGTTGAATTACAGATCAAATAATGCGTCACCGGCCCCGAGGGTTTTATTTCCTTCTACTAGCTAGCTAGTACTACTTTTGTGAGGAGGCTCATAGTCGAGCTATTCATGTTGGCGCGGGCCTGGAGCGGAACTGTTGTACTAGTTCTGGGAAAACATACTCTACCAAGGAGGAAGGCACCCAGACGTTAAATTTTCTCAACGGGGAGGGAGAGGAGGAGGGATGGTCCTGAGGGAGTCCTAACCGGATCCTAGCATCTAGCCTGCCGGTGGCCATCGTGACCAAATAAGCCCCCCTGGGGCGCGGCCTATATTTGATGACTCGAGTTATCGCAGAGAGACAAAGGTACTCGTCAGAATCATGGAGCCTTTCGTCGTTGCGCAATAGTTCAAGACTTCGGCTACTCTGGACAGTACATCAGTATATGTGATACCGGCCTTCGCGAAAAGAACGGGAACCTTGGACATGACTTGGAGAACAGCGGCCGGAAACACAAGTTTCCCAATTGCGGTGGCGATCTGTGGGTAAACCCCCAAAGAAAGGTACTTTTCGCAAAGCCCAGCCAACCGGGAAAGATCCCAGGGGTGAAATGGGAACGGTCGTAGACCTCCTCCTCCATTTGACCACGAGGTCACAGGGGAGAGGTAGTACTTCAGAATGTCTAGGTCCGGGAATCTGCTATCCTCGCCGATCCTCTGAGCCAAATTAAAGTACCGACGACCTCGTCTCCCGCTGGGATCTTGCTGTAGCTCTTCTACTAGATTGGCTTTCCATTCCGAGATGTAAGCATGGAGAGCATCGCCATGCAGCGTCCGCGCTGCTTCAAGCAGATCATCCCCGAGACCTTGGCGTGCCAGAGAAACAGCAATGGCTTTGCCACAGCCGAGAACACCCTGACCAAGGTCAGGCTCAAAGACTGCAATCCAATCGGTCACGTACTGAACTATGAGCGTCGCCAGTAAGTAAAGCCGCTAGAATCAATCCCCCGCGACTCAGAGCACACTCCTGGATCGCTTCGGCGGTGTATAGCATGAAAGAGCCTCCCTCATGTTTTAGACTGGAAGGAATTTGGCCGAAGTTGAAAGCCTAATTCAGAATATGGCGTACCTTCTGATGACTCTGGTTGCCCCCAGAGCAAGAACATGCGGACTGTTGGTGGACACCGCGTCGATCAGGTTATGAGCACTCATTTTTGCCAACTCAGATTCGGCTTCTCCGGGTGCCTGTAGATGTTGAAGAACGTAAAAAAGTGGCGAAAAGGCAGAAAAAGGTGTAGCACCGTGTGGAAAACAACGCCAAGCGCCCACAGAAACATTTGGAATGATTCCACCACCTCGACTTGATTTTGAGAGACCGATCCGTGGCCATTAAAGACAAAGACCATTTTTATGGGTACGCAAAGGTGATCCAGTAGGCGAAGAACCATAAAACATAATGTTCGGTCCGCTGCATGGTGTGGGGGGCTGTATGGACATTGGGCTTGCTTAAGCCACTCACTAGTAGCGTTGAGAACCGCTTGAGACAGAAATCAGGACACCTACTTTCCGTTGAAGCCCACCACCCATCCATGAAAGTCGGTGGAGTCCCTTTTGAATCCCTCGCGGGTTGCCGCAGCCACCAAGTCGAGACCAAAATCAGCGGATGATTCTAAAACCTTGAAAACATTGGAGAACGGGAGGTCAAAAAGGCGGGGACCCACTTTCCAGAGGACCATGGTGGTTTGTCGGATGATTTCAAACTTAGGGGTTACAAGGGTACAGTAACAAGCCGATGACAATTGATCAAGGAGAATTGCCAGGCCTGAAATATCGACATTGGTGTTGCCGCTTGAAGCTTGAAGAGGTGCCCATTTGAGAATGACTGGGACGTAATAAGAACCGACAAGTACGGCCTCACAAAAGCCCTGTTTCTGCTACCATCATCTAGTAAGTAACAAGAGGGAGCGCCAAGTATGAGCCGTCTATCTGGATTCACAAGCACAATTAACACTAATTGTTAGACAATGTCTCTGTCCAACTTGGACAAGCTACCACGCACCAAAAAGCTCCACATAAAAAATGAATGCCCCTTTCCGGCCAATACGTCGACCTTCCTATCGGCGGCACTTGTAGACCCGGCGTTGGCGTTAGAAGATGAGATTCGCCGTCTGAAAAAAGAGCTCTTGGCATGGAAAACCACTGCCCTCAGCGCAAGGCATGCCTTGCTCTCAGCCGGCCTAGAATACGGGAATTCATGGGAACAAGAGGACCGCGATAGATGCGCAAGTCGGGAGAGGTCGGGCGGCAAGGTTCTAAATTCTGCTCTTTCTTGAGGTCGCCATATCTGTACCATTCAAAGACGTCTGATGTATAGCTAATGAGGTGTGGTAGTGCTGTGTGTATAGTATAGTTGTGGAACTTTTGATGGGCCCGTCGGCCGATGTAGGATTAGCGGTAACGTGACTGGATTACGAAAGTTGACCTGTGAGACTCAAGAATCAGCGATCTGCTACCCTTTGCCTTGAACCACTGGCTGTTCATACAGAGACCAACCGGGCGAACCAGGAGATCAACATGGCTAACGAGAACTATGCCTGGGACACAACACCTCGCGGTCAGCATCGGGGTGAGGATATGGATTTCGATCCCGAAGAGGAAGACGAGGAAGACGAGGAAGACGAGGATGACCAGAAAGACCAGAAAGACGAGGATGGCCAGGAAGAAGAGGAGAAGGAGCTCGAGTTGGATACCGAGGAAATGAGCCTCGAAGACTTCAAGGCCTTCATCACTAAAAAATCCGTGAAAGTTACGCCAAAAACTGCGAAGGGGTACGAAGGGTATGGTCCTTTGCATTTGGCCCTTCACTTTTACTGACACGACACAGAACATGCGCACGCATAGAACAATGGCTAAAGGTCGATCCTCTTTGGACCCAGCATCATCGATCTCCTTTGTTCAAGCACGACCCAGACCAAGACGGCCCGGACTTTATGATCGCCTTCTTGGCAGCCTGGTTTGGGTTCCCTCTGTTGTCACATGTTCTGGCGTTGACTGATTGAACAGCTGTGACCATGAGGACTTACTGGGTCGAGCCGTTCCCTCTGATCAAACCCGCAGTTCTTTTGGAACGGCAGTAAACATACGATCGGCGTTTGTTTGGAAATTCGAGCAACTGGGGCTGGCCAGAGAGCCCTGGCACCTAGCTGATGATGGCACCTGGAAGGGCAACCCCGCCACCTCGCAGAAGATCCTTGACTACCTCTACAATTTGCATCGTCGAAAGGTGTACTATCTTCCTTATTTTTTATTGGTCGTCCTAACCATGACCAGACCCGAGCAGGGCTTGTTTCTGGCAGCTCAAAGGCCATGACAAAGGTATTGTCCGACTTTCCATGATGCAGCTAAGCATTCATTCCTTCTGCTTTCAAAGGAATATTTCAAAGCGATCCACCATTTCTGCGAGCAGGAGGACCGATCTAACGTTCAAGCTTTCCGCCAGAATTGTGGCAAGAAGAGGGGGAAGAGAGATGCCCTGCGCTGGGCCACGCCTCGAAAGAGGATTCAGACTCGGTGTGCGGCCCTTGTTGGTAACTGGTGTCTAATGCGGTCAGATGAGATTGTACGGATCCAAAGACGGGATTTGAGGTTCAGTGAGCCAGGCGTGTCTCCCGCCTGGGTGGAATTTAATTTCCAATGGAAGAAAAATGACCCATTCGGAGGTAAGATTTCCAGCGGTACAATATTCCAGATGGTAACCAAACATCCAGTGAAATCAAAGGACAGGCCTTTGAGAATATTCGAGTTGGAGGATGCCGAACAAAAACACATGTGCTTGGTCAGCGCCTTGGCTCACTGGCTGTCGGTTGCGCCCATGGATGATGACCCGGATGCTCCCTTGTTTCGGAAAATCAATCTTCATGACACTGTTCTCCCTGGGCCGCTGGTCGATTGGATTTTTTTTTCTGTTCTTCTCCCCAATGACATTTCCTTATAGGATTCTGCAACTTTCTTGGAGTGGTATCGCTCCCTCTTGGCAGAGAATGGGGCTGATCCCGAACTTTATGGGGTCCATTCTTTGAGGCGAGGCGGATTCCAATACCTATATATTGACCTGGATTGGAACCTGCACAAGGTTGCCGCTTGGGGGGGTTGGTCCGAAAAGGACTTTCAGACCATCATCAAGTATCTGATCAGCAGATACGATGACGACAAGATACCTCGAGAGGATTTTCTTGATCCCACCAAAAAAATACGCATCCTGTGCCCTCATTGTCAGCGGTCATGTCCTTGTAACCAATATTGAGAGTGTATAGAAGACGCATTGTGTATATAAAATCCTGAAACTTGAGGTTCTAGCGCCTCATCCTCTTCACATTCTTGTTCCATTCTGGTGGGGGACGTACGGTGGTAAATAGCCAAACAGTATTGAATTTTCCTCTAAAAAGTGGTACTGTGGGAGCCCCGCCTGCTGCCTTTCCATGCGGTGGGGAAAGGCTGAAAAGTCCAGATTGGGAAAATGCGCGTCTACTGCCATTCTTCCAAAAGCGGAAAGTGTCAAACAAGTCAAGGAAATGCTTTCGACCGTGACACCCGTCGGACAATGGCAGAGGCATTTCTCATGGTTACAGCCTTCCCGCCCCGTTTGTAAGAAAAACCGTCGGCAAATTTCGGGTCCCGAAGCAGCTCCGCTGCTTGTTCTTGGGTAATTTCTTGTCGGCTGCGCCTCAGCGCCCTGATGGCTGTGGAGTAAGGCATGATTCGGGGGTCCCCGTTGACATTGGTGGTGACGGCGGACCAAAACTCGACCATGCGGTTTCCCTCTCGAAGTTGTCGGTAATAATTCACCATACACTGAACATGGATGATGAGATAGAGCATGGCGTCTGGGTAAGAGCTCACCAACAACTCGGAATATCGGCCTTTGAGTCCCGCCCACTGCTTGGCTTTCCAGGGCGCAGCATACAACTGCTTCCACAAGATTCCGGGTATCCCTACGTCAGTGCCGTTGATCCTGATTTTGAGCAACGCGCGATTCGGATCCCACTCAGGCAGTCGATCATCCCACCAGGAGAGAACATTCCTGACAACTTTGTCCATGGGGCCACGAAGTTGAGAGCTGAATCCAGGTGGGTCTGGTACTTGTGATTCCTGGACCAGCCACTTCTGGCCGCTGATAAATAGGCACCGAACCTCGACAGCTTCGCGCGGGACCAAACACTTAGGGACCGTCTGAGAGTATGGTGGAGAAGCCACGGAAAGTGACGGTGAATGTATCGGGATATGATTGGCGCTTCCACTATCAGCGAATCGGGATTGCTGAAAGGGTAAGTCCGTGGCTGAGGGAAGCTATGAGAACTGGGTACCTCTAAGGACGACAGTGGGGCAATGGGTGGCACAAACGACCCACGACGCGAAAGACACAATAGGGGCTGGTTGGGACGTGAGGGTACCATATTGGGTGCCGCCACAGCGCTCATACGAGACAGTGTCGGCTCCAAGGAGGTCAAACATTGTAAAGCCATCAACTCAGCATCATTGCCGTCATCCATTTGTGCAGCTGGTTGAGCGATGGAAGGCGTGGTTCGGGAGGAGATCCCGTTCTCCACCTGATCTCTGCAAATCAGTTTCTGCAAGCACATTTGGAAGGCACGAACTGGATGTACAGTGGGTGGAGACGCCATTGAGAAGACTTGAGCCGCCTGGAGATTGAACTCAGAAATGAAATGAACGTCTGACATGGATAGATATCCGCACCCATGCCAGAGGACTCATACCCTTGTGCTCATTTGAGATCTGGGGCCCGTCAACGGTCATGACAGATGCACTCTTCGCTTCCCAACGCTTGGTGGAACCTTTTTTGGTTTTCGAATTACCTCTGGGTCCTAGGTGCGCGCAAATATTGCCAGGGACCAATCTAGAAAACGTTAAAAGCAGAAGATAGGTAGTAGCCTTGACTTACGCCGCCCACGAGCCCTTGTTGCCGCTGAAGTTCAAAAGACGTTGCTTCAGGTCCGGGATATTGCCATAGGAGTGCGGAAGGGAGTATTTTCGGCATAGAGCTTGGTACTCCTTTTTTTTCAAGCCGTGACTTGAGACAATCGGATTGGGTGAGAGAGCCAGCCCGGATAAGGGATGCTACTTACAGGTTTTCATGCACAGTGTGGTGTACGCCTTGTGAATCAAGGTTCCCAAGGCTAGGGAAGGGATGCATGTCTGCTTGCATGTTGTCGGTGGCTAGCACGGGTTCCGATCAAGCGTTGATAGGGGCTGAGGTTGCCGGAGAGAGAGAATCGGTTTATAAATGGGATCGCTGGAGAATTGCGAGACCTTGAGCCATCTAAGTGGCGGCGACCAATAAATAGTATTTGGGCGGTATCATGGTTGCGCTACATCGTTGTTTTTCCTTCACGTCCTGGGTGATTCAAGTTCTTCGTTCTTCGTTCACAAATCATTGAAGGCGGATTAAAAGACTTTTGAATTAGAAAAGGATGGAAGCGGGGTACAAGTAGCGATGCGCCTCGAGGCGGCGCCTATCTTAATCTAATCTTGCCACCGTGCAGTGGGCTGCATCACATGGATATCCAGACTCGGAACTCATCATGAGCTTTTTGTCGGACATACGTCGTTCTCGTACTATGCCTGAGCCTGCTTGGCTTCATCCCTCGTTGGCCTTTTTAAACCCATTCTGTCCGGGTTATCTTCAACCTGAAACAGGTGCACTGTCGCAATGCCCACGCCAAGATTCGGCGTCGAACCACGTCTGTCTGGGTCGCGCTTGCGTCAACCACAACCTGCAGCACGACCCGTTCACATCAACGCGGCGCCATGTTCTGCACCTCGGACCACAGCGGGTATTCGAGGCCGCCAAACGCGTTTACCTGACGCCATCTCCGTTCCACACCGGACGCGCGCGTGCCCGCCCGCGGATACGTCACGTCACCCACCGCGCCCAGGACCGGGCGGACCCCACCAAACTCGCCATCCCGCCCTATGCGTCGGTACCTGATATGCTACGTCCCATCCGGCACGCCTTCATCCAAGCTCCGTCGCTATCCACGAAGCCCGAGGCTCAACCGCCGCGTACGATAATCGAAGGATGCACCTGCGACTCTTTCCCCCCACGTGTCCAAACCATATAGCGGGCAAGAAATGCACAAACATGCACCGAATGTCCAACTTTCCTCCATCTTCGTCGGAATCACTGTCTTACCTCGATCCAGCGAGAAAGAACTCATCAGGACTCCGGTGTGTAGAAGGGGTCAGCGATGTCAAGATGGTAAAAGACGACTTATTGAGGCTCGGCTTCCAGCGAACGGAACCTTGGCTTGCTCGCACTTGCGACTTGTGAGATACCTCCATTTTCTTCGCCCCTCAGTTTCTTCAATATTGTTTGCGTTCCGCCATTGTCCGATCCTGACTTGCTCCTCAGAATGTGGTGCTTGTACTGTCTCGAATATATGGGATCGTCGCCAAGGGCCCACTGCGTTCGTTCAGCTGCAAGCCCCGCTCTCTGCCCTTCGTTCGACGTCGTCACCCTTTGTTTGTATATATTATATTATGTGTTACAATCCGGACCACCCTGACAGCCCCTGAGCGTCCCTTCCTTCGCACACCACACATGACAACCCTCTCAACGCTTCACAAGGGTATCATGGAGGACCCCGGGGGCGAGCGAAAAACAGATCAGGGTGGCAACAACCCGCCATCTGCCGTTCATTCCTCCGCTGAAAGTGACGACGACGACGGTGACGGAGTCAGCCATGCCGCCTTGGGCCCTCGGAGCAGGTTTCCACCAACTGGCGGCAACTCTCAGAGCGACGGTCTTGTCGACGTCTTCCACCATCAAAATCATCTACTCCGTGTTTACAAGCCCTTGGCCGAAAGAACTGCCAGGGAGTACGCAGTGTGAGCGCTATTTGAATCTAACCCTTGCTTTGAGCCAACCCAAAACAAGGCACCTGGCCAAATTCGTCCACTTTCTCAAGGAGCAAAAGTTGATCCTCCAAGAATCTGACGTATTCTCATGTCGACCGCCCAAAGACACGCCCGAGTGGATCTGTTCGTGGATTCGCTTTAAGTGCGTTACTACTATCGTACAAGTTTTTTTCGCTAAACCATGTTGCAGTTGCGAACTCTTTGAGATCAACGGCGAGCTTGTCCCTCGGTCCAAGCAGGTCTCGACGTACACCCACGCACAAAAAATGCGAGCTGCCATGACGTATGCGTTCGGTTGTATCCATCCTTTGGGATGCTGGCAGGAGAATTCCGCCTGCTTGAATCCCACGCTGGGCAATCCCTCTGTGTCGGAAGTAGTTACAAGTTACATGATTGAGTTGAGAAGAAGACAAGTACGTCGTCGCTATTCACGTCTCATCTCCTGTTTTTATTCCGGAATCCGGACTGACGGCTCTATCGCTCTAGGCTCGCGGCTTTTAGTTGTACAAGGGAAAACCTCACCGGGTGTGGATCGAAACGATACCGCGGACAACACTTGTTCCCTACTTAGAGCCCATCATGTGTATGCTGAGAACTAAAACTAGGGACTTTCACTGGCTTGGCGTGCAGTCTTGATAGCAGCGGATTTTAGTTGAAGGCCCGCATGCGTGGTATCCAGGATAAATTTCAAGTTATTGCCCAAGGGCAGCAATTACGGGGCTCTATACGACTTATATACCCCGGGTCGGGCTCAGAAACCCGGCTCGTCCAAATCTTTGTAACGGAGGATCTGTGGGAAGCGCTGGGCCGAGGCCGAGCTCAAACTCTGAAGTGCAAAAAGTAAGGGCCAGGGCTAAGTGGCCTATGGGTGCCAGAAAACTCACCGGTGCCAAACGGACGAGACACAATTATTTGCTCAATCTCTTCGATCGACTCTTCTTCATTCGCCATCGAGGGTGAGCGATGAGCTTGATACGGCGACGCTGGAAGATGCCACGACGATGCCATATCGAATGTAAGGTCGGCGGGGGGTTGCAAACGATACTCTCCCAAAGCCTTACACCGCTCTGAAGGGTATCTAAGCGGGTATGAGTCTAGCTCGCCGTACATGCCCACTTCCTTTTGGGACTGAAAGGATAGGACTGGCTCCGACGTCGGGGGAGGCCGAGGTGCTGGAAGACAGGAGGGCGCAGGTGGTTTGATGGACCTTGCACGTCCTGCAATCTGCTCAAAGCAGCCGTCGCAAACCCGGGACAGTCGAACAGGAAACCCTGCAGACCGTAAGGCCGATAGTTTTGTCCCAACTTTCAGGTACAGAGAATCAGCATTGCTGAGGTCTGCGAGTTCTTGGTACCGAGAGGCGCATTCGACGCAAAATAATTCGCCGCATTTGCGGCATCGCTATTTGCGTTTTCAGCGTTTCCCGCCATAGGAGAGCGAATGAAAAGAAAAGAAAAAATACCAACCACTCCTGGCCGCAAGAACGAGAATTTTGTGCGGCAGCAGAATCCGCAACAGTCAATAGATCCCGCCTTGTGTGGGTGAGACGCAAATAAGTGCGTACAAGAGAGAACGCACTGGAAATAGTTGTTCCGGGAGGAGGATAGCCAAGTGTTCGTTGTTCTGTGGAGATAATTTCGCCAGGGCAATAGCTTCACCCTCTTGCGCCAGTCTGGGAGGTTTTTCCCCTACAAAATTTCGGACCACGCCAGCCCAGGAAAAAGGCAAGTAAGAGAACAGATTCATTCGCAGGAGAGGATTCGGGTATGAGCGGATGGCTAATTCATGAGTTGCAAGGATCTGGAGTACACCGACACACCGCCGACGCCACAGGTTGCCGTTGAAACATCCATGAGTGCATGACCGTGAGCCCCCAGATACCATACATCGGGCGGGCTAGAGAAAGTCAAAAAGCCACAGTTGCGTAATAATTGTTGGCTTCCAAGAAGCTGTTCAAGTTCGAGCTGGTTCAGTATAGCTCGTCATCACAGTGTGTCACGCGGAATGTAGTTTTTCCGCTTAGTTCACGGGCCAGAAACAATGGGGAAAACTGGACCAGAAAGCTGTAAATGAGCGCCAGACCGTTGGTGACAATTCGGTATTAGTATCCTGCTGTTTTGGAGCTTGAAGCGTGGTGACCGATCGTCACACTGGCAGCAACCTCCTATTTCGCAACTACTATGGCAAGACCTGAGCGTAAAAGCAAGTTCAGCAGCGCGCAAGAGGCGCATATCACCAGCTTTTACCCCGATCTATGGAAGGAATACAAGAAATCTCCTGTCTCTTTGGTCACCTTGTGGAAAACCGATAAAATGAAAGACATCATGGCTTCGCCGCTTTCGTCGGACTCACGTCGGACTCAGCTTGATACTGGAGCGGGAATGACCGAGAAGGAATGGCAGCAGGTTAGATATCTCTTATTCAAGCCAGTCTTGCCACTCACAGGCTTAACCAGTGCATTCTCAAGAAATCCAATAATCATATCACCAAGAAAAGAAAGCTAGCCCCACTGAACAGTCAACTTTCCTCCAACTCACCGTGACGTCTCTTTAGCCTACTTGAATGGATGTGGAGTCCATATCAATGATTAGTTCGTTCCTCTGTTAAGCCTAGCTTGTGTGAAGAGATAAGATAAACGGCTGATCGCTGCTGACTAACGAATTCGAACGAGACCGAGCACTGCCACCGTCTTCTCTCAACTTTCCTGCGCTGAACGAAACCCCTCTTGAGCGACCAACACCGGTACGACCCTCTACCGCCGCCGCAGGAGCTTAGGCAGCCCCCTGGCCCGGTGGTGCGAGAGCTTAGGCAGCTCACGGTTCGGATGTATTGGGTGTAGCGAACTTAGGCAGTTTGCACGGTTCGGGACGGGGTGACGGGGCTGAGGGTTTTTTTCCATGGCAAATTGGAGTTTCCTGCGCGAGCGCGGGGGGCGGGTGGACGTTTCCTGCGCTGGGTGACGAGCGCGGGGGGCGAGTGGGTTTCCCGCGCTGAGGATGAGCGTGGGGGGCGAGCGGGTTTCCTGCGCTGGACGATGAGCGTGGGGGGCAGCAGAGAGGCTAGCGGACGGACCATGAAGGGAAATTCAAAGGTAAGTCGACACAGGCGATCCACCGCTCAACTTACTCACCGGTGTCCCGCCAGCCGCGAAACAAGAACCCCAGCGACAACATCGATGGGTTTGGGCTCTGGATGAACTCAACAAACTGGTTAAACCGTGTCTACCGCTCGGGGGCCTCGCACTCGCCCCTCGTATCCGCTCGCAGTACTGGCCCGCAATCGGCGTCGGGGAGTGGAAGCGCAGTCCTTTAGACAGCGGCTCCCTTCCCGATGCCGTCCTCCAGTTAAAGGACGGCGACGTGATTTGGGACTGGCGTAGGACCCGGTGCTTTGAACTTGGACGTTTGCGCGGCTCGGTCTAAGGTCGGCGGGCCTATGGATAATTTTCTATGGCCACTTGCAGTTTCCTGGGCTGGATGATGTGCACGATTTACCATCGCAGGGAGCTAAAGGTACGTGAATGCCTATCGACGAGCTACCACTCCAACTGATTCGAAAGCTAGCCATCTTTTGAGACTACGCCACGACCAGACCCCGGCGTCGAGCTCAATTCAAACCAACGGGCTAAACCCCGTTTTCCGCTCGGGTCCACAGTCTTTCATTGTTATCGAGCTGGTCGCGAACCCGCATCGAAGAAAGGACTCGCCCCTCAGGTTGCACATATCTGGTCGCAGTACTGGCCCGCAATCGGCGTCGGGGAGTGGAAGCGCAGTCCTTGAGACAGCGGCTCCCTTCCTGATACCGCCTCCAGGCCACACCCGATGTGCACAGATCTTACGAGTGCGTCGAGACACGAGCATCCGGAAGTCAGCATTCTGCTAAGGCAGGATCGTGCGTTCGAAGGACGGCGATATAATCGGCCTTGAAGCTTTGAACTTGAAGCGTACTCCGCCTTCGACATGGAGGCTGCCACTACTGACAACCTCCACTTGAACACCGAACGTCAAAGAAATACATCAAAGAAACCTGATCGCGATTTCATTTCTGGATCCCAAACCCCCGATATGTTGCTTCGGACACACTGGGAATGACCTCAAATCCCTGGTCTGCAAGCTGATGTTGATTCAGTCGCGAGCAACGGCTGTGGTCTCATCCGAGACTTTTACACGCAGGAGATTTCAAGCCTTTCCAATGTTTCGGTCCACACCGCAGGTAAAACACTCTCATTTCGAGTTTGGACTGTTCGCTAACCCTTGCCAAAGAAACTCTGACTCCCTTTGACAATATTTGCGGATGTCGAGAGTGAAAAACCCCCTATGTCGTCGCTCTACGGTCAAGCACAACGAAGGCGCACACTTCCTGGAAGTGCAGACCCCTGAAATCCGGTCGGCTCGATAAGCAGTTCATCGTTCTTCTCCTGACTCTCGTTATCGTATGTCGCCACTTTTATCCATCATACGAGATACGACCATCTGCCAGGTGTCTGAGGAACTGCTGCAAGTAGAGCCCGACGAAATCGACAAGATAACGACGTACTGCCAGAAGGCGTTAGACTGCGTCGACGGCGAAGTCGACAAGGCTTCTACCAAGTGCGTCAGCAGTCCAACGACAGTTTACGAGATGCTGCTCGCCGGCCACGATAGGAACGAGCCGTATCTCGCCAGATAACTTGGTCGCTTCCAAATATGCCCCTCTCCGAACCCCAAGTCGCGCCGGCGTCAAGAAGATTCTTACGCAAAAGGCGATCCAGATCGGCGGACGGGTGCCGAACGTCTGGGGAAGCAAGGACGACGCCATCAAGATCTTCCTGAGCCTGCGCTGCAACTTTGTGCTCGGCTCGCTGTAGCACGAGTGGATGGACATCGAGGGCCTGACGCAACTGGCAGATGCCAGCAGCTTGTTCCGCTGCTGGCGAAAGCATTGGTACGTCGACTTCGCTTATCGTCCCCGCTTGTACTTATCAAGAATCCGTTAGAGCCTCCCCAATCTCTTGCGGCAGGCGCAGCAGACCGGCCTGATAGACTTCACCCGCAATCCGCAACCCATTCTACGAGCGCAAACCTCAGAAGAGAATTGGGACGCCATGGTATGGGAACCTCGAACCGTCATGCGAGCATACAAATTGTCGCTTCAGCACGCTATCGAGGAGGACAAGGAGGCAGTGAGTCAGACTTTGTGTATCTAACGATGCGTGGCTGATCTCACAAGATTGCAGGAAGATGAAAAGCGTGCAGATCTTATCAGGACTGATATCCTAATTAATTATGGATGGCACTCAAGTCGACGGCCATTGAGGCGGGTAATTTCCCCCATCTGCTGGACTCCTTCCCTCGTGCGTCATCCAGGACCTGCCATTCGACAAGCTAACAATGTTGCCGACTAGCTATCCAGAGGAAGACGTTCCCAATTATTCGTGCAAAGCTTCAGTGTGGTACGTTATCGGCCTTTTTTAGCTTCAACGTCTCCTGAACGCTCCGTCCGCATTTAGGGACTTCACGGGTTTTCAAAGCCGCGAACAATCTCGGTGCGACTCGCTTCAATCAGATCGAGGCATGTATGTACGCCGTTCCTCTTTCTTCTCCACCAATTGACAGTCTCGCTGCGTACAGCGGTTACGTGCCCATTTCCTTCGGTGCTTGCTCTGCGAGTGCGGCCGGCCGTACGGAAGCTTTCAAGGCTCAACTGGCAAGCCGATGGGGTGCGTACCCGCTTCTTTTTAGAGGCTTGCATACGTGTTGTTGACGGTGTTACTCAGAACATGCAGCAACGAATTCGCTTCAAGCAAGCCTACCAGTTCCCCACGGCGACCGGTGAAGACGAGCGATGGGGGTTGCCTTGTCTGTGCGATACGATTACGTAATCATTCTTTATTGGTCTTGCTATCTCCTCCGTTGACGGCTCCAAGACAGCATTGTCCCTTTCATCACCTTCTGCCCAGCCCCTCATGTCTCCTCGAACCGATGCCGACTCGATCTCGAGAACCATGACCGCAAACCGCCTCCATTATTCAATCCTCGGATTCTCCCAGGAACCACTGGCAGTCGCTTCACAGACTTTCACCCTGGGCCCAAAGGAACGGAAGAGATCCTGCGTGGAGAAAAGCCGCCCCCCGAACGGGAAACCGTTCCTAGCAGCGCCGACATGATGCGCAAATTGGGCCACACTGTTCGGAAGGCTCTCATCCTCCAATGGCAGCTCGAGATCTTTGCAAGGACCATGACTATGAGCAAGCCGACTACCGTGAATGAAACCACGGTTTCCCTCTGCTTCGAAGCCGTGATTACGTAAGCCTCATCTTTAATGCACATTTGCACTCCCGCTGACGCTTCTTGGTAGCATATTTGCATAGTTCCGTCGCAATTCCTTTAATCCAGGTCCCTTACATTCCAAATCCTTGGACCGATGAAACAAGTTCAGTTGAACTTTGCACGACAGTCGGGCCGTTTTCGAGACGACGAAGCAAGGTTTTGCCACAATCCGCGACCTGTTTCGCTGGGCCGGTAGAGACGCCGTTGGGTACCAGGAGCTGGCTGAGAACGGTTACATGCTCTTGGCAGACGGGCCTGCCGGCACGACGACATGGTCGCGGTAAAGGAGGTCATCGAGTGGGTCATGAACGTCAAGATCGACGAGGTTGCGATCTATAATCTCCACAACGCAGACGTCGATTTTGCAGGCTATCTCGACTGCCCCATCCCCATCTCTTCCCCTAATCTCGTCTGGACACGCGCCATGTAACGCCTTTTCGTCCACGTTGGTCGTGCTCCACGTTTCAACGAACCTGTTTTGCTGGTGGGGAAACGGGCTCGGTCAGTCTGTCAATCATCTGCGGGCACAGCTTCCAAGCGTCTTCACGGTCTGAAACACCACCACGGTGGATTCGACTGGTGGACTTCGACCAGTTCGCAATAGAAGGGTCAGGGAGAATGAGGTGCATCGGGTGGGCATTGCAATCCTTCAAGTGGTTCGAGCTTGTCAGGTTCCTAAGCCGATACTCTTGGAAGGAAGCCCTGGTGTCGGCAAGACGAGCCTGGTCGCCATCGTCTTGCCGCATCAACTTATCGGATCCGACCGGTCTGATTGATCTCTTCAAATCCGGCCTTCCCATCGAAGGCGGCGCACCAGGCCAATCCGCTTGGAAAGATGCAGAGTTTCTGACTGCGATGCAGGAAGGGCATCAGGTGCTCCTGGATGAGATGGACTTTGCTCTCTAAGCTGTTCTTGAGGGTTTAAATACCGTGCTGGACATCACGGACCGTCTATATTCCTGAGCTTGGTCGCTCATTTCCCCGGCATACAACGTTCCATACTTTCGCGGCTCAAAATCCGCTAAATCAAGGCGGTGGACGGAAGGGTCAAATCCTTCGTGAATCGGTTCGCCAAGGTTCATGCCGAAGAACTCACCGCGAGGGACCTGCTTCTTGTGTGCCACCCTCTCTTTCCGGCCACCGGGCCGCAGATTCTGCAGGCTATCACTTTCAATACCACTTTCAACGGGGAAGTTTCCACCAAAAGTTCTTTTGCGCGGGCGGAAATTCCAGGGGAGTTCAATCTGCGGAATGTGCTCCGTTGGGCCACTCTCCTGGACTCGTCAGCATCACCTACCCATTCCAACGAACGTATCTGGAGGACCGAATCCGCGATGACCGGTGGCGCGCGCGCTCTTGTTTGACCAGATCTCCCAAACCAAATCCCAAAACCTTGAAAAGACTCCTTCGTGGGCGATCTCAACTCGACATCTCCAGTTGAGCGGCTTTCATTGTCCTTGTCAGACCTGCGCTGTTCTCAGTAGCCGGGCATATGCAACTGCGTGCGCAGGAAGCGGCCGGTCATCGTGTGGCTCAATCGTGGCTTTCCATTTCAACGGGCCGCGTAACAGTGGGCAGACCGAGCTCGTACGAACGCTGGCCAATTTTTTCGGGGCGTCCTTTCTTCGCGAGATCCCTTTGAACAGTGCGACGGATACCATCTAGGCAATTTTGAGCAACCTAACGATCGAGGCCGTGTATTCGCTCCATCGGACAACCTTCTTTCCCTCACTGAATTGCATTTGCGGTCGACCGCAGGCTCGCATTTATCCCCCTCCTTACTTTACGACCGTCTTCGGGAAGCGCCGTCATATTGCCTCCGTATCCGGGGATCTGGCGTCTGTGCTGGGCGCTGCAATGAGAATGGTGAACATTACAGAAGGGTGGATAGGCGGCCGCGAGAGCCCTCGTTATTTGTATTTGCGTCATTTATTTGGGTGATGGAATTTCAAGTGTACAAACAAGTCGCCCCTCTCTTTCTTTCCCCCATGTCTTCAACCTTCCCAGGTATAATCGAATCTTTGCAAAACGTGTCTCTCGGAGACATAAACGCGGACCTTGCAACAGAGCAAGAAGACTCCTTGGCTGCCTCCGTCGATGATATTTCCCTTGTGGACCAAGCTCAAGACGGTCGACCAGCTCAAGACATGACGGATCTTGACCGAAACGTCCTCCGGCAGCAGATCTCGAAGGCCAGCAACAGCACAACAGAAAGGACGCAAAAGGAATACGAAGGGTCTGTGCCCTGTCATTCCCCATCGCTAGCCACCCACGTCTCTACAGGCTTCAAAAAGCATTCCTCATATGGCTCGAAAATTCATCTTACTGGCCCAAAAACACCGCCTTCTTCTGTGACTCGCCCCATCCAGACAGTCCAGACCTCATCGTTGCCTGGATAATGTCCCGGTGCGTCGCCACTTTTCCTGGTTGGATCCACTACTTAACTCCCCCAGTTGCGACAACAAAGACGCGAAAGGAAACACCATCCCTGCCTCTCAGCCCCGTCAATCGTACAGTTATGCGATGAAGATGCGGGCCGCTATGACTCATGCTTTTGGACACAACCATGGACTCGGTAAAATGAAATGGCATAAAGACGGTGCTGGGATATGGAGAGGAAACCCTTCAGTTTCAGATACTGTCTCGGGATATCTTGTAAATCTCCACCGAACCAAGGTATGCCCGGACAATCAGCCATTGACGCTTAATCATTGTTCGTTAGACCAGAGCTGGCGAGGCAAGCACCAGTGCCAAGGCTATTAGACCGGTAAGCTTCTTGTCCCTTCCTTTTTGCCTCTGGTAACCCGGCGCAGGAGGTCTTGAAGAAAATATTCGATTTCAATAACGAGAACGGGCGTTCGGTTCCCACCCCCTACATCGCGGCACAGAAAAAAGATGACTGGGGGTCCCCTCGCTTGCGACTGCAGGCATACGCGCTAATGCTCATTTCCCTCTGGTGTTTGCTACGTTGCGATGAGGCTGTTCGTATTACTTACGCCGATTTGGAATTCATCGCTGGGGATACCGATACACCCCCTTCTTTCGAATTAACGCTGCGCTGGCGTAAAACAGACCAATTTGGGCGTTCGTTTCTCTCTCTTTGACCTTCCGTTCATGATGACGAACATGATTCAGAGGTCAAACCTTTTCGTTTGTACATGATGGATGCCAAGGACCCTCATGTCCATCTTTGCCCTGTACGCGCTATAGCTGCTTGGATGCTATGCGTCAGCAAACAAGAAGGTCACCTGTTCCGAAAAATGAATTCTGGGGACCGCGTCTCTGATGAACCCTTGGTCAGTTGCCAAATCCTACCGCATCCCAGGCTCATGCCCATTCCAGGCGTCAGAGACTTTTCTCGAATGGTTTCGGAACTGCCTCGTTGACGTTGGGATCTACCCATTCCCTTACGGGACCCACTCCTTTCGTCGAGGTGGATGCCAATTTTTATCTGCTTTTCTACGATGGGGACCTCGGAAAATTGCCGATTGGGGCGGCTGGTCAACTGAGTTTAGCTGGGTCACCATTGTGACATATCTGATCAATTGGTCCGACGGCGAAATAATAGAGCGTGAAAATTTCCTTCACCCAGGGAAGCAACCCGTTCTGTTGTGCACTGTCTGTGGTCGTAACTGTGGTTGTGGTGCAGGGTACTGATCATATAGATACATTTGTATCGCTGCCTTTTTGTCAAAAAAAATCTTCCTGAAATTCTAGTGCGCCCGCCCAGTTTTGTAGCCGACACTCCCAACGATTGGAAATGACTCTCCCAGCGTGCCACGCAGACTAAAGCGGGGGCGTCGACATCTTTGAGTTGAGCCTTTGCAAACAAGCTTCCTGGGATTGAACTCACAAAGCAGTAATGGCCTTCGCCAGCCTCGCGAAGACTGTTATGATCCTATTCACTCAACCCTTGCCAGGCGTTGACGGTGACCAAGTCTGAAGGTGACCGAGTCTGACGGGCCCCGGCGGGCCGGTGTGGTGGTGGAGGCAGTGCTGTGGGAACCCGATGGCATCGGATCACCAGCTTCTTTCTTCCAACCAGTCGATTCGCAGTCTAAGCAGTTCAACCCAGCTGAGGGAATGCAGGAGTCGAGCGCGTTCTACGCAGCACCCTCCTAACCATGCCCGTCGTCCCACCTCCTGAAGAGACGAATGACGCCTGTTTCACCGGGCGCAGATTGGCCTGTCTAGCGGGATATCGCGACCTCCCAAACATCTACACGGCGATGACGTTCAACCTTCGCCACCGACCTCGCATCAACTCCCGCGTCATTAGGGTGGACGGCCACGTTTACGAAGCGTGGTCACCCAACTCGGACCAGGTTGCATTCTTACCTGGGGTGCTCCGCCCCGACTATGTACCTACGACTCCCCAGTTGCTGGCAGAGAGGCGCTACGATGGGCATGTCGGCAGACACGATTGTATCCATGCTCCACAGTACTACCGCGACAGCGCCAAACATTGGCCTTTCATTCGTCGTGCGTCGACGGTCCTCCCCGACGACTACGCAGCGCTCGCATTCGTCCCTCTTCCTCACCATTGGCGGTGTGATGATGGTCACAAGTACCGTGGTTTCTTCGACCCCTCCTTCATCGCGGGGCTGAGCTCTCTAGGACGCTCGCTCGATAAAAAAATGCACAAGTACAAAGATCTCATCGGCTCAAACACCTGGGCCAATCGCCCGGTATACACCTCCGAGGCAAAGATCACACACTTGCTGAGCATAAGAGTCTGGGATGATGCAGTGGACTTTGGTGTAGCGGTACAGCGGGGGCTTCGCGAAAAGGAAGCTTGGGTCCGCTACGTCCATGCCGTCTTGGATCAGCGATGTGTGCCCCTGGACAAGCTGCTGGACATGAAGATGCCATTCGCCAAGGAGAAATTCATCGGGTTGTGGGTCAATGGCGTGGACGAGGAGATCGTACTCCGCTACATGCTCACGGGAGTGCCGTGCTTTGTGGCGCATGAATATACCTCAACGGATCGGGCTCGCGATGAGATCCATGGCGCGAAAGTCTGCCGCGACTTTCTAGAAGGAACGGAAATCGAGGAGCAGTTGGGAGACAGCAACCCCTACCAGCGGCTTGCGCGCGCTCAGGGAGCCATAGACAGCATCTACGTTGGGGACGAAGGCAGAGGACTGCTGCAGCATGCGAAGGCGGTTGACGAGATGCGTTCGTCATCCATGTTCCTGGAGCAGCTGTCTTCCTCATCCGCGCCTTCCGCATCCTCTATCCCCCTTCCTGCGTCGTCCAAGTTCCGCGCGGCCGACCCTCCTTCTACAATAGGTTGCGGGTCCTACCGTACCACCCCCGCGAGTCAGCCGGTTTTGGGGGCGTCGACATGGGCCGTAGATCCAATGGGGTGGGGATCTACCAGCCACGTCCCGGCCACGCCCGCCCGAACAAACCCACAACCTGACCATACTCCGCAATCAGCACCCAAGTCGTCTGAAGATAAATATGCCCCCCGTGCTATTGAGTACCAGTCGGTGGATCCGCAACGCAGCCCTTGGATCGTACCACCTCCCATCGCGAGCGCGAAATCCCAAGGGAAATGGAAAAAGTATGAGCTGGGGGAAGTAAACGACAGGCCGGCGTTTATATACCGAGGAGCAAGCACAAAAGTGCAATCTTCGCACCTTTGGTACGATCGGGACAACAAGCGCCGCCTGTATTTTGGCCATTTTGTGCCTCCCACGGGAGTCCTTGACGAAGATCGTTTCGGGGCGCCCGTCCCCCGGTATCCGTTCTTCATCCAGCAGGGGGAAAAGTGGGTTCCTCAGGGACCTTCGCATTGGATGTACCCGAAAGATATCGCGCCCCGTGACGAGGCAGGGAAAAGGGCAGTGCCACCCAACCCTTTGCGGCTGCCCGTCTTGAACGGCTCAATCAGCGACGCAGAAGAAAGCATGAGCCACGCACAGGAGAAGAGGAAGACTCGGGCGGTGACGCAGCCCGCTGAAGAGCTGGAAGATGAGAGGGAAGAGTACGGAATGGAAGTCGACGACCCCGACCCCGCTGACATCCCGTCTAACGTTGTCGCCGTGAAAGGGCTGGATGACGATCTCAGCGCTGTCGCCTTCGCTGACTTGACAAGAGACTTGCTCTTTGGCTGTCGAGCGTCGCCTTTGGCCATCATACGAGCGCAAGGGATGATTTGGACACGCTTCGCTACGATAACTCAGGCTCGTCTGGCTTTCGGGGTGTTGGGCGGCTTGGCCTATGGGATCGAAGTGAGGTTCCGCCCAAATGCCGAATTCGAGGAGAGCGGGCACTACACCCACGACATTTGGTCTCCGACCACGGATCTACCTCAGCCTGCACAAGACGTACCGATGGGCGAGCCCTCGCGTGAGGAATTGCTTGTCCCACCGGAAGCTAGAGGTGAGCATATCCGGAGCGCTGTGAAAGCCGCTGATTCCTTTCACAAAGATCCGCCTCCATCGCTCAGGTCCATACCCCCTGCGATGCTCGTTGATTTGGTCATTACTCAAGCTAGCGACCTGCCGCAGCTTACACCAAGCGTCCTCGGTCAGCATCTACCTGAAGCTGGAGGTGAGCATATTCGGAGCGCTGTGAAGGCCGCTGATTCCTTTCGCGAAGATCCGCCTCCATCGCTCCGGTCCACACCCCCTCCGATGCTCGTTGATTTGGTCATTACTCAAGCTAGCGACCTGCCGCAGCTTACACCAAGCGTCCTCAGTCAGCATCCACCTGAAGCTGGAGGTGAGCATATTCGGAGCGCTGTGAAGGCCGCTGATTCCTTTCGCGAAGATCCGCCTCCATCGCTCCGGTCCACACCCCCTCCGATGCTCGTCAACGCCGTCATTACTCAAGCGAGCGACCCCCCGCAGCTTACACCGAGCTTCTGTCCTCCCGTTACGCAACCAGCCTCGTCGTCTGTGCCCGCACTGACTTGCGACGCGAAGCAGACTGCGCTCAAGCAGCTGTCCGTGGACGACGCTCCGATCGACGCCCCTCCAAGAGCATCTCCTCATTCGGGTCCGACGGCACCTTCGCCGCAAATCAGGACAGTTCCAAAGCTGCAGCCGCAGTCGCTCCTGATGGGACCCGACTGCTTCCATCGTGTGGAGCAGAGTGCCACTAGCTCGTCGAGTGAGCCACTTGAGGAGATCAATCCGGACAGCTCGTCTCAACCGGGCACCGTGGCTGGAGAAGGAGCAACAGCGGGAGGGAAGCGGAAGCGGAAGGTCCGACGAGGAACGCGTGCCGGCCGTATTGCCCTGGAACTAAAATTGGCAAAGAAGAAGCGAAGGGAGTCGGCGCTGGGAACAGGGAACGTAGGTGCCTCGTCGAGCAGCACATCGCAGGTCGGGACGTCCAGTGTCACCGCAGATACCGTCCTTGACGAAGCGCCGCTCTTCCGTTTCGCCGAGCCTTCGATATATGCAGGCAATGTCGTCGGCACAGGCGAGCTGCCTCCAGCTGCGACGTCGGAAGGCGCCCCGATCTCCTTACTCTCACTCGCTGAGTCGGGACCTCTAGGAGCGGAAGATGAATTGCTGCGCTGGGACGAAGAGGAAATTGCGTTACACTGGGGCAACGACAACGACGACGATGACCGCCCATTCGCTGGGCCATTTTTTTGAAAAGTAGTACCCAGGGCTTTCTGTTACGCTTGGTAGACTAGGCCCGCGGTCGGTGCTTGTTTCCTTGTATTTTTTTTTGGCACACTACATAACTTACGATGTTTAGAAACGTGACGTGCGACCAATATACTAAATTTTCTCCTGTGAAAGACAATCAATCGTAGGGAGCCCTAGCCATACACCAAGGCGCTATGGTCCCTGTGCAACCGTGATCACAGACAGTGAGCGCTTGAGTCGGCCGCGGCGGTTCCCTGGCCGTTCTAAATTCCCAGGGAACGTTCGTCAACCGCGAGTATGTCTGCGTAAAAGAGCTGCACCTCATTTAATACCTTGTTTCCTTCCTGTCAAGCAACCTATCGGCGGTCCAGAGGCGGCGACAAGCTTTCATGTTGCTCGCCGCTCAACGAAATTTGTCGAGTTCCTCAGGGGCTTGGAGCATAAATTTGTAAGTCTATTACATGTTTGAAATGTTTTGCTCAGGCTCATCGCCGTAATCCCAGCCCCAGATGGTCATGTTCTTTCGATGTTGATTCCACACGCCCAAACTTCAACCTGCATGAACCCAACCCATCCTTTTCCCCCACCAAGGGATGACCCGGACGGGAAGATTCGCGATATCTCGCTGTAATGTGCTCAGCTCTCTCTATACTTAAACTAACCACCTCAACAGTGGCGAAATTTCGATTGAGAGACTGAGAGAGCTCTGCAAAGAGTTCAAGTTAGAACAGCCAACCACTCGCGCAGAGCTCCAGCAAAACCTTGCGAACTTTAGCGAGGACAAGAATGCCTGGGAGTCGCCGGCTGTACGTTCCCATCTGGGAAGGCGGAAAGGCACCAAAAGCGTGAAAAAATCCACCCTGATTTACCTGGCGCACAAGGGTCAGGCAGCGTCAACAAGCTCGGCACCCAGCCATGACGCCCGGGCAGACAGCGTCTCTAACGCTGTTATCGCGGAATGGGTCTGTAGACGGTTTTCTCTTTATCAAGGCATCCCATCTGACGGACCTGTAGGCGCATGCCATTCTCAACCGGCCCGAATGTAAAAAACCCGACCCTCGGGGTTCCCCCCCAAAGCAACAAGGGAATCATTTCCTCTCTCAACCATTGGGGCAAACAGTCCCCCTTGGGACTGACAAGGAGAACCTTCAGCCAGTCCGGTGCCCTGAACCGCTCCGTCCTTCACAAAGGGCCTTGTGTTCTTCGGAAAACCAACCCCCAGCTGCCCACTGGATGCTCCCAGCAACTCACAGTCCCTACCGATTGGGAAGAACCCCCCTAGGAATGAACAGCGCCAACCTTCAGCCAGCTGCCGGACTCCGGTGCCTTGACCCGGTCCCTACTTCACAAAGGGCCTTGTGTTCTTTGGAAAACCGACCTCCGGCCCCCCAAAGGATCCTCCAGACCACTCACAGTCCTTACGGCTCCGGATGGCCCAGCCCCTCCCTTCCCCTTCAAGCAGACAGGCCTCTCTCAGATTGCTGGCCACGAAATGCCCAGGGTTTACCGACAACCTTGCATCTGCGAGACGGCACCCTTGTGGTGTATCCGCAGGACCTGGAAGTTGTCCAATTGCCCACCATTTCCATCAGGGGGCCACTACGCAAAGCTATCAAGTTCATCCTGACCTGGTGGGCTGACAAGCGACTCAGCTGGGACCCCAAAGCCGCCAGATTAAAGATCGAAAAGAACGGCAAAACTTGGTCCATCCCATACGAGACCTTTTCCCTGTTGCCATGGGGCACTGACGCCTGGAAGGACTTAAAAAGCCGTTTTTCTCAGGTCAAGGTAGGCTTATTTGTGTTATTCTCTCTCCCTCCTTCTGAAAGATCCTCCTAGACCCTGATTGAACTATATGACAAGTACCCAGAGCCTGAGGACTTTTTCAAGCTCGTACCAGAGACGACCCTTTATACACAGGCGGTAAAAGATTTGAGAGATGTGAGGAATGGTGAGACTCTCAAGCGCAAGAGGTCGGAGGATTTGGAATAAAGCAAGTTCAAGGAGGAGACTGTAGAAAGCGTAGTATAGGAACTACCAAAATGTACCGTCCCCCAGTCTGTAGAGATAAGATAAACGACTGATCGCTGCTGACTAACGGATTCGAACGAGACCGAGCACTGCCACCGTCTTCTCTCAACTTTCCTGCGCTGAACGAAACCCCTCTTGAGCGACCAACACCGGTACGACCCTCTACCGCCGCCGCAGGAGCTTAGGCAGCCCCCTGGCCCGGTGGTGCGAGAGCTTAGGCAGCTCACGGTTCGGATGTATTGGGTGTAGCGAACTTAGGCAGTTTGCACGGTTCGGGACGGGGTGACGGGGCTGAGGGTTTTTTTCCATGGCAAATTGGAGTTTCCTGCGCGAGCGCGGGGGGCGGGTGGACGTTTCCTGCGCTGGGTGACGAGCGCGGGGGGCGAGTGGGTTTCCCGCGCTGAGGATGAGCGTGGGGGGCGAGCGGGTTTCCTGCGCTGGACGATGAGCGTGGGGGGCAGCAGAGAGGCTAGCGGACGGACCATGAAGGGAAATTCAAAGGTACGTCGACACAGGCGATCCACCGCTCAACTTACTCACCGGTGTCCCGCCAGCCGCGAAACAAGAACCCCAGCGACAACATCGATGGGTTTGGGCTCTGGATGAACTCAACAAACTGGTTAAACCGTGTCTACCGCTCGGGGGCCTCGCACTCGCCCCTCGTATCCGCTCGCAGTACTGGCCCGCAATCGGCGTCGGGGAGTGGAAGCGCAGTCCTTTAGACAGCGGCTCCCTTCCCGATGCCGTCCTCCAGTTAAAGGACGGCGACGTGATTTGGGACTGGCGTAGGACCCGGTGCTTTGAACTTGGACGTTTGCGCGGCTCGGTATAAGGTCGGCGGGCCTATGGATAATTTTCTATGGCCACTTGCAGTTTCCTGGGCTGGATGATGTGCACGATTTACCATCGCAGGGAGCTAAAGGTACGTGAATGCCTATCGACGAGCTACCACTCCAACTGATTCGAAAGCTAGCCATCTTTTGAGACTACGCCACGACCAGACCCCGGCGTCGAGCTCAATTCAAACCAACGGGCTAAACCCCGTTTTCCGCTCGGGTCCACAGTCTTTCATTGTTATCGAGCTGGTCGCGAACCCGCATCGAAGAAAGGACTCGCCCCTCAGGTTGCACATATCTGGTCGCAGTACTGGCCCGCAATCGGCGTCGGGGAGTGGAAGCGCAGTCCTTGAGACAGCGGCTCCCTTCCTGATACCGCCTCCAGGCCACACCCGATGTGCACAGATCTTACGAGTGCGTCGAGACACGAGCATCCGGAAGTCAGCATTCTGCTAAGGCAGGATCGTGCGTTCGAAGGACGGCGATATAATCGGCCTTGAAGCTTTGAACTTGAAGCGTACTCCGCCTTCGACATGGAGGCTGCCACTACTGACAACCTCCACTTGAACACCGAACGTCAAAGAAATACATCAAAGAAACCTGATCGCGATTTCATTTCTGGATCCCAAACCCCCGATATGTTGCTTCGGACACACTGGGAATGACCTCAAATCCCTGGTCTGCAAGCTGATGTTGATTCAGTCGCGAGCGACGGCTGTGGTCTCATCCGAGACTTTTACACGCAGGAGATTTCAAGCCTTTCCAATGTTTCGGTCCACACCGCAGGTAAAACACTCTCATTTCGAGTTTGGACTGTTCGCTAACCCTTGCCAAAGAAACTCTGACTCCCTTTGACAATATTTGCGGATGTCGAGAGTGAAAAACCCCCTATGTCGCCGCTCTACGGTCAAGCACAACGAAGGCGCACACTTCCTGGAAGTGCAGACCCCTGAAATCCGGTCGGCTCGATAAGCAGTTCATCGTTCTTCTCCTGACTCTCGTTATCGTATGTCGCCACTTTTATCCATCATACGAGATACGACCATCTGCCAGGTGTCTGAGGAACTGCTGCAAGTAGAGCCCGACGAAATCGACAAGATAACGACGTACTGCCAGAAGGCGTTAGACTGCGTCGACGGCGAAGTCGACAAGGCTTCTACCAAGTGTGTCAGCAGTCCAACGACAGTTTACGAGATGCTGCTCGCCGGCCACGATAGGAACGAGCCGTCTCTCGCCAGATAACTTCGTCGATTCCAAATACGTCTTGGGATGCATTCAGGACAAAGGGCAGCATTTTCAAGGTACATGCCACCAGTTTCGTTTATGACCCAAACATGACATCCGAAAGGGCTCCGTTCATCTCTTCGCCTCATGGACCAATGCGGGGTGCTCAAAGAGGGCGAGGGCGCGGCTTTTTTCTTCTATTCCGCTGAAGACCTCGAGGGCGACATGTATCCCCTTATTTCAGCCCACTGCCCCTCTCCGAACCCCAAGTCGCGCTGGCCGTCACCGTCAGGAAGATTCTTATGCAAAAGGCGATCCAGATCGGCGGACGAGTGCCGAACGTCTGGGGAAGCAAGGACGACGCCATCAAGATCTTCTTGAGCCTCTCGGTGCTCGGCTCGCTGTCGCACGAGTAGATGGACATCGTGGGCCTGACACAGCTGGCAGATGCCAGCAGCTGTTCCGGTGCTGGAGAAAGCATACAAACTGTCGCTTCAGCGCGCTATCGCTCCCCGCTTGTATTTATCAATGAGCGCGCAGGACATCGTCAAAGGTGGCGGGAACTTCGTTAGTCTCAGTCAAGATCTGAGGAGGACTGGGCGCGCAGACAGAATCCGTTAGAGCCTCGCCAATCTCTTGCGGCAGGCGCAGCAGACAGGCCTGACAGATATCACCCCCAACCCCGCAATCCATTGTACGAGAGCAAACCTCAGAAGAGAAGCGGGACGCCATGGTACAGGAAGCGCGAACTGTCATGCGAGCATACAAACTGTCGCTTCAGCGCGCTATCGAGGAAGACAAGGAAGCCAGTGAGTCAGACCTCGTGTATTTAACAATGCGTGGCTGATTTTCGTGCTGGGCTCCAGGGATTACAGAAGATCAAAAGCATCAAGAGTGATACCGTTATGGGCGCGATGGCACTCAAGTCGACGACGGCCATCGAGGCGGGTGAGCTCGGCTCGGTGCTGAGCACCTTCCGTCGTGCGTTGTCCAGGACTTACCATTCGACAAGCTAACATCGTTCCCGACTAGCTAAGCTATCCAGATGCAGACGTCCCGAAATATTTTGGTTTCGAGGTACCCTGAACGCTCCGTCCGCATTTAGGGACTTCACGGGTTATCAAAACCGCGAACAATCTCGGTGCGACTCGCTCCAATCAGATCGAGGCGTGTATGTACGCCGCTCCTCTTCCTTCTCCACCAATTGACAGTCTCGCTGCGTACAGCGGTTACGTGCCCATTTCCGTCGGTGCTTGCTCTGCGAGTGCGGCCGGCCGTACGGAGGCTTTCAAGGCTCAACTGGCAAGCCGATGGGGTGCGTACCCGCTTCTTTTTAGAGGCTTGCATACATGTTGTTGACGGTGTTGCTTAGAAAATGCAGCAACGAATTCGCTCCAAGCAAACCTACCAGTTCCCTAGGAGCAGCGAACGACGACCGGCGAAGACGATCGATGGGATGCGTCTTGTCTGTGCGATATGATTACGTAATCATTATTCACCGGTCTTCCTATCTCCTTCGTTGACGGTTCCAAGACAGCATTGTCCCTTTCATCCGGCTCGCCGCCTTCTGTGCATTCCCCTAAGTCTCACCGCGGCGATGCCCGTTCGGTCTCGAGAAACTTGACCGCAAACCGCCGCTCGAGCATTCAAGCCTCGCATTCTCGCAGAACCGATTGCAAGTAGCTTCGCAGACTTTCGCCCTGGGCCCGGAACGCATCAATGGGACGGAGGACTCTGCGTGGAGAAACGCTGGAAACCGGGCTTGCTTCAGCGCCGACGTGATGCGCAAACTGGGCACTGGGCCACAATGCTCGGAAGGTTCTCATCCTCCAACCCCCATGCTCCTGATACCTGCCCGGGGTCTTTTCACAGACCATTGCTCTGAGAAAGCCGACTACCACGGATAATCGCCGCCTCCCTGCTTCGAAGCTGTGATTACGTAAGCATTCTCTTCAATTCACTTTTGCGCTCCCGCTGACGCTTGTTGATAGCATATTGTGGACTCTTAGGCTTAAGATCCCTCTGGCAAATCTTCGCGCTACAACCGCTGCACCGAGACTGGAACCAGGTTCAGTTAAACAGGCTTTGCGTGACCTCGGTGAGCTTCGTTCGTCTTTTTCTTCCTCTCTGCAGCTGCTTAACCCCCCTTTTTTTTCTCCACCCTTTTAGGCGCCGCTTGTCATGGCCTCGACGCAGATAAGTCTCTCAACTTGACGGATGAATCTATACGTCCAGTGAGCTTCAACCCCTCATCGGCTCGCCTCCTTTTACCTAGATAATCGGCAGTTCTCGGATTACTCTACTGGACAGATAAATCCACACTCTGATCAAACTTGCTTGGGATTAATCTCGCCTCGATGTAGATATTTATTGGCTCCACTTTAGTTGTCTTCAGCTTTCCCTGGATGGATTAATCTACACCTTCAGACTTATCTATACGTCTCAGTTGGTTCCGTTTAGAGACTAGATTAATCCCCCACCGCCGATAATTCCTGGCAAGCTAGACACATATTCCCGCGTATTCTTTAAATACCTGTCCCCGTTGGCTCCCACATTTGTAGATTAATCCGCGACCCGCCGACCAAGTTTTGGTGCGTTCCGATATCTGACCGACTTGTCGTGGATTGATCCAATTCACCTTCTCTTTGGCAGGATTAATCTACTATTTTTTTGCAAACAGACGGATAGATCCCCTCCGGCGCCTTGCTAAATACAGGCCTCAGCGTTCTCTGAGGCCCTTGGCTTTCTCCACATCCCATGGGCTGGCCTTCATTCTGTGAAATCGAGTTGCCTCACTGGCTTTCTTATTGAATATAACCCTTATCCAGACACTTTCAGGCTTTTGTGCGCTACGTGGAAGAAAACGGTCAACATGTCTATTTTGTGCCTGTGCTGTACTCAGTTGTTTCGTTTGTCTGAGATGGGTACGACATATCTACCCAACCCACACAAAAGTTGACAATCCAAGACCATGACCGCCCTCGTTGAAGGTCTGGAAGAAACACAGCTCCAGACGGCACACGCATCCTCCAAGGTCCAGCGAGTCTCTTTGACGCGCCAGGGGTTTTTTACCTCTTCGGGATACCCAAGTCCGGGGAGTCAAAAAAAGTGGAGCTCCCCGAAAAGCTGTAATTGAGCGCAAGACCGTTGATGATAATTGAGTATTACCAGCTGTCTTGAAACTTGAAGGTGACCCATCGTCACAGCAACCTCCTGTTTCACGACTACTATGGCAAGACCTGGGCCTAAAACCAAGTTCAGCAGTGAGCAAGAGGCGCATATCACCAGCTTTTACCCCGAGTTATGGAAGGAATACAAGAAATCTTCTGTCTCTTTGGTCACCTCGTGGAAAACCAAGAAAATCAAAGACATCATGGCTTCCCCCCTTTTCGTCGGAAAGCTTGATACTGGGCCAGAGGGAGCGCCCGAGAAGGAATGGCGGCGGGTGAGATATCTCTTGTTCAAGCCAGTCTTGCCACTCACAGCTTATCCAGCGCATTCTCAAGAAATTCAACAATTTTATCACCAAGAAAAAGAAAGCTAGCCCCACTGAACAGTCGAGCTTCCTCCAATTCACCGTGACGGGCTTTGGTCTCTTCGGCCTACTTGAAAGTGCCGCAATCAAGGCAGCTGCTACGGCTCACGCTTCACGCACCCTGACGAGGTTGTTGGACTGCATCGAGAGCTGCCAACAAGAGATGTGGGACGCATTGAGTGCCGAGCAGCAAGCAGAGTATGAGCGCCGAGCACAAGAGACTGATCCGACCGTTGCAACGTAATTCTCATTGTCTCGTTCGACCAGCGTTTGATCTGACCCTGTCTCCCAGAAACCAAGCCGACTTCCCTCGAGCCATGGACAAGGTACTGAATGACCTCTGTCAGGGCGGCGCGGTAGGAAATATGGAGCTCATGCTATTTTGGGCCCATCGTGAGGTAGACGGGGAGCTGCGTTACGGAGTGTAAGGCATCCGTGTTGTCTCCAAGTTGTGAAACTCACTTCGGACTTGATAGCGTCGACGCACACTCAGCGGACCACAACCGCCACATGGCCGACGAAACAGAGGATTGGGAGGATTCCTTTGACGATAAATGGATGCGATTTGCCGAGAAGGCCATCCCACGTACGCATCGTCTTTCACATTGCGGCCTAGTCTTGAGTTTCTTCAGGCCCCTTGAGTGAAGTAAACCCCGGTGGAATTGTCAAGATTCCTAGGAACTCCCTTGATATTCCAGTTTTCCCTAGTTTGGACTTGAGAAAGTATAACCACGAAGCCATTTTCGAAATTCTGAAAGATTATCTCACTCAGCTCTGGGGTATTCATAATGGCTCTCTGATATTCACACCGGCTGAATGCCTTTTCAACAGAGCATGAGCACCGAGCACATATCAATCCCCCTTGGACCGACAAGTCAGAGAGTCGCGGCCAGTATTACAACACAAGTTTGTTTGCTCTCCCGTTTGACCTCAAAACTCTGGACTCGCTGTCCATTGCTGAAGTGTTCGGCCTAACCGAATATTTCCTGAAGACGGCCACTATCGACTCGGATAAGCCTTTCGTGTTTGAACCGATACCTGCCAGCAACGACCTTGGCGGCAGTCAGGGTACCATCAAAACCAAGAAGCGAAGCGAACCCGAGGGCACTTCGGTAAGTCCCTGATCGCCTCGGCTGGGTATGTGCATTCTAACACACCGCAGCAAAACCAAGAAGATCAGGTTCTCCGTCCGAATTCTGGAGGAGGGAGAGCCTCTCCGAGTCTCGACTCGGTTGCCCCCGAAAGCGACCCAGAAGGCAGTCAAGGGAGCGGCAATCGCAAGAGGCAAAAAATAAACGATGGCTCGTCCGGCAGTAAAGTCAGTGCTTGTGCCCACTTAAGGCCCATTCTGATACGCCAATTTCAAGGCCAAACGACGAGGAAGGCGAGAGCAGACGGCGGTTCCGGTCCGGGTTCAGCCAAGTAGGAAGCGACAGGATGTGGCTAAGCCTGAGCCTCCCAAGGGAACAGGGCGGCCCTCGTATCTAATCAGGGAGGAAACAGCGGATGGTCAATTTGTTCGATGGGTGGAATAAATGGATGTTCGAGTCCATAATGACAATGATTAGTCCGTCCGTTCCCCTTGTGCAGAATCGAGCACTGCCACTGTCATAATTTCGCCTCGCGCCTAAAGAAGGCCGCCGAACAGAAAAATATATTATGGGTATTGTACAGATGCATAAACCCGGGCACGACTCATCGAACAATGGCTAGGACTGACCGGTACTGACCCTCGAGTCTTGAACGTTCTGTTCAGGCCATCGATCACGTGTGAACTAAACCGCTGATCGACCGACCACTACCGGCAACAACGTCGCCGCAGGTTCGGACGGGCCCTTGACTGACCACCAACCGGTACGACCCTCTACCGCCGCCGCAGGAGCTTAGGCAGCCCCCTGGCCCGGTGTTGCGAGAGCTTAGGCAGCTCACGGTTCGGATGTATTGGGTGTAGCGAACTTAGGCAGTTTGCACGGTTCGGGACGGGGTGACGGGGCTGAGGGTTTTTTTCCATGGCAAATTGGAGTTTCCTGCGCGAGCGCGGGGGGCGGGTGGACGTTTCCTGCGCTGGGTGACGAGCGCGGGGGGCGAGTGGGTTTCCCGCGCTGAGGATGAGCGTGGGGGGCGAGCGGGTTTCCTGCGCTGGACGATGAGCGTGGGGGGCAGCAGAGAGGCTAGCGGACGGACCATGAAGGGAAATTCAAAGGTACGTCGACACAGGCGATCCACCGCTCAACTTACTCACCGGTGTCCCGCCAGCCGCGAAACAAGAACCCCAGCGACAACATCGATGGGTTTGGGCTCTGGATGAACTCAACAAACTGGTTAAACCGTGTCTACCGCTCGGGGGCCTCGCACTCGCCCCTCGTATCCGCTCGCAGTACTGGCCCGCAATCGGCGTCGGGGAGTGGAAGCGCAGTCCTTTAGACAGCGGCTCCCTTCCCGATGCCGTCCTCCAGTTAAAGGACGGCGACGTGATTTGGGACTGGCGTAGGACCCGGTGCTTTGAACTTGGACGTTTGCGCGGCTCGGTATAAGGTCGGCGGGCCTATGGATAATTTTCTATGGCCACTTGCAGTTTCCTGGGCTGGATGATGTGCACGATTTACCATCGCAGGGAGCTAAAGGTACGTGAATGCCTATCGACGAGCTACCACTCCAACTGATTCGAAAGCTAGCCATCTTTTGAGACTACGCCACGACCAGACCCCGGCGTCGAGCTCAATTCAAACCAACGGGCTAAACCCCGTTTTCCGCTCGGGTCCACAGTCTTTCATTGTTATCGAGCTGGTCGCGAACCCGCATCGAAGAAAGGACTCGCCCCTCAGGTTGCACATATCTGGTCGCAGTACTGGCCCGCAATCGGCGTCGGGGAGTGGAAGCGCAGTCCTTGAGACAGCGGCTCCCTTCCTGATACCGCCTCCAGGCCACACCCGATGTGCACAGATCTTACGAGTGCGTCGAGACACGAGCATCCGGAAGTCAGCATTCTGCTAAGGCAGGATCGTGCGTTCGAAGGACGGCGATATAATCGGCCTTGAAGCTTTGAACTTGAAGCGTACTCCGCCTTCGACATGGAGGCTGCCACTACTGACAACCTCCACTTGAACACCGAACGTCAAAGAAATACATCAAAGAAACCTGATCGCGATTTCATTTCTGGATCCCAAACCCCCGATATGTTGCTTCGGACACACTGGGAATGACCTCAAATCCCTGGTCTGCAAGCTGATGTTGATTCAGTCGCGAGCGACGGCTGTGGTCTCATCCCAGACTTTTACACGCAGGAGATTTCAAGCCTTTCCAATGTTTCGGTCCACACCGCAGGTAAAACACTCTCATTTCGAGTTTGGACTGTTCGCTAACCCTTGCCAAAGAAACTCTGACTCCCTTTGACAATATTTGCGGATGTCGAGAGTGAAAAACCCCCTATGTCGCCGCTCTACGGTCAAGCACAACGAAGGCGCACACTTCCTGGAAGTGCAGACCCCTGAAATCCGGTCGGCTCGATAAGCAGTTCATCGTTCTTCTCCTGACTCTCGTTATCGTATGTCGCCACTTTTATCCATCATACGAGATACGACCATCTGCCAGGTGTCTGAGGAACTGCTGCAAGTAGAGCCCGACGAAATCGACAAGATAACGACGTACTGCCAGAAGGCGTTAGACTGCGTCGACGGCGAAGTCGACAAGGCTTCTACCAAGTGTGTCAGCAGTCCAACGACAGTTTACGAGATGCTGCTCGCCGGCCACGATAGGAACGAGCCGTCTCTCGCCAGATAACTTCGTCGATTCCAAATACGTCTTGGGATGCATTCAGGACAAAGGGCAGCATTTTCAAGGTACATGCCACCAGTTTCGTTTATGACCCAAACATGACATCCGAAAGGGCTCCGTTCATCTCTTCGCCTCATGGACCAATGCGGGGTGCTCAAAGAGGGCGAGGGCGCGGCTTTTTTCTTCTATTCCGCTGAAGACCTCGAGGGCGACATGTATCCCCTTATTTCAGCCCACTGCCCCTCTCCGAACCCCAAGTCGCGCTGGCCGTCACCGTCAGGAAGATTCTTATGCAAAAGGCGATCCAGATCGGCGGACGAGTGCCGAACGTCTGGGGAAGCAAGGACGACGCCATCAAGATCTTCTTGAGCCTCTCGGTGCTCGGCTCGCTGTCGCACGAGTAGATGGACATCGTGGGCCTGACACAGCTGGCAGATGCCAGCAGCTGTTCCGGTGCTGGAGAAAGCATACAAACTGTCGCTTCAGCGCGCTATCGCTCCCCGCTTGTATTTATCAATGAGCGCGCAGGACATCGTCAAAGGTGGCGGGAACTTCGTTAGTCTCAGTCAAGATCTGAGGAGGACTGGGCGCGCAGACAGAATCCGTTAGAGCCTCGCCAATCTCTTGCGGCAGGCGCAGCAGACAGGCCTGACAGATATCACCCCCAACCCCGCAATCCATTGTACGAGAGCAAACCTCAGAAGAGAAGCGGGACGCCATGGTACAGGAAGCGCGAACTGTCATGCGAGCATACAAACTGTCGCTTCAGCGCGCTATCGAGGAAGACAAGGAAGCCAGTGAGTCAGACCTCGTGTATTTAACAATGCGTGGCTGATTTTCGTGCTGGGCTCCAGGGATTACAGAAGATCAAAAGCATCAAGAGTGATACCGTTATGGGCGCGATGGCACTCAAGTCGACGACGGCCATCGAGGCGGGTGAGCTCGGCTCGGTGCTGAGCACCTTCCGTCGTGCGTTGTCCAGGACTTACCATTCGACAAGCTAACATCGTTCCCGACTAGCTAAGCTATCCAGATGCAGACGTCCCGAAATATTTTGGTTTCGAGGTACCCTGAACGCTCCGTCCGCATTTAGGGACTTCACGGGTTATCAAAACCGCGAACAATCTCGGTGCGACTCGCTCCAATCAGATCGAGGCGTGTATGTACGCCGCTCCTCTTCCTTCTCCACCAATTGACAGTCTCGCTGCGTACAGCGGTTACGTGCCCATTTCCGTCGGTGCTTGCTCTGCGAGTGCGGCCGGCCGTACGGAGGCTTTCAAGGCTCAACTGGCAAGCCGATGGGGTGCGTACCCGCTTCTTTTTAGAGGCTTGCATACATGTTGTTGACGGTGTTGCTTAGAAAATGCAGCAACGAATTCGCTCCAAGCAAACCTACCAGTTCCCTAGGAGCAGCGAACGACGACCGGCGAAGACGATCGATGGGATGCGTCTTGTCTGTGCGATATGATTACGTAATCATTATTCACCGGTCTTCCTATCTCCTTCGTTGACGGTTCCAAGACAGCATTGTCCCTTTCATCCGGCTCGCCGCCTTCTGTGCATTCCCCTAAGTCTCACCGCGGCGATGCCCGTTCGGTCTCGAGAAACTTGACCGCAAACCGCCGCTCGAGCATTCAAGCCTCGCATTCTCGCAGAACCGATTGCAAGTAGCTTCGCAGACTTTCGCCCTGGGCCCGGAACGCATCAATGGGACGGAGGACTCTGCGTGGAGAAACGCTGGAAACCGGGCTTGCTTCAGCGCCGACGTGATGCGCAAACTGGGCACTGGGCCACAATGCTCGGAAGGTTCTCATCCTCCAACCCCCATGCTCCTGATACCTGCCCGGGGTCTTTTCACAGACCATTGCTCTGAGAAAGCCGACTACCACGGATAATCGCCGCCTCCCTGCTTCGAAGCTGTGATTACGTAAGCATTCTCTTCAATTCACTTTTGCGCTCCCGCTGACGCTTGTTGATAGCATATTGTGGACTCTTAGGCTTAAGATCCCTCTGGCAAATCTTCGCGCTACAACCGCTGCACCGAGACTGGAACCAGGTTCAGTTAAACAGGCTTTGCGTGACCTCGGTGAGCTTCGTTCGTCTTTTTCTTCCTCTCTGCAGCTGCTTAACCCCCCTTTTTTTTCTCCACCCTTTTAGGCGCCGCTTGTCATGGCCTCGACGCAGATAAGTCTCTCAACTTGACGGATGAATCTATACGTCCAGTGAGCTTCAACCCCTCATCGGCTCGCCTCCTTTTACCTAGATAATCGGCAGTTCTCGGATTACTCTACTGGACAGATAAATCCACACTCTGATCAAACTTGCTTGGGATTAATCTCGCCTCGATGTAGATATTTATTGGCTCCACTTTAGTTGTCTTCAGCTTTCCCTGGATGGATTAATCTACACCTTCAGACTTATCTATACGTCTCAGTTGGTTCCGTTTAGAGACTAGATTAATCCCCGACCGCCGATAATTCCTGGCAAGCTAGACACATATTCCCGCGTATTCTTTAAATACCTGTCCCCGTTGGCTCCCACATTTGTAGATTAATCCGCGACCCGCCGACCAAGTTTTGGTGCGTTCCGATATCTGACCGACTTGTCGTGGATTGATCCAATTCACCTTCTCTTTGGCAGGATTAATCTACTATTTTTTTGCAAACAGACGGATAGATCCCCTCCGGCGCCTTGCTAAATACAGGCCTCAGCGTTCTCTGAGGCCCTTGGCTTTCTCCACATCCCATGGGCTGGCCTTCATTCTGTGAAATCGAGTTGCCTCACTGGCTTTCTTATTGAATATAACCCTTATCCAGACACTTTCAGGCTTTTGTGCGCTACGTGGAAGAAAACGGTCAACATGTCTATTTTGTGCCTGTGCTGTACTCAGTTGTTTCGTTTGTCTGAGATGGGTACGACATATCTACCCAACCCACACAAAAGTTGACAATCCAAGACCATGACCGCCCTCGTTGAAGGTCTGGAAGAAACACAGCTCCAGACGGCACACGCATCCTCCAAGGTCCAGCGAGTCTCTTTGACGCGCCAGGGGTTTTTTACCTCTTCGGGATACCCGAGTCTGGGGATGTAAAGCGGGGGCCTTCCCTCGTCCCGGTGCGGCGGCGACGAGAATGGCGCCAGCAGTGCGCGCCGCAGATCCAGCTTCGGTGGCCCTTCTACTGGGACGTGCCTGAGGGGAAAAAATTCGGTTGGTTGCGCAAAACCAGAAGTGCATCATTTGCTAGAGAGTTACAGAAAAAGCCATTCACGCCTTCCTGAAAGCTATTGGGGCGTGGAGCGGCCGGGCACCGTGTCCCTACTGTGGACGGAAGCACCAAGAAAAGTTTTGCATGGCTTATATCGGCGGCGCCCACCGTCTCCGTCTCATCCTCGACGCGTTCGTGACGATCTTGGGTTGGCCCATTCAGCATCGGTCAGCTTTTTTCTTTGCTGAACGTCCACTCTAGTTGACACCGTATCCAGTATGTATTGAAGGACTCTCGTCGCGCGCAGCAGTATCCCAATTGTCCTGTATTTGGATAGATCTGAAATGCTGCTCTAACCACGCCACCCTTTTCTTGAGCCACGGTGGCTACCCAACAGCCGTCGGACATGTTCTATGCCCATCCCGTTCAACACCACGTACTTCGAATCCCTCCGCTCGCTTTGCCACTCCTCCGTGCTGTCCTACGGTCGTCCATCTCCATCTCAGCTTTACTCCCCACATTCTCGAGGTACTCACGTCCATCCCCGCCCCAACATCGCGCCCCCGCTTCGGCTCGTGGGTCATCCGCGGCCGCCAGCGCCGACTCCCGACTGCAGAATCGAGCAATGGCTGCGAGCGTATTCACGCCAGCTTTTCAAGCACAAACGGGGGTTGCCCGCGCGTAAATGGCCCAAGTTTCGAAAGTCGAGTAGAGCCGGGTGTACATCAAATACTGAGTTTTTCTCCCTAGTCGCACTTCCTTAAAATCTGATCTCTACCCCTTCCGTTCACCGCTTCATTGAGCTTCTGAGCAGAAACCCCGAGCTCACGGAGTCGCAGTTGCTCAATGCCAACAACCAGACGCCCGTCACCGGTCGTGCTGACGTCGCAGTCGCTGGCGCGGGCATCCTTGGCCTGTGCCACACCATCCATCTCAAACATGTCTCTCCGCAGTTGAGAATCAAGGTCTTCGAGAAGAGCCACGCTCCGATACAAAAGACCGGCTCTCTCCCCCTTCTCCACCTTCACAACCGGCGACATCCTGCCCTACGACTACCTCCTTCGTCTCTTTGGCCTGAAAGATGGCATTCAGTTCTACAGCGTCGACCGGAAGGGCGTCTCCTTCCAGCTCGACCGCCGCGTGTCTGAGCTGTTCTTCACCATGGCGCAGCAGCTCGACGTCACCGTGTCTCATGATTGACTTTGACATCATCCCCGAGGCTGGCTCCATCATGTCCGACCCCAGCCTCGAGGAACTGTCCGACCCCACAAGCATCCCCTTCAACCCCTTCCGAACCCCAAGGTGCTCTCGAAGGGTCCGGATCACGACCTCCTCTCCACCCTCGACATGTGGCTCGTCTTTGTCGCGTCGGGCTTCTCCCGCCGCCTGACGGTTTCGGCGCTCAGGAGCGGTTTGACGGCTGGAACACCGACTGGACGCACTTCCGTGAGGATCTCTCCGATGTGAACGCGCGGCTCATCGGCTGGAACTACCATGCCACTAAGCACATCCGCTTCCCCGTTCATCGGCCTCATTTCGCGGAGAGAACTTTATGCAGTTTCGAAAAAGCACTACTTATGATACATGTATTTAGTGTATAATTATATGCAGTTTGAAAAAAGGACTATGATACAAATATTTAGCGTATAACCTATTTACGGGGGCAGAAAAGGAACAAGAAATGCGATTGAAGTCCAAAAAATCACCAAGTCCACACTCTCCCAAAAGTCCCTATGACCTCTCTTCAGCCTCGACGGGGGAAGCTAGTACCATACTAGACCCGCTCGCCATGGAGCAGACGTCAGCTCGGGACGTCAGGCTGTTGGACGAAAGCCCCGCGGCTTGATGATATAAGGCATAGACAATGAACCCCTCAGCGTCATCCGGGGTGAGAGGAAGGGTAACGGTTGACGCTGGCTGGGAAGGGGGCCCGTCGCGTGTAGGGGGGGGGTTATAGTGAGTTTCAAGCATTGGAGGCCGCACCGCAGACTCGCTCTGCGCAGAGGATAGCGCAGTGCTGACTTCAGACGACTCCGAGCGGCGGGGGCTCGACGTGGTAGACGAGGATCGTTCTAGGCTCGCCGCAGATGGTCCCGCAGACGGTTCCGCCGCAGATCGTTCCGTGGCCGCCCCAGACGGTTCCGCCGCCGCCCCAGACGGGTCCCCTGCCGCAGACGATGCCTCAGCGACGACCTGGACCTGGAAAGAAAAAGGCAATGATAGATGTCAGTTAGGGCTACTGAGGCAGATGATATATATCAAGTAGTAAAACGCACCGTAGAGCGCTGGACGTAGACGGCCGCCTGAACGCCGGCAAACTGGACGAGCCTCTGACGCAACCTGCCTGCCGTGTGGAACCAGTAGGTACGGAGCCCCAGGTCGCTGCTCAAAGTCAGGAGCTCGTGCCGCCTGTAAGAGCCACTGAGAGCGCGCGTCAAGGAAGATTCAGGAAAAAGAAACCAAAAGTGACTCACAGAACATGAGGGCGGTTCAACAATGTGACCACCGTAGGTATTTCGGGAGGGAAGCATATGAGAAAGATGCTCCGGAAAGTGTTCCCAATCCCGTCCTGCGCCGAATACAAGCCAGGCCGGATGAGGCGCCAAATCCGGCGCCAAAGGGTATTGGCCGCGGCCTCGCATGAGGCGCGTAGAGCCCGAAGGGTAGTAACCGCGGCGTCCCATGAGGCGTGGAGAGCCCGAGCAATCCGTTGCCTGCTGGGATTGTTGGGCGGCCAATAGTTGTGGAGGTTGATATAGAAAGCGGCGAGGACGAGGCATCCCGCCAGGGAGCAGAATATAGCCAAGATCGCCGCATCTCCTGCGGTAATTTTGGGGTCATCGGAGGCGGAGGTTGGGGTTGGGGTTGAGGAGTTTGAGGAGGTACTGGGAATCAGAAATCAGATTAGTCTTCAAAACGGAACGGGAGAGAGAGAAGACAAGACAGGGAAGAGAAAAAACAAGACTAGAAAGAGAAACTAAAAAGCGGGAGATACTAAAAAAGCCGGAGTAATCCCCAGACCAGACCAGACAGAGAGGGAAAAAAAAGCCGTAGTAGAGTAATCGTAATCCCCAGTTCGAGATTAATCAATCCGTTCATCAATCCGTTCCGTGTAATCGCCGGGATTAATCCGTTGGGAGGAGGAGGAGATGGTCAGATCAGTCAGATCAGCCAGCCAGCCAGCATTAACGAACGCAAGCAAAAGAGGGGTGAGGGAAGAAAGAGGGGAAGACAGAGATGGGACGGATTAATCCGTTCGCGTTCGATCCGTTGGATTAACGTTCGCGTTCGTCAAGTTCGTTAATCTTCCAGTAACCAGTAATCTTCCAGTTCCGAAGAAAGAGGTGAAGACAGAGATGGGACGGATTAATCCGTTCGCGTTCGATCCGTTGGATTAATCCGTTTGCGTTCGTCAAAGTTCGTTAATCTTCCAGTAATCAATCCTCCAGTTCCAGATTGAATCCTCCAGTTCCAGATTGGGGACGGGCAGATTGCCTCCCTCCAGTTCCAGATTGGGGACTGATTGGGGAGGGACGGGGACGGGGACGGGGACGGGCAGATTAGATTGGGGACGGGGACGGGACGGGACGGGGGACGGGAGGGGGACATCCATTCAGGGGACCACGATCGATCTCAAATCAATCGAATCTGGGGAAGAACGATCCGACCGAAACCAGACGCCAAACAAGCGCGATCGATCAAAACCAGACGGTCGAGGCCCGATCAACGTGACAAGACCGTCTTTTTTCGACGAGAAGTAAGCTTGAAGTCGGCGCGTTTGGACGTGGCTGTGCACTGATCTGATGGGCCATCAACCAACCCGGGTGTTGTTCTCCGCGCCACATCGACCCCACACAGACGGTTCAGCTCGCAGCGCTTATCCTCGGGGAAAGGCTAGATGTCCAATGGAAGTTGAATATACGCAACGCGCTCATCATGCTTAACATCTGTCACAACCCATTGGCATTCCGCCGGCACCAACAACGCCGTCGGAATGTGCGCCTCATTCCCCCGAGAACGATCCAAGAGAAAACCGACGTGGACGATGAAAGATACAACACGGCAGGGTACCTTCCCCGGCAAACTGGATCGCACACCATGGTCTCCAAGTCCGGCAGTCAAGACCGCAAGCTGCTCGCCGCTCGTTCGGTGACCGAGCTCAACGGTGCGCGGTACCAGTCGGACGACTTGGTGGACGACGTTTTCGGACATTATATACCGGCTTCGCTCGTCGGGGTGGTACTCGCCGGTCTGTTGGAAAAGAAATTCATCAAGGTGGCATATCATAACGGCAAGCCCGTCCCAGCACCAAATCGAGCCTCCGCCATCGCCTGGGCAGTCTGGCACGCGGAACGTGCAGGTTGCATCCCCGACTCTACAGCCCCCGCCGTTGAGCCTAAGTCCAAAGCACGCAAATTCGTTTGGACGTGGACCCTTCCGAATGACCCAAACCGTCGCATGGAATCTGGGGCTGCCCAGTTCATGAACTCTGTAGCTGCGCTTGCATTTGAAGAGATTCACAAGCAGGCACCGACTGCCTTGGGCAGTCGTTGGATACAATGGCGCTTCGGCCGTCCCCCTTATCCCGATTACGCGTACCCAATGCCGGAAGCCGTGGAGAACGTTGATCAGCGCCCTGACAACCACGTCCTTCCCAGCAATGCCTGGCTTGTAGCAGACCGGCCGAAGGAGCAGGAGGCGGACGAGACCGTTCTCGACCCCGAACGAGAATTAGCCCGGCCGGACCACTTGGACCCACCATACGCCATAGGTCTCGATGCCGAGGATGATTCTGAGCAAGCTCCAATGGATGAGAGTATCATAACAAACCTGCAGGCTGCCTATCACGCCACACATGACCTATTGCGCGTAACGGCGGCGGAAGACGCTTGGAGCAAATACAAGGAATCATCTACCGTGGGCGAAGCTAAAGACCTTGACGAAGGTTATGCCAACTGGACCAGGACCAGAGTTGCTGTGGAGCTGAAGGCGGCTGATCTTAACGATGCAATCCGCCAAACCCATCTTTACCTGCGTACATTGCATCGGGCTCAGCCATGGCTCGCAGCAGCGCACGGCATCGCCATGACTGAGAAGCGACTATGCCTGATTCGTTCCGATGCTGCTGGCTGCGAGGAATGCTCCTTCGAGCTTTCCACAGGCCGGGGAATCATCGATACCATCCGTGTCGCCCTCGGAACCGTCACTGCCGAAAATCAAGAGTTCGGGCACAACCCCAGCTTCACGTACAAATACCAGTGCAGGTCCGTCGACAGTTCTCGCGTACAGGCCAACAAGAAGCAGAAGATCACTGTCGACTATCACTGTCATGTTGTCAATGCTATCCACCTCGGCAGCGACATCTTTACGGTGCAGGAAGTCATATCCAACACTGCATCTATTCGCGGGCGTGGCACCACTGTCTTCAAAGTTTGGCGCGCAGGCGATGAGATCAAAAACTGGGCCCTGAAACAGACATGGGTTGACGTGCAGAGTGAAAGTCAGGAGAACACACTGATGCAACTTGCCCGAGAGAAGAATGTCAAGTATGTGCTCTTGCCAGAGGAAGGAGAGTGAGTGTCTTTTTATCTGAATTTTCCTTGAATTGACATGGTGGTTTGTTAGTTGCTGGACTTGTCTAGACACCGATTACATCCGCGGCACTAAGTCTCAGCCGCCTGACCTCAAATCGCGCGGGGTTTTTGCACAGGTAGAATTACGACAGGAGACATACTGTCTCCTACCTTACAAACTCCCCCTCCACCATTTCCGGAATGTCCAAGACTTTGTCGCCGGCGTTATCTGTATACTCAAAGGTTGTTCTGCGTGCTGTGTTGCCCCACACAATATTGATCCCTTCTTCCAGGACTTGATTCACTGTATACAAAAGCTCGTCTAATCCATGGCGACGTGAGCTTTGGTAACTTCCTGTTCGATGAAGACGAGGCTACGCCGCGACAGGCGTGGCTGTTCGACCTCGATAATGCGACCGTCGAAAAATCGAACACAGATGCAGGTATCCAGGAAGGGGGCATCTTGAGTCCTGAAGATAAGGTGGTCATAGTCAATTTGTGTTTGTCCTACCTCACACCCATTCGCACCAGGTCTCTTCGGAATTCCACGTCGTCACGGTTGGTCCCGGCACTACATATAGACGAAACCAACTGACTTCCAACTCCAGGGCACAGGTCCATTCATGAGCCTCGATGTCATGAGAGGGCTCCCACGAAAGCATGTTTCGGACGTGAGTGGCCAATATCACCGCAGTATCCTCATTTATAGACTGCCACTCTTGATCAGGTCGAGAGTGTGTTCTATCTGATCTTTCTCTTCTTCGTCACCTTCGGCAAACCGGGGACGGACCCGTTCCTGAACAAAACCCGATCCTGGCATCACTCCATTGTGGAATGGACGACCGGGTCACTAAGAGACATGCTTGTTCACAAAGCAGATTTCTTTCAATACCCTAAAGCGGCGTTTAGCGAAGTGGTGAGAAAGCATACCCATCCGGAATGGCAGGAGCAAGGAAGTACCAAGTCCTCCATTCAAGACCTCATCACTTCGGCATACGCCGTCGTGTGGCAGCCTGTGCCACAAAAGCCGTCAACATATATCAATATAGGCGCCACAGCGCAAGAGCTTATCAAGTGCCTCGAAGCGTGGCTAGAAGGTATGCATTTTATCTCGTCTTTTCTTCTCCAGTCCTTTGTTGACTCTCACAACTCAAACAGCCCACCCTTAGAAGTGTAGGACGATCACGCGTGGGACCAGCAGGAAACGCGAGGAGCAGAGAGGAAACGCGAGGAGCAGAGAGGAAACGCGAGGAGCAGAGAAGAAATGCGAGGAGCACAGAGAGGTCGACGACCAGAGCTTCTTACATACGACTTCCATAGCTATGTACTTGGCTGGTGCGATTGAATTAGGGGTACATGATAGATGAGAGATACTAAGAACTGGCACAACGATTAACTTGCGCTTGCTCCTGCCTTCTTGTCCGTATAACTCTTGAGCCTTGAGGAGACAAGGTCAGTAGATGACGCGACGAGGAATGAAAGAAGGGAGAACCGTTTATAATCTCTTTCCACCTTCGCCTCCGCGCTGACTTTCGCCTTCTGCTTCGGAGCCACTTCATCGTGCTCATCGTCGTCCTTTCCACTCTTCTTCTTGTCTTTCCGCTTTTTTCGCTTTTCCGAAGAATTGGCAGCCTTGTCCATAGCCAGCAAGTCTTTGATGGAAGGTAGCGCAGAACTTGCGAGAGGGACTAGTCGAGTAGGTTGTGAGCTTCTCCGTCTTCGTCGAGTCCTTCATCAACGGGGTGCGACGGCGGCTTGCTGGTAGCAGACGGTAGCGGCAGCAGCAGCTTTGAGGTGGACGGTAGGGGTTCAGGTTCATGCTCCTCGAACCACTTGCGTGGCGCTAGTTCCGCCTCCTCGCCAACTTCGAGGTCACGGTTATCGTGCTTCCCGGTCTCCTTGTCCTCCTCCTCCTCCTCTTCATCTCCGAGATCAATACCCTCGTACTCTCCCGCGCCTGCAAGTATGTCGAAATCGTCCGGCGCATCGTCTTCCAGCGGTAGCGGTATCGATGGCGAGGCGGTGGGCGCAGATTGCGCACCATTGGAAGGCAGGGGCGGCGAGGGCATAGCTTTCCTATCGTCGTCGCCCTTTGGTTCCACCGCTTCAACTCTGCGCTTCTTCTTCTTTCTCTCTCCATCTGTCCCATCCGCTTTCACATTCTTCTTTCTCGGCTTATCCTCCGTCGCACCTATTCGATAGGCTTGAACTTTCCCTGTTTCTTGACGGCTTCGAGCGCGGCGTCGGGGGTAGGGGTGCTCGATGTGATGCCTCTTTTCTCCTTCAATTCACGTATCATGTCCTCCCGATTGCGCTTTTTGGGGACAGTTGTTTCAGCAACGGCTTCCTTGAACGCTTGTTCGAGAGAATCATCGTCGACAGTGGACAACGACGCCTTCGCTTTATTCTGTTCCAGTAGCGCGACGTCCAGACCCTTTACGAGGATCGAGTGAGAGCTGTCCCCGCCTAGATATTTCCTTTGCTCGTCTGTCTGAAGGAAAAAGTATTACAACTTGAGAGTTTCGGCGGTAAAAGGACGTGCCGCGTTGTTCCCCAAGGCGCTTCCCAAAATCCTCGAGAACGGCTTCCACCTGAGCGTAGTCATTGCCCTCGCCGACTCTCCTGTCCGCCGCCCTGTCGCGATATTTGCCTTCCGACTTCTTGACCTTCCGTGGCTTGAAGGCAGGCTCGGAGGCATCGACTGTCTTCCGTCTATTATCGCACGCCTATTACAGCCTGATTTATGGTACGAGAAAGATGTGTAACGCACGACGAAGCTGCGGCACTGCCGGGAACGAGAAGATCCGCGCACTCTTTGCGCTTTCGGTTGCCTGCTACTACTGCTTCCCGAGCCAGATTCTAGGATGCGTCTGAAGGAGCCCTGTAAGCAAGGAGAGAGATAAATGGACAGCTGAAAGTTGGATGAACGGAGAAACGAACCTGATCCATGTCGTTTGTTGACAGGAGAAGTCCCCGCGGACGGTAACGCTCAAGGAAATGGCCAACCGATGTGGTGGAATAAGTTCATTGTCAGAACAGTTCAAGACGCTGGGTATCTTGATGAAAAATAGGATGAAGGAGTACGGGCACTTTTGTTGAGGAGACTAGAGTGTCATTTTAGTGGAATCCATGGACCGTGCATGCTACCGTTGACACTCGGTTGAAATTTTCCAACTCGGCGACGAAAGGGACCGTTGACGGTTGTGGACGTACTTTGACTGTTTACGTAATATATGCACCGAATTCTCTTATGACCCATCTACCACTGCTCCAACGCTCGACGCAGATGCCTCTATAAGGATTGGTTCTTTCCAATCCTATCTATCGCGAAGCGCCAGCTATTTGACGCGTAATGGGCGAGCAGGGCAAGGATAAAAAGCAGTCGGGACGAGAAACATTTGACGCGAGTGACTCTGGAGCCGACGACCACCCACTTCTTCCCAAACTGCGCTCGGACCCTCTCCCCCGGCGGACCCCTCGTACTCTCTCCGAGTTCAGGTAAAAACGCACGGGATTCGAGTGACAGTTTCATCAATTTTGCGCAGGGAGGAGGAAGGACGAGAGGACCGGAAACGAAGGTTGAAAGAATTATGGAAACAACTTCCAGTTATACACCGCGATACCAATCAGTCACTGGTTGCAGTCGGTGACGCCAATTCCACTGCGGGCCTCACACCAGAGGTACGTACTCGAGTTATTTTGGAAAGGATGGTTTATAACATGCGATAAGGACGCCCAACGCCTCATAACCCTCTACGAAAAAGAGCTGTTGCGCAAATGCGGGGGCCATATCAGTTCTTCCACATCACCCATGGGCGGCATTGGGTGGAAAGAGTTCAGGGAATATGCTGAAGCAAAGGAGACAGGTGCGTATCTTGAAATTTCCAAACGTTTCACTCTTCTCATCGGCCGAAAGAGCTGTGGCACATTTTCCACAACGAGCTTGATTTGGATGGCAACGGACGTCTGGACGCGCTGGAACTCAGTTCGGCCTTGACCAAAGTTGGTACGTGGCTGCGACCGTTCGTCCTTCATACGTTGCTGAACGCTCAAACCGGCAGGCATTACTCTATCTACGGCCAAGCTTGGGGAATTCATGACCTTCCTAACCGCGTCCCCGCATTCGCGGTCAATCGGCTTTGCTGAATTCCGCGACTTTCTGCTTCTTTTGCCCCAGAGGGCGTCGCCGTCGGAGATTTATCGTTACTATGAGATGCGAAAGTATTTGGGAGAGGATGCACGAGGAGCAGCTCGTGTCACAATGGAAGGTGCGTTTCCGTTGACTTTGTCCTCCGTCAAAAATTCACCCGCTTATGCGCCAGGCGATGTGAGCCTTAGCGCCGAGGACCGTCCGATAATCCAGCTGAAGGCAGAGCCTTCTAACGCCCATGCGGCACAGAAATTGGATTCGGGGCACCACGAGGTGTTGGAGGAGGAGGAGGAGTCCCCGCAATGGCTTGAAGGGCATACAGCCTTGAAATTCTTACTCGCGGGCGGTATTGCAGGGGCCGGTGAGTGCTGCTGCCTTGCTCGTTCATCTACCTCAAGGTTATTCATCCAGTTAGCCGAACATGCACCGCTCCGTTCGATCGCCTCAAGATATTCCTCATTACGCGCCCTCCAGATCTTGGAGGGACTTTGATAGCGCCCAAACCAAATCTCGGCGGCGCGAAGGTGATCGCCAGTGCGGTCGCCCGAATATACGCCGAGGGAGGTGTGCTTGCGTTTTGGACAGGAAATGGACTTTCGGTGGCGAAGATATTTCCTGAATCTGGTGAGTGGCCCTCGTTCCTTATTTTCTCGGGCCATTGACAGTCCACTAGCGATCAAATTCTTCGCATACGAATCATCTGTGCTTGCCCTTTCCTCACGTCCGGGGAATAATTTATAACGAATCTGGTTTAGAAACGCGCCTTTGCCAAGTACTGGGACAAAGTCGACGATTCGCGTGATATCAGCGGTGTCAGTCGATTCTTGTCTGGCGGTATGGGAGGCATCAGCAGTCAACTGAGTAATATTATTCTTCTCATACGAGAGCATGACTGATAGACTTCTTTCAGGCATATATCCCATCGAGACCCTCAAGGTATGCTCGCCGTCCTACTTTTTGCGCGGTATATTCACAGTCATTAGACCCAAATGATGAGCAATGCTGGTGAAATGAAGCGGGGCAATGACTTGGGTGAGCGCAACAATTTTAGCTGTCCAAACATCGCTGAACCAGTGTATCTAGTCAAGCAAGCAAGCCCCAAAATCATTGCTGCCGCTCGCCATTTATGGGCGCTTGGGGGATTTCGCGCGTATTACCGGGGATTGACGGTGGGCTTGGGTTCTTTATTTCCCACCAGATACATGTACTCATCATTTGTCGACACACAGATCGGCCTCGTGGGCGTTTTCCCGTGCGTAGTTTCAATTCTTGTGTCTCACAACTCTGAGACCGACATATATAGATATTCCGCGATCGACATGAGCACCTTCGAGGCGCTGAAACTCGCCTACCTCCGCTCAACAGGCAAAGACGAGCCGGGCGTCCTCGCTCTGCTCGCGTTCGGCAGCATCTCGGGTAGCGTCGGTGCGACCAGCGTGTACCCGCTGAACCTCGTGCGTACGCGTCTGCAGGCCTCTGGCTCCACGGGCCACCCGCAGATCTACACCGGCGTGTTGGATGTGGCGAGCAAGACGTGGCAGCGCGATGGGTGGCGGGGATTTTATCGGGGCCTGTTTCCTACGTTGGCAAAGGTGCGTGGACCCGCGCTGACCAGACATGTTCTGACGCGTTCTAGGTGGTCCCGGCGGTGTCGATATCTTACGTGGTCTACGAACACAGCAAACGGCGGTGCGTCTTTGCCTCTTTTCGTCACTTGAATCTTACTGACGATTTTTCGCAGACTCGGGGTGTAAATTTAGAGTGCATAGATCTGCTGCTACTACTAGTAGAGAGGACTGACTATCTTTTGCTTGCTATTACTTGTATTCCTAAATCTATATCCTCACATCGTCGCTGTAGATTTCAGTTCCGCGCCAAGGGGGTCAGGAGAAAACGGCCCGAGACAGGTCCATCACGTCGCCCTTCGACGTCACGGTGTAATGACCCGTCAATGACGCTGCACGCGCCAAAACGACGCGTCGAAGTGAGCGCATATCGCGCTCCCCATCGCAACCCCATCGTGCTATACTGGTGCGCCCCCAACAGAGATCGATGCCGTGGATCGTAATGCGCATCAGTGCTTCCATCACGATTCACTATACCTCCCGCGAGCGAAGAAAAAAAAGATCCCCCAGCGCATCGATGCGATATTAATGACATTCAAGGGGACAAAGGTATGGATACGATAGATGTGGATATCTGCGCAAAGCCATCGAAAAAAAAAAGCCCGAATTTCGTACATTACATTGAAGTTGTAGCAATCTATGCTACGCTCGTGCGCACGTAGCGTGTATGGGGGTGAGTGTTTAGGTTTAGGGGGTCATCGCAGGTCGTAGTGGTAGTAGTGTTAATATGATGGGTGCGGGTAGAGCCAATGCCGAATTAGATAGCGGGTGCGTGCTTGTGAGAGCGAGAACGAAACGAACGACGAAGAGAGCGAGAGCAAGCACAAGGGGAGGGCGATGGCTATGACGCGCGGTCCTCGATCGCGCGCTTCTCGTCTACGAGCACGTCGAGCTGGTGCTGGCTCGCCTCCCGTGTCCGGGAGCGCGACGACTTGCGTATTTTGGTCCGCCAGTCTTGAACCCACGACACGCTCCACCGCGACGCGCGCTTTTCCTCGGTCGACGCGGGGGCGACCGGGCGGTCGTGCGAGATCAGGGCGCGCAGGTGCTCGCGGCCCAAAATCGGCGCGAGGGACAGGAAGGAGAGGAGCACGAGCTTGGTGATGATCGCCGGGGACGTGAGGACTGATGAAACGGTCTGCGGCGTCGGCGACGGGTGGGAGGCAACAGTCTGCAGAATGTCCCCTATCTGATAGAAAATGTCAGCAACAGTTTGCCCGCGGACGGAAGGACGGAGGCTTACCTGACAGGTCACCGCAGTCCAGGGAAGGCACCCGATGAAACAGCCCAGCATGCAGTCCCAGATGGACACTCCGCAGACTCCGCAGGCGATGTTGATGCCTGACCAGGGGACGACGCCTATCAGGCGCAGCACGGAGAGGCGGACCCAAGCAGAGGAGCGGGGTTTTTGGACGTCGCCCGGAGGGGCGACGTCTGCGTCCGAGTCGCCCTCGAGTGCGTGGCGCGTGAGGTCGAGGGCGCGGGGGAAGAAGCGCGTGATGAGGGGGCCCAGGGGCATGGCGAGGAGGGTCGCGCAGGCGGAGCCAATGGTGGTCAGGGCCGTCAATAGAATGGTTGCAAGGGCGGGCGAGAACAGGGCGCCCCCCAGAACATTCTGATGCGGTCCGTCAGCACACGAAAAACAGCAAAGTAGCACGACGGACCCAGACGACGCTGCCGGGGACAGACCAGGCGTGTTTCCAGACTGCGGTGACGGCCATGACGCCAACGACATGGGCGGTCTGGGCGGGGCCGCTCTGGGAGTAGCCGTGGAGCTCCCTGCCCAGCTGGGCGAGATCGGGGAGGGTGCGCGGCCACGATACGGTTATGGGGAGGGTGGTGAGGGCGAACAGGACCAGGGCCGTCGAGAGCGGGAAGAGGAGCATGACGAAGAGCATGGGGGCGTGGGCCTGCGGACAGCATGAGGGACGCACAGACTGCACAGACACGACTTACCAGGCGCTGCGGTGGCGGTTTGTCGGTGGCGGGCGGCGAGGGCGCAGCGGAGAGCGGGAGGACATCGTGGCTGGGGTGGGTGATGTGGGACCAGTCGAGGATGCGGGAGGCGACGAGGTAGAGCATGGGGGAAGGGGGGGCGTCGGCGGTCGAGGGGGCGCGGCGCGTGCAGACGGAGAGCGGAGCTGCAGCCATGCTGATATTTGAAGCTTTGAAGCCTCAACAAGGCGATCGCGCTACTTGTAAGCACTTTTCTGCCGGCTAATCTCGGAATACCCCCGATCCTCATCCTCCCACCTCGAGCCCTAAATCCCCCTAAAATCCAGCAGTCTCGTAGCTCGATAGCCCGCATCGTCCGTCCGAGCCCGTCGCAGCCCCGCCACTCCCGCCGTGCTCGCCGCCACACATAAACCAGCCCTCAACAGCGCACTGTCAGCATCCCTTACTCAGCTCCGTGCCGTTTGGCTCAGCACTCTCTCGTACAAACGCTAGTCAGCGAGGTCCTTTTAGCCCTCACACGCAGATCGATCCCCATCGAACCCTCCAGACAAATCCACCGCACAGCTGAAACTTTGCTTCCTGCCTCGACAATGGAACTCAACCCTTCGTTTGATAGAAGATAAAAAAATTCAATTGTCGGACATCTCGCCAACACCGAGAGAGTCTGCCGCTACGGCTTGACGTGATGCCGCCCGACTCGTAATGGAAGCAATACGGGTGTGAACCGACGCAAACAAAACACCGCGGGGAACTATGAAAATCATTGTTGCGGCAAGGGTCGTACGCCAATTTTAATCAAGTTGGAAGCGGTGTGTTCCCGCAGTCCTCATCCGCGTTGAAGCCATAGGTTTCCTTCGCAGCTGGCTGTTTCGTTCGATGGAAAAACGCGCGCGGATCTGCAGCATGGACGTGAAATTGCAGTGGAGGCAGGGTCGCGCAGCGCGCAGTTGAAAAAATGAGTGAAAATGCATCTGCACTGTTTAGTACCAAGAATGCGATCATCCTTTCAACTCTTTTCAGTATCCATTGCAATTGGTTATTCTGCCTTGTGTAGTACTATCGGAACGTGTTACAGGCCTAGGTACGTAGGTATATTCCGGGGCGGTCCCGTTGAAAAACAGCCGGGGCCCGTACTACATACATACATCGTATGCTAGCTTCATTATTTGACAGATGAGTAGACCATTATATCTGTGGGAAACAAGTGGGAAATATGGCATTTTAAGTGCACTGCCACTACGAATCTTTTTATCCTCATGCACGACGTGCCTTGTGAGCTTGTGGACAAAATCCTCAAGCATGCCATGGGTTCTCAATCCGATTTCACTGCCAACACTTTCTGCAGAGCGGCGGCAGTGCGCGTATGTCGCCGATGGAGAGATCTTGTATACGAAAACTCGTATTTCTGGAGAACAGTGACGCTCTACCGATTCATGACGAGGAAACATATCACGTTCGTGTTACACAAAGCACAGCAAGCTCCAGAGTTCCGCTTGGTTGTCAACACATGCGAGCACGAATCCATGACGGATGGCCATCGTACAACGCTCGTCGTATGCCAGCCGCTCAGCGATTTCGATGCCCTTCTATCGGAATTATTAGCGGAATTATTTGACGAAGTCGGCCAGCTCCGCGTGGAGGCATCGAATTGTGGGGAGTGGGCTCGCGTCATGGCGCTTTTCATGCGCTTGCCGAGCAAAGCTCTCCATCGCGTCGAGGCCTACACGAGGGGTTTGGGTCAGAGTCAGCGCCATATACCACGCGAGGGCGCCGTGTGGAGCTCGGTGACTACGATGAATCTCGACGCCGTGAACCCTATGTGGCTTGGCGCCCCCGTCTTTTCCGGTCTCACGGAGCTCGCCATGGGGAGAGTATGGGGTTCGTTTTGCGTTCAAACATCGACTCTCCTTGCTGTACTGGACAACGCGCGCCAATTGACGGTTCTCAAACTTCAAGACGTCGAATCCACCCCTCACCGTGACCAAATAGCGGGGACCGTGATCACGCTGCCACATCTCACACACTTTTGTTTCATATACAGCCGGAACTCGTGCACCCTCCTCCTTCGCCACCTTCATTTACCCCACGTCCGCCACTTGCGTCTGCATGCCGTCAACAAAGCCAGATTGCACACTTTCCTGGACGTATCAAAGAAATGGTCGCTGGTGCCTCACAGCTCTAGCACCTCGAGCTTTTTGCGCTGCGTAGACATTATAAACGAGGTCGCGTCCAGAGACTTTGGTCACGAGGGACCACGCGCAATACCCGTTATGGAGTCCAATCTAGTGGGACAGCGAGACGTTCTGGTCAACATCCACCTGCACTTGCGAAACGAAGACACGTGCCGACCTCACGAGTTTGGTATGTTGGGCTCTCAATGCAGCTTGGAATACACGGTGGAAGTCGAGCATAAAGCACATAGGTACACAAGAAAATCCACTGGAGAGGGCTATATTGTTGAGAGAAATGTGGAGGCCGCGAATTGTGTATGGGATAACTACCCGACGAGAGCTATACCGGCGCGATGGCTCGAGTAGAAGATCAAACGGGAATAAAACGAATACGGCAGAAATACTTACGTGTAACAGTGACGTTTCATACTTAAAAGTGTTATGTTCCTGGTACCAATACGATGATGCACGAGTAATTCTCTAAGTAGTCGCGGCTTGTTGTGCTTTGGCATTCCAACGGACGAGGAGGAAAACATTTATCGAGTGAGACTCATTGCTTCCTGTTCTTGGACCATGTTCAAATATTTTGAACGAGTTGCGTTTTCGGTGCCCACCCAGAAGCAAAGGAGAGCAACGCTATCGATGCTCGACCTACTGCAGAGAAACGAGCCGCAATGCAAAAGGCTGTGGTCATGGAGGGTCATGGACAAAGGGCAGACGTGACGGCGTCTTTCAGTCACGCAGCCATCTCACAACGAAGAATACAAACAATTTACACCTGCTGCATTTCAAGTCGAATGCGGAGGTCCCAACAGTCATGGCGTATACATTTGGTCGAGCTCGAGGTGACCAGGTCATCGCGACAACATAATTGCATGGCAGTAGCATATTCATAGTCGACTGCGATGATCCATCTAGTGCGTTGCCCGTCTGCTCTCCTGGATCACGCCCTGCAGCTCCTCCAGCTTACGCTTCGAGCGCAGGAGGGTCCCGAGCTGTTGGAACGCACAATTAAAATGTGGAAAACAGGGCATCTTAAAGAGACCGGACGCACCCGCTTTTTCGTCAGCTTGCGCGCTTTTTTGTCCTGCACGATGAGAAGAAGGAAGAGCGAAATTAGCCACGCAAAGAATTTGGGCAAGCAGCGGAACAGGACGCACTTTGGAGTTTCGCAGGAGCTCCATTACCCGCCGCTCGTACGCGGAAAACCCGGCAACCTCACGGACTACAGCGCGGACAAACTTGGTCTTGGTCGACTGCACCCCTGCGAGCCCATCCGTCGGTCGGTCGCCGAAATCGCATCCGACACGGCTAAAAACGCACCTTTGCGCTGGCTGGGGCGGACGGTTTTGGCGATGGGCGTCGTCGGGTGCCCGTGGTTGGGACCGTAGCGGAGGTCTATACCATGTTAGTGAGCGCCGTCGGGCGGCGGCGGGACGTACTGGTGCGGGCCATTGGTGTCTTGAGGAAATCTTGAGCGGACGAAAGGGCAGTCACGTGTGTCACTATGCAGTCACTTTCAAACTCCGCCGGCAAAGTCCGAAACGGCCCGTTTTTTTGCACCCGTAGCAAGCGAGACGCGACGTCCGACGCGTCGACGCCGTCGAGAAATCGAGAAATAACCACACGGGCGCACAGCCACAATATATGTTATCGGTCCATCTAAGCGAATAAAACCAAAAAAACTAGCAGTCTCAACTATGCAGCCCCTACAATCGCTGGCGGCCGCTCACTCCATTGCCGTACCAGCTTCACCTTCCCTCCAGCGGCTGGTGGCAGCGATATCAAAGCTACAGGTGCGTCTGGCCGCGGGGCAGTCGGTAACGTCCGCACAGCGTGCACTACAGATCGCGCAGGGGGTATACCGTCAGCGTGTCGCTGTCCGTGTTGAGGCTGCGGCCCGGCACGCTCATCTTCCTCCTCCTCATCTTCCTCGTCGTCGTCGTCGTCGTCGTCTGCAGCGTCCTATAAACTCCTACGTTAGTTGCGTGAATCAGTGCTACAAAGCACCAAAACGTACGGGATCAAAGTCTTCCATCTGTCGGTCCTGCTCGTCGTCGTCGTCTTCATACTCATCCTCGTCGATCCAGCGCCCTCGCCAATCCACTTGATCCAGCTGCGCAGGCGTCTCTGGTCGCAGCCGCAGCCACTGCATCCGGGGTCCACATTTGGCGCGGTCGCTGACCTTGAACCCGTAGATCCGCGGAACGTAGACGTAGCCATTCGCGCGCTTCTGTCCGCCGTACGGATTAGGGTTTACAAAAGGAGAGCCGCGATTCGTGGTGCTGCTGCGAGGGGAGAGCGAGGAACCCCCGGAGGCTGGCGCTTTCCAGAACGGCGCGGGCGCCGATTCGCGGTAGTTCTGGAAAAAGAGGTGTGCAAAAGTCGTGCCAAAAAATGCGCCTGGTCAAGAACATCATGAGCCACGTACGAAACGCGAGAAAAACGACACGACTTGCCGTCAACACCCTGGAACCTGCTGCTCGGGGGTACGTATATATCGTTGCAGTTGGGACAGAATAGTTTAACGGTGTCGATACCGGGCAGATCAGAGCGCCCGCAGGGTACAACGTTGCACCCAATACAATAAACGCGTGGGCACGAGCCGAATATTCCGCTCTCGTACTTGTCGACCTGAATGTAGTCATATTAGAGGCCGCAACGATGAGAGCAAGGCCGGAGCGCACCATCGCCTGCTGCCCCGCGCGTCCAAGGATGTAGCGCTGATGTACGAGCCCATAGAGCATCTCCGCAGACGATTCTACGATTGAGACATCGGGTATTTTCGCAGCGTCTTCGTCTACACACGCGTCGCATGAGCGGCAGTCGCGACAGCACTTCGGCGATGGGGCGCACCTGGTTCCACATCCAACACCATCTCCATCGCTTCTTTCCAGAACGGCACCATCGAGTTCAGGCCCGTGAGGTTGAAATCGTCCTCGATAAAGTCCTCTGTGACTTCGCAGAAATACTCGTGGCCGGGCAGAGAGCAGAACCAACTGATCCATGTGAGAGTGGACGTGGGGGTAGAAGAGGCTAAACAGGGTAGATTTGAGAAGTCAGATATGGACGCTCTCGTCCAACACGAGGTGGGTGAATCGAGAGAAAACACGTACTATAGCCGTCTTCTTGCTCTTCCGGCTCTTCCATGACCTCGTCCCCGCCGCTAATGTTGTCCTCCTCGCCTTGTCGCGACATTGTCGTCGACGGATCGAATAATTCAAGAGAGAGCAAGAGTTGGAACTCCGACGGCGTGCGATCCAAACAAGCTTCGAACCTTCTGCCACTTTCGAACAACTTGCACCACAATGAAGGGCGGGACCTGCTGTCCAATATGGCGCTATTCTAGCCAATACGCCTGAGGCTTCGGACTGGGCTCCACCTTAACAGCACCTTATCCACTCATCTGTCCGAACCAAGTCCGACGAAGTCTACTACGAACCAAATGCGTCCATCCCGCGGTCGGGTCAGAGTTTGTCAATTCAAAGCATAACGCCGTCGCACACGGTGCAATCGTATGTCTGTTGGCTCTTTCTCTACATGCCAGACCTGCCCTCCGAGCTGGAACGCGAAATTTTCGAGCTTGCATACAGATGTAGCGGCCGAGAACCCGTCCTGAAGCGCGCACTTTGTCTGGTTGCGCGGCGTGTCAAGTTTTGGTTGGTCCAACTCGCCCAGCTATCAAACACTCCATTTTTATTCAACACGGGACGATGTGCAGGATCGACCGCATATTCTACGAAATGGTATCCCTAAAGGACAACGGCCAAGCAGAGAGATTTCTGAACCTCATTGGGTCGAATCCTAAGAAACGCAACCTTCTCAAGGCAATTAAAACGCTTTGCGTTCCGTACGCTGTAGCAGCATCGAACGCTAGCCGTATCCTCAAAGCTTGCAGCGAAGTAGAGTCCCTCGCATTCTGGGTCGACTGCACATACGATTTACGGCCCCTCGACCTCCTCAGCCAACTTCCTCTCCTTCGACTCTCCATGGAAGCCCACCACTTCTCAAACACTCCTGTTAGCACTTCGACTTGGCTCTCACGCCTCACGCACATAGAGCTATTTGCCTGGAAAAATTACGATGCATCCGAGCTATATAAACTCGGCGCTCCTCCCCGGCTTACCCACGTCGCTCTGAGTACCCTGAAAATGGGCTCGGAGCATGCAGCAATCGTGTGCTCCTGCTGCCTCAGTCTCCAGATTTTGGTCCTCCTCAAGGACGCGTACGATGATCAGAAACCAGTGTTTCGATATGATCCACGCGTCGTCGTTCAGGATGCACCTGAAGACATCATCGGAGATTGGGAAGCTTCGTATTTCGGTCGTCCGGACATGTGGTATCGTGCGGAGGTGGCTTTGAAGCAACAAATCACCATGGTTGCTCCAGGTCTCGCGCAGAACGGAGACTCAGTTGAAACCCAAGAGGACTAAATCTTGTGCACCGCCATTTTTTCTATTACCGTGGGCACGACTGCCCAATGCAACCAGATGCACTGGTACACCGGCCGAGTCCTTTCACTGCGGAAACCGAAGAGGAAAACGAAACTTCAAGTTTCGGTTTCCTCTTCGGGGGTGCCAAAATTTCTTGATTTCCGGAGTGTTTTTACAAGACTTGATTACACAAATTATACGTAGCTCCATAGTTAGTGTGTATAACCGTAATTATAACGAAATTACTATCCAACGCAGGCGTGCTGCTAATCTACGAGCAGAGATTAATGAGCGAGGCGTGTGAAGCGTTTAGCCCACTGCAATACTGTTTCGGGTTCCGACGCTTCTGGACGCGGAGGTACCTTTCTAAGGCGTAAGAACGCGGAGCGATGCTCGATGCGGCGAGCCCAGCGAATGCTGGGGCAGCTAAGGCGTCTGCAACTCAGCCAAAGGAACACGTTTGCTCCTTCTGGATATTTCCGCCCCACAGAAGGGCGCCAAAAATGCAAACAAGGATGACCTGCCCTGTGCCCCACGTCGTCAGTCCGTAGCGATATTTGTGTCCAGCCGTTTTGAGGGTTGCGAGCTCCGCGGCGAAGGTGCTCACGGTTGTGAGGCAGCCGCAGTAGCCGTCCGCAAGGCCCTGCAGGATGGTGCAGCTAGCGCCTGAAAGGGGCCGATTCGCGGTGCTCTGCAGCACATGGAAGGTGCCCAGCAGCGCAGTACCGAAGGAGTTGGCAGCATACGTGCCAAGAGGGAAAGACGGTACCACCGCATTTAGGTGCGTGGAAAGCAGATATCGCGTGAGAGTGCCGGGGAACGAGAAGAGGAGCGCGGCAGTTGCTTGGTGTCGGTAGGCATGGGGGAGAAGAAAATACGCAGGGAACGTCGCTGCATATGCGCAGATTGAGAGCACGGTAACAGCGGCTCGAAGAGATCTGCCCGGCGGTGGCGCTGTGCGGAAATAGGGAGATACTGTGTTCGCGAGGTGCATCCCGAAGAATAAAGAGGCCAAAGATAGCGAGATGGTGAAAACTGATTTGCCCACGCCATCCATGACCTTTCGAGTCATTAGAGTGAAAAGCCGGGTCGAGCCGCAGAACCTACATCATGGAGAGCTGACCGCGGTGCGCTCCGGGTGTTAAGCCAGGACTGGAATATATCGAGTTGCCAGCCAGAGAAAGTGGTCAAGGAGCCACAGAAGCCTGCAGGAGGGGTTTAACAGATACAGTCTTAGCAGAACACGAAACTCATCACCGGTTGTGAGCGCTGTATATGCCGGCGGATAGCTGACGGGTAAAAAGTCATCGACTGAACGTACAAGTTGCCAAAAATCCTCACTATCTGCTAAACGGTTCTTTGAGCGCCAAACAGAATCCCATAATCAAGCAGCCGACTGAGTTAGCCCAAGCGAGTGTGAATATGCTCTGGCCGCTGTAAGTTGCTAGAGCTGATAGACCGAGGCGAGCGAGAACTCCGAGAACAGAAAACGGCATAAGGAGAGCGAGGACATGGAGAGAGAGAGGGTGGTATGTTTTTGGTTCTTTCGAGGACAGAGGGACAGGATCCATAGAGCTGATTGGTTGAGGAAGTTGGGAACCGCACCGAGCGCCACCGTCTTATACCACGCTAAAAATAGCCGCCCATCACAAATTCTGACCCTTTATGTTGGTTCTGCTTTTTGTGGGTCTCGCCTCGACTGTCTTTCTCCTGGCCCTATCTTCAATGTTTTTCTCAAATAAATGGACTCCGAGGGGCAAGGTACGTCCCTTCAAAAATTCCTGGCCCATTCACGCAACTGAACGGGTCAGCATTGCTATATTACCGGTGGAAGTTCTGGCCTCGGGCTGGCACTGGCCATACTCTTGACCCGGAACGGCGCAGACGTCTCAATTGTTGCCCGAGATGAAGCAAAACTCCGGAGTGCCTTGGACGAGATGGAGGTTCGTGGCTTCAGCAGCAACGATCCCTCTTGCGAAACGTTCGTTCCGTAGAAAGTCCGCCAAAGCCCCGGTCAAAAATTAAATTATTATTCGTACTCTCTCAATGAAGCGGAGCCGGCTGCTGAGGCACTGGAAGCTGTATGTGCGGCGCATGATGGTCGTTGTCCCGATGCTATATTCCTCTGTGCCGGTACTTCCACCCCGGGCTTCTTCGTAGAGGAAACCGATGCTTCCCTGCGAAAGGGGATGGAGATGACATACTGGGTGCAAGCATGCACCGCGCTGGTACAGAAGTTTTGCGTTTTATCGCCGAGTCGATACTCACGCTGCTGCAGGCGGCGGCGAAGCGCATGGCCCGCGATCGTCTCCCCGGGAAAATTTGCTTCACATCGTCGTTCCTTGGCTACATGTCCTTCATAGGTTATGCGTCATATTCGCCCGGAAAGCACGCATTGCGAGGTACCATATGTTCTGCGACATTGAGGCGATTGTTGATTGGATTGCAGGTCTCGCGGAAACACTCCGGTCTGAACTGCTCCTTTACAACATTGGGGTGCACATTTTTTTCCCCGGCACAATTCACAGCCCTGGATACATCGAGGAGAATAAAACCAAACCGAAAATTACTCTCAAGATTGAAGAGACTGATGACGGCATGCAGCCCGACAAGGTGGCGGACGCGCTACTTCGGGGTGAGTAGGTTCGGTGGGGAACCGCAACCCGCTGATGTTGGAGATGACAGGTGTTCAAAGGGGTGACTTCCACATCACAGCCGGTACGCGCAATTTTTGCTCAAAAAGCACCTCAAGCTGACATCCAACGAGACCTTTTGGGCGACTTGTTCCGGTCGTCCACGAGAGGTGCCACACCGCACAACAATGTGCTCATGGACATTATCTACAGTCTGTTCGGACGGGTATGTCGACATCTTGACACGGGCCTCACGGCTGATCTCTCTCTTTTTCTTTTCCGTTGCATCAGATTGGTCTGACCATATGGCGCCGAGGGGTAGATGGCTCGGTCGTGGGACACCGGTCAGAGCATGATGGATATCTGGCAGACAAGGGGTTCTTTTCCAAAGCGTAGATACACAGATGTCGAGACAAAAAAAATGTTGGAAGGAAGCGAAGCTCAGATGCCTGCGAGACACATGCAAGCATTATATCCGTCGTCATCGTCTTGGGCCTCGCCATTAGGGAGTGCAACACATCGCTGCCAGCCTTGGTTTACGATGGCCCGAGATGTAAGTAAAGAAGAAGAATTTTTCCCACCTTTCGGGGCCTTATATAGCTGCCGGCTAGCGCTTACGGCAGCCGCTTATGGCACGGTCCCTCCTTGTCAGAGGTCCTTACGGATGATGTCCGGGTCTCGACCAACTTATATGCCCCATTTCTCTGAGGTTTTACAAATCCCAGTCCCCCGCTCGCAGGTCCTCAACTAGTGGCCCGGTACCCTCTGCTGTCCTGGTGTCCGTGGATGAACACGTCTGCCCACCCTTCAGATTTAGTTTCTCGTTCTCGGTTCCACAGATCACGATCTCCCGCTCAATTCGGCCGCGGGCACTCCTCCTCTCCCCAGATGCGTCCTACCTCTGCCATCCCAATCAATTACTGGGTCGTTTTCGGAATTTATGAGCCTTGCTTGACTACTCTGGGTTTCGTCGGCGCGCTCCTGTGTGTAACACTGCTCTAATGAACCAATTGCAACTGACGCGTCTGCAGGGATCCCAAGAGCGTAGGTTTTTCCCTATCTAATACCGGCTCGTCTGATAATGGTCCCAACAAGACCCACGATTATCAAGCGTAGGTTTTTCCCCGTCCGATGTCCACTAGTGACTCATCTGATAATTGTCCCAAACAAGACCCTGGCCGAAGTAATATTCATTTCCACAGCTCAGATGACGTTCACTCAAGCCATATTAGCGGCCCTCCGCCGGATGAGCTGCCCCTGGCCACGCGGCTCACAATAATCCAGCTCGGCCACGTTTGCGCCCTGTTGGGACTCTTGAACGTCTGGTTACTTTATGCAGCTCGCGTCCATCTGAGTCCCTACCCCGCACTCCAAGAAAAGGTTCCCCCTCGGTTCCCTCATCTTCTTCCCGTTATGCTCATCCACAGAAAAGATCGTGTCTGCGCTGGTTACCCCGCTCCTCATCGGCGATGTTGCGCATCTGTACATCACACTGTGGGCGCTTGGGGACGAACGTTGGAACTTCCAGGACTGGAGCCCTATGTTAATTATCACTATCTTTCTGGGTATTACTCTACTCGTTCCCCGCACGATGTGGGTCCTGGGTATTGGCCGCTATGTAGACAGCCGTGACAGACAGCCGCCCAAGTCTTAATAACTACTCTATTCTCTTGTGTGTCCTCCCGAACCATCCATCTTGCACTGCCGCTGACAACAACACAGATCGATGTAATGGTACACAATATTTATTCTTAAAAGTGCGGTACAGCAGGAGGTTTAGTATGGATTACACTTATCAGTTCACAGGAAACACCACAAACATCCAAAGAAATCGTAATCGTAAATAAAGATGCATAGGAGAAATCTAAAAGGGCGCGTTGACTATAGTGGAGTGACCCCGTGAGGTCCGCCTCGGCACCCCCAGCGACTGGCGGGTTGGGCGCTTGAGCTGCTGCTTGTTGACGGCCACGACGTTGTTCGCAAGCGCCACGATCTGGCAAAGTTTGATTCAGTAAACCAGATAGTACTATGGGTAAGACACGCACAATCTCCTTGTCGTCCCCAAATCTGAAATTGTCCTGCACGACGAGGTCCTCGTACTTCTTGATCTCATATCTATCAAGGAGGCCCTTCTTGACTTTGTTGAAGTCCCATGCAATGACGAACTGCCCTGTCGACGTGACTATCGCGTTCTCCGCGTCCGTCTCGGACTGGTTGAATCTAGGTACTATCAGCAGCTGACAGGAGGAATATCACGGTATGGTACCTGGCAGGTGAGAACGAGATGTCGTGGTTCATGTACGCGACATGCTCTGTACGCAACTGCATAAATGGTCAGATAAAGAAATGAGCTTATCCAGGAAATTCAAGCCGACCTGGAGACGGCGTGGGATTGGTTTCGCGGCAGCAGGGAAGCTGCGATCGAAGCCCAAGCTTCCCGCATACCGACCCTCTCCGATAAGTGTGTCGATGAGCAGCAGATATGTCTTGGTCGTCGCCACGACATAACGACCATCGGCCGTGACGTCGATTCCGATGATAGGATCGCCAAACGGCGGCAGCGCCGTCTTCGCAATCTTGCCAATCGAGTCGAACAGTCGAATGTCTCCCTTTTCACTAGAGATCGCGAGTTTCCCGTCTTTGGTCGTTGCGACGCCCGAAAACTTGTTCTTGCTGACATACTGCTTGAACTGGCTCTCCACCATCTTTGTTCCGGAGACGCGCGGGTCGATGCGGAAGAGCGCGTTGTGAGAGGCACCAACGAGCGTCTGCTCGTGTGTGGTGGGGGCAAACTTGTTCTCTGGCGCGATGTGGTCGACAGTGATGTCGTCGTGAACCTTCCACTCTTCTACGATCTTGCCACGTTCCAGATCCATGCTGTACAATGAATGCGGGTCGCCAGGATTTTTCAAGATCATCTTGGTATCCTGGTCGTGGAGCATAACCTGCATGTGCTGAGTCAGTACTGTTGGTACTTCCGTGTCACGCGCTGGAGCGTACCTTACTGGGCCGGAACTCCTTGCCCTTGGTGGTGGTGATTCCGTCGATAGTTCCGCCATACTTCATCGAGTGGTCGCTACCCCGAGTAAAGTAGCCAATCTTGCTACCCCGAACGACATAGGACCTGTCTCCCCGATATCCGACGGTGAGCTGAGAGTTATGCTCGCCCTTGGCCAAGGGCGGTGGCTGATCTTCTTCTTCTTCTTCTTCTTCCTCTTCACTCTCGGAATCACTAGGTTCTGGCGGAGGAATGCGTGAGAGGCACCAGAACCAAAGAATTCAAACCGACCATCAACGCCCAGCTCAGACTGGATCTCTTCTTCCTCTTCCTCTTCGGAGACGTCGTGCATTTCCACATCATCGTTGGCACTCATGATGTAGTTTTGCTCCTCGGTCTGTGATGCCATTAGTACGAATGCAAAGAAGAGGCCGAACCGAGGCACCTTCATTTTACCCCACGCAGTCTGATAGAGCGTCTCCCAGAGTACTTGCGTGAAAGTTTGGAGAAATGCCTCATAGTCCTCAGCCGCATCGAATCTCAAAACCCAGCTAGTCATGACTTGATCATCACTTAAGTGATTCCAGGTCAGGGAGCGCATCTTGCTCGTCCAGCGCTGATTCATGTTCGGGTTAATCTTGTGCGCGAGGAGTTGTTCGCCATCGCTTGAGGCCGTCAACCAGCTTTCGAAGTTCGGGCCTTGCAGCATCTTGGCCGTCACGGTACCGTGCTCGACGAATTCACCTTCTTCGCTGTCCCAGAAGAAGAGACCCGCTTCCTTCTCAACGAGAACTGGCAGATTCGAGAGACCAGACGCTTGTGCGTTAGATGCGCGGGTGGCGGAGGTAGGTTCAGCCGCTGGCGCAGCCACCTTCTTCCTATGGGCAGGAGGGGCTTCCTCGGGAGCTCTGCCGCGAGCATATTCAACGATGGATCTGGCACAAGAACAGGGGCACCCACTTCCAGATAAATTCCGCCAAGTCTTTGTCGCTCACATTGTCGGCGCCGACTTTGTACTTGCGCTCGTACATCGCCCGGTACATGCAAGTCTCAAAGAACGCGCGGGTTGGAGCATTCGTGCCAACCGTAACGTACTCGTAAAATTCGTCGATGTCGCCTTGCAGGTCGCGCCACATGAAGTTTGGCTCCCCGTCTGTTTCCCCGCCACGAAATTCGAGCTCTTCCGCGATGAGGAAGGTCTTTTCCTCGTCAGCTATGGTCCAGTCAGGGAGGGACCCACGGGCAATTGAGTAGTTTGCGTACTTTCGTCTTCGTCCTCCAACAGCTCCTGGTCCCCATCCTCGTACACTCTGGTAATCACCAGCTGGAAATGATGCTCGACGGCAGATACGCGTCGGATGGTCGCCATTGCGTCATTGTAACTGCACGAGTTTAGACGGAATGTAGAAAGGGAACAGGATACATACATGCACTCCCTGGATGTCCGGATGTTGCCTAGTAAACGTTAGTATTATGCTATGGTGATAGCGCGGGTGGCATCGCACCTGGGCGAACAAGGTAGAGCTGGCCCGCGGGAATCTTGACAACCTCGGCGGCATTGGGATCTTCTGTGGAGGGATAAGAGGCGTCCGACGCGACAGACGACAGCACCAACGCCAAACTTTTCCAATTACTGCAAGAATTTGGATGAGGTGGGGCGGATAAGGAGCCAGTGGAGCACGCACAAGTCTTGAAGATGTTCATGACTGGTACCCGGGTGCGCTTGAAAGGCAAGGACGTGCTCTATGGGTACTGTTTCGAGCACGACGCGACAGAGAATGCCTAGAGGGCAGACAAGATGCGCAGAAGGTGTGTGGAGGCAAGAGAAAGAGCGAGTCGCTTTTGTTCGAATCGGGAATCCATCGCGTGACTTGCCAAAGCGCTTGCCGGCTGCAGTGTTCAGCGCTCTGCAATGTCCTCTCAAGACCACCGTTTGTCCTCGTCACCGTTTGCTAGCTCGCCTCGTGCGTTTATTATCATTCTACGCGTCGCCATCTCATTTCTCTCTCCAGGGCAGTTCGGTAACGATCCCGCCACACCCCTTCGCGGTTCAGACAGTCGAATCACTGGCGAGGCAAGTAATTCACGCGATTTTCAATGTTGCTCAGCCTCAAATGACTTGGTCTGGCCAGGGAAACGATTCACCCACTTCCACGCTCTCGGAATCTGCCTCTTTTCGCTTCAATAATTCCGCCTCTCGTTCAGCGTTCCGCACCACATTCACCCCAGCTACGAACACACCTGTCAAGAAGACTCTTCTACGCTCGGATCCGTCCATTTTAACTGTGTTTGACCCTGCCGACTACGAATTATACGACCTATGGGCTCCCAAGAATTAATCGTTGTAGTCACAAATTGTTCAGAAACATAGCGAGCCCTCCTCCGTGGCCATCCCCGCTTTGCTTCTTGTCCCTTGACTCTCTCTCCTTGTTTCGATCCAACATGGATTGCAAACCGCCTTTTTTCTTGGATCGAGATTTCGCAGGTGTCGACGCGGGAGGCGCCTGCGGTGGTTTGATTCTGGGAGATCGGTCTGAAGGTTCCTGGGCTTGTTGAATCGGCGGTTTACTGGCTGGCACGTCCACAATTGTCGCATGGACGATAGCCCTGCCCTTTGCTCCTGCCTTTCGAGTTCTCGGAAATGATGCTGCGTTGCCGCGGGCCAGGGCCAGCTTTTGCACCCATCCGCATGCTAAACAAGTCGTCTGGATAGCCCGAGTCTTGGAAGCCCTGGACCTGGTGGTCCGTACGCTGCTTTCACCGCGATGCAAAACACAACCACAGTGTTGGCACGAATTGGAGGATGATCGTGTGCGAGCTGAATGAAGGGCCGATAGACTGGGGGAGACTGGGAGCAGCGCAAATGGCAAGGCTGCGCGAAATCTGGCAGTCGCCGTGTCGTTGTCCTCCATTCGCGGTCACGACAGTTGCAATTGGGAACAATGAGCTTACGTAAGATACCATTCTTTCTCCATTTGGTGTCCCCGAGGACTCGGCGGTTCTTATTGTCTCTCTGCCCTGAAAAGAACAATGAACGGCAACGCAAATAAAGGCTTTTGTGCCTCCACCCTCCTGCTCTTTCTTCATCTCAACCACCATCATGCCTTATCCACGACCCTCCATGAACACGCACTCCCCACCTGTTTCTTATAGTTCTGCCGTGCCCGAGGCCCCTTCATCCCCTCCTACACCCAGCACCTCTCGCGGACGCCGCCCTTCCCTCTCCAATCCGATGGGCTGGCTCTCTCGCAATTCCACCCAATCATCCGTTGCTTCCGTGAAACCAGCGCGTATCTCGGAACCCAAGCTCATTCATCAGCGCTCGTCCTCCAGAGCCGGCGTCCTTGGCTCCGGCGCTACAGTAGTCAGAACGCCAGACGAGGCCCTGAGGGACTCGCGGGTCAGGCTGACCTACGACGGCGTCGGACAACCTCAGGACGGCAGGGAAGAGTCGCAGGAACGACTTGAAGAGTACCAGGAAGAGGATGTGCAAGAGATCGAATATCCCTTGCCACCCACTTCCAGAAGCTCCAGTGCTTCTTCGTCGGAAGACGAGATACCCTCGCCTCCCGATAGTCCCCCGCTGCCTCCCATTCCCTCCGAGAAAAAGTCGGCCTTCCACTTCGACGTCGGTCCCCGCCAGCCTTTCACGTTCCCGACCCGCCCGAGTCGCGTGGTGCAGAGTACCCCAACCTTGGTCCTCCGCCCGTCTTTGAAGACAAAGCGAACAGACAGCGTCGACGCTGTTCCCGCCTTGCCTGCCAATATACCGGCTACCCCCGCGCCTCCCGCTTTCAACCCGATTTTGATCTCCGAAATACCGTCGTCCATGGCCGATCGTTCTAGGATAATTGTTTCACTCGAAACATGCACGGAAACGTACAAGACGACTCTCGACACCCTTTCCAGTCGTCCATCCCATCTTTCTAGTTACATTGCATCGCTGTTGGGCCGCCGCCGGTCAGACTCGATGGCTTCCTCTGTTTACTCCACCGAGAGCGCAGATATGTCCACATATCATCGGCACCTTGCCGCGCAAGGTCTGGTCCCGCAATCATCGTTCTCTTTGCACATCTTTCTTGATCGCCCCAGTGACCCGTAAGCATTTATTTGTCCCTTCTTATCCTTCGCTGACGACCAGTCAGATATGTGCACATCCTTAACTATCTGCGTTCTCCGTGCGCCTCTCCGGAGGGTCCCGAGGTGCTACCCCCTCGTGCCGCTCGAGCAGGTCTCGACACCCTCCTAGAGCTTCGCGACGAATCAGCGTACCTAGGCCTCGATGGGCTCCGCAAGCTGTGTATCGAAGAGATTCGCAAGCAGCATCGTCCTCTGCGGCGGACTTCGCGCGGGCACAGCTCGGGGGCATCCATTCACAGCATGCACGCTTCAGTCAGCAGCTTGCACACGATGGTGGAGCACGATGAGCCTCAGTCTCACCACTCGAGGACTTTGAGTAAGCACAGTACCGTTGACGAGCTGGGCCACGCTTCTTCTGCTCCAGAGTCGTGGGCCGTCGGTCGTCATGCTACAAGTCCCACACGCCATGGTTCTTTACGTTCCCCGCCTCCGGGTTGGATTTAACGACCTCCTCCGAAGTTCACGACCCCAGTAGCACCGTATTAATGTTCCCATTCATATAACTTGCAGATGTGTAATAACTGTATCTATAATGTTCGCCGCAAGAAATGAACAGAGCTTCTATCAAACAAAGCTTCTATCAAACCCGCTTTCTCAAGTCAACCCTTAGTTCATAAAAACATGGTTCGATTTTTTTGTGTTCGTCACAAAGATATACACGATACAGTACGAGGCAAATCAGTAAACCTGCGTAAAAAGGAGGCGAAGCGGAGGGGGGCGTGAACTGAACGTTTTGTCAGTAGAAAGGTGGCGAAAGTGCAGACTCAAAAATAAAAGTACAATGTTCCGAATGACAAAATCCCCCTGGACCTCACTTCTTTTGCTCGGCGTACGGGTTCATGCTGTAGACTTTGATGACGGGAGGGCTCTTTGTCAGATCAGCGGTGACAATGACCTGCACAATTTGGTGTCAGTTCCGGGTGAAACGCAGAACACTGTGAATACGTACCGGCACATTCATCAATTCACGAATGTCCTGAATCTTGTGCCCGGAGGTGGTCGACCGCAGGCCCTCAAATTCAGGCTGGGCTTTCGCGATCGACTGCAGCCTCTGCCGGGACGTCTCCGGCTCCTCCTTCGCATCACTGCGCCCCAGCACGATCTCATCCTCGTCAACCTCGTCCTCGTCGAACAAGGCGCTTTCATCGTGGACCGAACGAGAGGCGACTTCCATTTTCAGAGCGTGTTGTTCAGCATTCTGCTTGACCTTCTTCAGATGCTCATCGTCGCTGTTCTCCGCAAGCCAGCTGATCACATCACGGGTGGACCAGTAGATTTGCAGAGTATGCGAGTGTTCATCGTAGACATGGTTCTGCAAGAGGCTCAGTTGGACCAGTGATACAAAGGGCAAAAGATAAACTGACATCAATGGGCATCTGATCGACGTGCACTCTCTTCTCGATACCAAACTCTGGAACCAAGACATCAAAGGCGGCGTCCAGGACTCCTACAACCTTGGCCTGGCGGACCACAGGCCCATATCGTTGAGTGAGGTCGGCAATGAGGACACACAGGAACAAGTGAGCGGACTGCTCCTGGGCAAGAGTGGCAGAGTCCCGTTTGCTGAGGCGGTATGAATTAAATCAAGCTTTGACCATAACTAAAAGGACTCACATATTGCACTGCTGGGCAACTTTAGCAACGGCATCACGATCCATAGTGAACTTGGGTTCAGCTAATAGAAGGTCAGTTGACAACAAGACGAGTTGAATGCGGAGACTAACCTCCAACCCCTTGCAGAACAGACTCCAACTGCCGATGGACGAGAAGGTCCGCATACCGACGAATAGGAGAGGTGAAGTGCGTGTAAAGCGGGGTGTTCAGGGCGTAATGATGGTATTTCGCAATATCAAGCATGCCCGCGCAGAAGTATTTGGCGCGGTGGGTGGCCTTGAAGGAAAGCAATTCAAGAAGTCTGCGCGCAGTAGGATCGGTGATAGCGTTGAAAGACTTCATGAGTGCCCCAGAAGAAGACGTGTCCATTTCATATCCGAGTCTCTGGGCGCGTTCAGCGAATGCAACCTGTCTCGAGGGTCAGCGTGAGGCTCTAGTCAACTCTGATCCCATACCAAGCGGCGTTCAATCGGATTATCATGGCGACGAAGGAGAGCTTGCTCAGGGAGATGGACAGCAATGTGCTGAGCAACGGCAATGTTCGTTAACAACATGAACTAGAATGGGTGTGTAAGGGCCGGGAGAGAGACGCGGGCGAGACAATGCAAACCTCCTCGATCAAATCATTGGCGTCGGTGCGCTGGTATTGCCCACAGTCAGCAGGCAAACCGTTGTCGTCCAGTTTGAATTGGAGACGAAGAGAGTCGAGACTGAGCGTGCCATTCTCAAACCGGCGGGCACGCAGCTTCTTCGCGATACCTTCGAGAATTTTGATGTCGTGCTCGATGTCGGCAGCACCATGTTCGGGCGAAACCGCAACACTACCGAGGGATTTGCCTTCGATGACGTTTTGAGCGTCTTTGTACGCCAGTTTGGCCGCAGACCTGCAAGCCGAGGTCAACAACGATTAGCTGGACAGGCGCATGCTTACTTGATGATAGTCTTCCCGAACCACTTCTTAAGGACGGTCCCATCGCTATTCATCGTAAAGATGGACGAAAAGGCCAAGCGGTCATAGCCAGGAACAAGACTGCACAATTGCTCGCTGAGGGCGGGCGGTAGCATCGGGACGGCGCGCTGGATAAGATACACGCTAGTGGCACGTTTACGAGCATCACGATCGAGCGCGGTGTTGGGCTTGACGAAATAGGAGACGTCTGCAATATGGACTCCGACATCGTATGTGCCATCCTCGTTCAGCTTGACGGAAAGAGCGTCATCGAGATCCTTTGCGGTCTCGGGATCGATGCTGAAGACACGATCGGCCCGAAGATCCTTACGAACTTCCAGCTCCCTCTCGGGAATACTAAAGCAAGGACAACTTTGATGAGATTATGCGACCAATAATAAAGAAGGAACACTCACGCCCAAGGCATCGGGGGCAAGCATTTGATCACGTTCTCCGTGAAGTCCTCCGTGGGGAAGTTGCAATCTTTGAGCAAGGCGCTGGTTTCGACCTCGACATCACCTATAGGACCCAATTCCTCAACCAACGTTCCGAAAGGATGCAAGGAGCTGATGGGCTAGATGGATAGAAGACATAAGTTTCGTTCTGAAGAGTAGAAACCAGGGAGCTACTAACGTGACGCTTGATGCAAGCCACGAACAACTTGTCGACATAGGCGTCGGAGTTCTGGACGAAGTCGGGCGGAGCCTGTTCCGTAGGAATGGCGATGAGGGGGACGCGCTTGTCAGTCGGCTTGAACCAGACAATCTTGGGGCGCTCAATGGGCGCGCGACGCGGCTCGTCACCGCGGTCTCCTTCACGCTCACGGCGTTCAGCCTCTTGCTTCTCTTTCGTTGCAGCAGAGGAGGGACGAAGGAGGCCAAGCGTGCCTGAGAACAGTTGACCAGGCATCCGCTCAACAACAGCTACGACATGGCCTGCGAATTGGGGCTTCACATCGTCTGTTACCCTGCACAACAACAAACTTCAGTGAAGGATCCAACCCAGAAGAAAATAAAAACGCACTCTTCATCCTCGAATAACATCAGCCCTTGGCCTTCGACCTCCACATCGTCCTTCTTCTTGTCATCTTTGCGACCAGCACTGGATTTCAGGTCGTACGCAGCATTCTCTTCCTTTTTCCTCTTCTTCTCTTCCTTTTCCTTCTTAGTGCCCCATACTTCGTCGACGTCCAAAAGCTCGACGGCGACGATGTCTCCCTCGAGCGCGCGATTGCGGTCCTTGGAGCCACAGATATAGATGTCGGCGTCGAGAACTTCGGTTGCAACGTAAGCGTCGGACCTGTTGCGCTTGTTGACACGCAAGATTCCGACCACTAATTTCCCAGCCGCAAGAAGAGGAGGGAGAGAGGCTTGGGGGAGGTAGGGCGCGAAAAGGGATTTGCGCTGCGGTTGGTTGGACTGCTGTTGAAGTTGAGATTGGAATTGCTGCTGCTGCTGCTGGAGCAAATTGATTCCGCCGAGACCAAGACCCATCATGTTCGCCGCCATCATATTGGGCAACATGTTCGGGAAGCTGAACGACGCCATCTTGTGGTGGTGTCCGCCGGCCGCAGCACGGAATTGCTGAAGGCTCTGCAGCTGTGCCTGTGCTTGAGCGAGATCGGCGGCAAACGCATTATTGCCTTGCACTCCACCAACGCCGCCATCTGATAAAGAAATAAACTACACGGAACGCGTAAATAGAGTGAGACAAGCTTACTGATACGCCAACTCGAGTCTGCCACGCGGGAAGGTTGGCGAGAGTGACCGCCAAAGGAGGCGGGGTTGAACCCGTCATCAAATCCGTCCTGGCCGCCGTAAGGGTTGCCGTAGCTGATGGAGCCGCCGTTGGCTCCGGGGCCAGTCTTGTTGACAACGTTGACGCTATGTCTGCGACCGTGCCCGCGTGGGATGCCTTGAGGCTGACCATCAAGTCCCAAATTGAGCGTTCCCAAATTTCCGAACTGGGTGAGGGGGTTCTGAGGGCCTGCGAATCCGCCCGCACCCATGGGAACGGTGCTGTGTACGCGTCTGTGCGCAGGTCCGCGGTTGGGCGCCAGCCCCGGTGTCTGGAAGGACATGACTTGATTAGAAGCCAATTGCTGCTGGTACAGAGCCTGCTGCTGCTGTTGAAGAGCCTCGATCTGGTTCTGCAGCGCGATCTACGATGTGATTAGTTACGCCGCTTTAAGAAAGCCAAAATGAAGCTAAGGCACCTGTTCAGCCATGATGCCGGTGATTTCAGCGCTCTCCGTCTTCCTGTGCTTCGACTCGAGAGGTCCATCGCTCTGGTAGTTGTGCTGCTGCTGGGGAAACTGGAAGTTGGCGTCTTCCTCGTTGATAGGAGGACCCATGGGTCCGCCGCGTTTCCTGTTACCAGCACCCGCCCCGAACATGAAGCCGGGGGCAAGTTGAGGGCGTCCCGTCGGCCCAACAGAATCTACTTGTTCCTGCTGAGCAGCCAGCGCAGCGAAGCGAGGTGCCATGAAGCTCTGCGACTGAGAACGGGCCTGATGCCCAGGCTGCTGGTAATAATTGTCTGGGATCTCGCCCTCCTCGAAAGAGGCGCCACCGGCATCCTCGGCATCCTCGACCATCGAGCCCAAATGGGGAGCAAAGGAGTTGAAGTTGCCAGACAAGCCTGCACCGGCAGACGCGGCCTTGCGATGCTTGGCATCCGCAGCACCGGAGCTCGTGCCCGGGTACGCGGCCGCGCCGGGTTGGAACACAGGAGCGTTCACGGGGAGATTGGAGTGAACTTGAGGCGTGGGCATAGCGAAGTTGTTGTTGACGTTGGGCTGCGGGGACGTCGACTTTAGGTCGGCAATGACACGCTGGAGCGAGGAAAGGGCGTCGCTCGATTCCTTGCTCTGGGTCGGAGCAGGAGAAGACGACTGCTTAGCAGAGCCCTGATCCCTGGGGACGTTATTGTTGTTGTTATTGTTGTTGTTACGTCCTCCTTGGGAAGCAGAGGGCTGCCCTTTACGATGGGCCGGCTGGCGGTTGCCGGTGTTCTGGTTCTTGTTTCGCTGGTCAGGCTTACGACCGCTTTCGGAGCCCTTGCGGGAAGTCGTGTCTGAGCCCGACTCTGGAGCGGGACCACTGGAGGACGGCTTCCGATGTCCCGTGGTCGAGGAAGGTCTCGGAGCACTTTGCGCAGACGAGGCGGTGCCCGCCGGCCTGCCAGAACTCGAAGGGTTCCTCTTGGAACCACGATTGCTGGCAGATGAAGGGGGTTTCTTCTCGTCCTTCTTGGGGGGAGGCTGGGTTTGGGGCGTAACTTCGTCGGTCATATCGTTCGTAACGAGAAAGAGAAGGGTTTTTCGAGTCTTTTTGTGTTTTGAATTTCAGTGTAAAGTGAGTCCTGCTGGCGAGCGATATTGGCTCAGAAATGTCAGGAAAGCAGTCAGCAGACGTGGGCTAACCTGGGAGGTGGATGTGGTGGTTGGACGGGTGTGCCCGGCGAGGGCCTGTGAGGAAAGAGTGCAAGATGGGTTGGGTTGGAGCCTGACGACACAGCTTGGGTTGCTTATCTCGCCGTTAGGTCCCACGGTCATGTGCGGCAGCAGCACGAACTTGAACTATTTCGGGATACTAGTATTCGACGTACGTAGAGTCTGTCTATAACTTATACCAGTATGTACCCCCAATGTATGCAGACCCGCCTTACGCCTTCAATTTTTTAATGATGGCATTGGTATACTCAGTCGTCGAAGCCTTTCCACCAAGGTCACCCGTGATGAATTTGCCTTCCGCGATGGTCTAGCCCAAACATTAGCGTTTCTGCGAGGCGTCCGCAGCTTATGCTTACTGTCAGTGCCGCCTTCTCGATCTTCTCGGCATAATCGAACAGGTTCATGTGTCTACAATTGAGCTGCGTTAGGATGCGCTCCAAGACGAGATGGATCGACGAACCGCAACATCATGAGAGAAGACAGCAGCAGCGCAGTGGGATTAGCGAGCCCCTTGCCTGCTTTGGAGTAAATGCGCCGCCTAAAGTCTACACAGGAGGTTACGTACCGGCAATATCCGGTGCTGAGCCGTGCACGGCCTCGAAAATGGACGCGTCCTGCAGCAGGGAGGAGAGGGGTGAGTGGAGGTTGAATACAGGATGGGAGCCAAGCTTACACGTCCAATATTTCCGGACGGTGTTAGTCCCAGTCCTCCAATAAGCCCGGCGCACATGTCCGACAGGATATCGCCGTACAAGTTGGGCATAACCATAACCCGGTCAGAGTACGGCTTGGGGTTCTGCACTATCTGCAGACAGACACGGTCGAGCAGGTCCTCGTCGTATGATACGCCAGGGAACTCTTTCGAGACCTCGCGGCAGGCGGACAAGAACATGCCGTCTGACATTTTCCTGATAATTATAAATTTGGATTAGAATGGGCAGAAGTTACGCGGCGCACGCACATAATGTTAGCCTTGTGGACAGCGGTGACACGCTTGCGCCCACTGGTCTGCGCGTAGTTGAAGGCGTAACGCGCAACCCGCTCGGAGGCGTCCCATGTGATCAGCTTGATAGACTGGACTACACCGTCGACGATCTGCTTTCCGTGAGCAGAGGCGGTATTGGGCCACAACGCGAGCGCACCTCGTGCTCGATACCAGAGTACTCTCCCTCTGTATTTTCACGGATCAACACCGTGTTCACGTCGTCGTACGGGGTCTTGAAACCCTGGATCGAAACACACGGCCGGACATTCGCGAACAGGTTGAATGTGCGACGGAGCGTCAAGTTGAGCGAGACGTGGCCCTTTCCGACTACAAGAGTTTAAATGGTGCCCAAAGCAAGTCGGGCTTGATGCTTACTCGGGGTCGCCAAAGGACCTGTAAAAAAAAGATGAGGACGGACTATAGCGCATCAATATCATACGCACCTTTCAACGCCACAGTGTTCTTTTTGACAGAGTTGATAGCGAGGTCGGGAATGACGGTCTTGCCTCCCTTGAGGATAGGCGTCACGCTGACCTCCTCCCACTGAATGGGAACCTGCGCAGAGTATTAACGGGCGACAAGAGAGATTGGTCCGGCGTGCGTACTTGAGCAGCAACGTAGATATCCTTGATGGCCTCGCTAATCTCGGGTCCGATACCTGGCAAAGGCAGCGTTGGTTACAGGGAGCAGTGGACTCGAAAAAACATGGCGGACCGTCTCCGGGAATCAAAGTAACAGTGTATTTGCCCTTGAGAATGTCAGCGCGGAGGAAGATGCACGATCCGGGCACAACTCACATTGCTGTCTTTCTTACCAGCGAAAGCAGCGGTCGGAGCGGCGGAAGCGTATCTTCGGAAGGCCTGAAAATTGTCGGGTTAGCGCCGGATTGCCAGCGGAGTGCTCCGGGACTGACTGAGGGCGCGCGGGCGATACCAGCAAGGGGCCTGCTCAACATGGTGGTACAGGATCAAAAAGTAGAAAAGTAAAGAGATGAACCCGCTTTGATCCCGGGCCCGGCGCGAGCATGTGCATCGTTTACCCGGTCGCGGCCAAACCAAAAAATATAGATGCTGTAACTGTAGTGGTATTACTCCTAACTTACATGGTCCCGTCTCCATTACAACAGATAAACACGACACAGATCACCCGCTGAGCAGCCCGTTCAGTTGTTGACGATACTTCTCCATCGTCCGCTCCGTCTCTTCCTCTTCCAGTCTGTCTTGTAGTGACTGCGAAAGATGAGCAATGCGGAATAGACAGCTGAGCAGCACTCACGGGAAGTTCTGTGCCGGCAGAGCCAGCAAGACCCAGCTTGCCGTCCGTTAATTCAGCAAGGACCTTGTCCACCTCCGCGTCCGCCTCATCCAGTAACTCGTCGTCCTCCTCCATGTCTAGCGTGTCCTCCAGCATCTCCTCCATAATCCCAGCCTGGTTTCTATAAGAAGACGGCCGTGACGCGAGACAGATCAGCATACCTTGGTCATTTCCATGCTCATCTCCCGCATTGTCTGGCTAATTTGAGGTAATTTGATCAGCGAGTTTGAGAGTTTCATGATTTCGGTCGATTTCTGCAACGAGCCCGTTACTTTGATCATCGCTGCAAGCATGGCATGTAGCAGTTGAGCACACTGGCCACAGAGACAGCGCGGTATGGTAACTCACCCATTTGCTGTTGCAGCTGGGTTCCGATGGACCCTAGGCGCGCCTTGCTGACGGACAACCGGTCCTTCTGTTTGTCGCTCCGCACAACCTCCCGCGCTAGTATCCGCGCCGACTTGACGTCCCCCCGAGCGGCATGTTGCTTCACGGTCTGCCTTGCCTGTTTCGTTGCTTTATCGAGCTAAGAACATATTTTATTCGATCGGCCGGGAACCTGGGCGAAGCCTAATCGAACCTCCCTCATTTCACGGTCAAGATGGCGGGATTCTGTCCGTAGCTTGAGCTGCCACGCGCGCACCTTCTCCTCGGGCGTCGGTCCATAAAGGAAACGATTAATAGACTGCATCCAAGCGCGACGAGAGGGATTGTGAGAGAGTAAAGAGCTCAGCCACCAAAGCACAGTCGAGAGTTAAAGAGTCCGTATAGGCGATGTTGTTGGTTGTTGATACGGGATTACGAGAGATGGTCTCGTCTGCGTAATGGTCACTAGCTAGGTTGCCTGGACAACTCAGTATATCATCGGTTGTGTAGTGTAGCGGTTATCACTCCAGATTCTGACCGAGTGACTTCTGGCGACCCCGGTTCGATTCCGGGCACGACCTCTTTTGCTGCGTTCCGCCTTGCCTTCCGCTTTTTTATTTGCTGTACACATGTACTTGGCACTCACCAACGCACAAATAACTGTTGCTTCCACACCCTTCACAGACTGTTTACAAGATTGCTAATGCTGCTACCCACAATGTTCACCGATGTGCCTTGCATTCATTCCTGTTTTCCTTGGCCATGTGTCCCACGATTCAACCACCAGATTCCTCCGTTAAGATATGTGGCAAAAGAAAGCCAGGCACAGTACGGCAGGAGCAGGTACGCCGCAGTGGGTGAGCTCGAAGCAAGCAATTTCTAGAATATTAGTGAGCATTTGCACTTGACAAAGATATGTTGTTTTTACTGTCATGTAAAATGTTGCTCCTGCCATCATAACACTGTCGACCAGTGCATATCCAATCTGCAATTCTTTCAATTAGAATAGGCTGAGACGGTTGACAAAAATTTCTGCCTTCTTGGCACCGAAGAATAAGGGTGTCCACAGAATGTTCAGGGCCAGTTGCGAATAGTACAAGGAAAGTGCAAGCATGCAGTCAGATCTCGTTGACCAAGGTTAGAATGTCGTTTGGGACGAGGAGAAGGCATATACTTGACAGATGCAGAAAGAGTTCCGTCAAGACTCTTCACGGCAAGATGAGACGCATATCCCATAGCTAAAGTGTCGTTCGGACGAAATTGAGCCGTGTCGGGGAGAAAGACGCGTACAGATGTACAGTATAGGCCAGACGATAGGGAATACCTGGCGCGGGGGACGACCAGGCGGAGTGCGTAAGTTCTGAGGTAGCCTTCAACTCCGTGGCTTCAAGGCAATTCAAGACGGCGCGACATACCTTATACCAGTCAGTTCGGACAACTTTGGCCGTAGGATAGCCACTAAGGAGACCGAGTCCCAAGGGCAGCCCTACAGCCAGGAGCGGGATTCGTGCAGCTGCCAAAAGAAAGCCAGGGAGATGGAATTCGGAAGAGGACATGGCGGCAGGAAGAGCAAGCACTGAACGCGTAATGACATCGCTCGAGGCAGGGATCGAATCGCGCTTTTGATGGCCTTGCTCGGATTATCCCGCGGAGCAGGTCTTTCGAAGTGCTGTACAACGAGACGAGTTGCATGCACGCACGACGAGAAAAGCGCGCAATGGGAAAGGCACGCGTACTCGACAAAAAGTTTCCAAGTCAAGAACGGTCGAGTGGTCGAGAGCAATTACGGAAGACCAAAAAAAGCGACACATGGATTGTGGTGATAGAAGTACATGAAGCATTTTTTAGATACTAGCTATAGATCGCGTATGCTACAATGCATGCAACTGCGATGCGGAGGATAACAACATGTTAGTACATTAGCTGGAGAACAAGGGTCAGCGAATGCGAGGCAAGGGAAAAGGCAAGCAAAACACACCTGAAATACATGAGTGTCGATTGCGAGGCGTGCAATGGCTTGAAGCCGCGCTTGAAGGCCTCGAGGGTGCTGGCGGCCTGCCCTTCGTCGACCTGGGTCGCGGAGTCGCTGAAGTCAACGGTCCCCTGGGGGTCGTAGTGGTTCTTGGCCCTGGAGCAGACAATGTCCGCGTCTGAGAGGAGTTGAGCGAACGCAAAAAAAAAAGGAGAACGAGTTGTTACGCACAGTACACAGGGGCGGGGATCGACACCGAGCGCGTAGAGCGGGCGTACACGTGGCACAACGCAAACGACAAGGACTGCAGCGCGTCGGCACTGGAGGAAAATCGTCAGTAGGCACGGATTTACTACGAAGGCTGGCGGTACGGACCTAAAGTTGTTTTCCTGTCGCCAAAAAAATGAGTTGCGGCGTCTTGAGAGATAGAGGAAGAGACGCACATCGTAGAGCACTGAATAGTGCGCAGGACGACTCGTGCCGAGCAACCCTCCGTGCGCCTGGAGATAAAAGTCGAACTCGGTGGGATGAGCGACGTCGCGGTCGACGACCGTCCCCGCCCTGCAGTTGCCGCTGCGGTCCGCGTCGCGCTCGCTCTGCGGGAAGAACCTGGAAAGGGAGGAGTCAATGATGGATACAACGGAGATGGGCAGACATACCGAACGTGGTGGCGCTGCGATGAAGAGAGTCAGCGGATGAAATCGATGAGTGCTATGAACATACCTTGCCCACGACGAGGATCGTGATTTTGGGATCAATCTTGAGGGACGCGCAAGCCTCTGCGGACGAATGAGTGAAACAATCAAGAGGAGGAAGGTATGATGAGCAGACTCTTGATGAGCGGCAGTTCTGCGCTAACAGTCAGCATAAGTAGGCGGACATCGATGGGTGCTAACCTTGCTCGAGAACCTGTTTGAACTGGCCCTCGGAAACACCGTCTGCACAGAATGAGCGCACAGATAACGAGGGTTTCGGAGAGTAACGTACCCCGATAGAAGATGATGCGCTTCGGAGCCGTGGTCCCAGCCGCCTTCCTCTCCGCCATCTCGCGATACCTACAACAAGATGTCAACGGACTTGAAGGTGATAAAAGCTGGCCGGCGTACCTCATGTACATGGAGAGGCAGTGGTGGCTCATCGACTCGAGCTCCTCTATCATCTCCTGGCGAGAAGTCTGGACGCGGCTAGCAGCAATATACTTGGCCGTGTCCGAGTCGACGTTGGCGACCAGAGCGGTGAAAGAAGGACGGCCATCTGAGCCAGGAGCGGGGTGAATAACCTGGAAACAAAAGTCAGCCGAAGGGTCAGCGAGGAAGGGGAGGAACACAAACGTCGGCTGGAAATTGGTAAAATGTCGATTCGTCAGTGACCCGTAAATGAAGTGAAAGGAAGACAGACCGCCTGCGAGGTATCATTAGTAACGGTTCACGCCAATGTAAAAGGAAAAGACGCACCCATTACGATGGTAGGGTTGTGTGGGTCTGGCCATGCGGTGTCAGTATCCCGCGGCAGGAGCAGCACAACGGTCACGTACCGGTCAGGACGCTGACGGAGGAGGGGTCTATTGGGATGAGCTCAGTATTCTTTCCAGTAAAAAGTAGCACACAAGCCCACCAGGAATGGTGTTGATTCCACCGAGCTTCACGTTGATCCTAGGAAAGAGTCAGCTGGCAAATAGCAGAGGGTAGTCGCAACGCACTTGAGACAGACGTTCGCATAATACTGCGGCTTGGCGCGGAAGCACTTGCTCGACTTGAGGCACTGTGTTGCGACGCCCATCGTGATGTCGCCGAAGCTGGGAACCAGTCAGCGCAGAAAATAAGAACAACAGAGAAACACGCACTGCTTCACGGACGCTAGCGAGATGATAGATGAGCACGACAGGAGAAAAGAAGACGCAACAGGGAACGCACTGTAGATGTCGTTGCCGCCCTGGAGATGTTCGGTCAGTGCGAGCAGCTGGACAAGTGTTCAAGTCGTACCTCTGGCAAGATGATGACCATGAGGTTGGGGCCCTTCCCCGTCTTCGCGGCGCACGCGGCACCGGCGGCTTTGAGCTGGTCGGCGATGCGCCCTTGACCGTTCTCCCAAAAGATGAACGGGGTTGGGGCGAGCTTGATGCCTGGTGTGCCGATTGAGCGTGCGTTGAAGAGGCAGGAGGGTCGAACATACCGACGTCGCGACAACTGCCGCACAAGCCGTTGATCATGTCGTTGGCGGCGCCTTCGTTGAATCTCCGCTGCTGCTCGTAAACGACGACAACCCAACGGTCGATGGCCACAGGCTTGAAGAACTTCTTGTCGACCATGTTCCAGGCGCCGTCCCGAGGAGTGATGGTCAATTGACGAGAGCCGGCGCCGTACTTGAGCATCGGCGGCTTCAGGACCCGTGCTTGGACCTGGAGCGGGCCAGTGGACTTGACGTCCATCCCGAATTGCCGAACATACTCGGACTGGCCGTACGCGAGCACCTGGAGAAGCGTCAGGATCACGAGACAGCCTCCGGGGAACGAAGCGTACCTGGAGGCCATTGACAATAGACTTGAGACGGTCCGCAGGCTTCTTGGTGGCAAAGTCCAATCTAACAAGGGATCGTGAGCGTCTGAGAGCACCAACAGCAAGCGACATACACGTCTTTAGTCTTTTCGGGGGGAACTTGCTTGCGCATCAACTGGCCCGGAGGCACAACGCACAACTCCAAGGGAATCAAGGCGCCAGATCCAACCTTGGCCAGTGATGAGACAATATTACTTGAAGAGAGAAGAACCACACCTCGCAACAAATCACGTCAGGGAATTGCAGAGGCTTGTTTTGGGTGCTCTGGAAATATTCGGCGACGGTCATGGTCTGTCCCTCGCGCATTTGGAAGGTAAGAGAAGAGGCGCCGGCCGTGCTGAGCTTCTTGATCACACGAGGCGTCTGGATCTCGCCGTTGGGCCCCGCGTGAGTGGTGAGGACGCGGATGCCGCCGATGAAACGCTGGAGGCGCAGGCGTTCACGATCAGGGAAGCCGCGTTTGGGCGAAAGCGCGTTGGGGTCGTTTTTGCCGATGTACTCGAGGCAAAGACGCAGAAGAGGACCCTGGTGCAAAGAAAGAGGTTAGCGAAGGAGATTTGAGAGATGAACGGGTGACTTGCGTGCTTGTACATGGTGCCGGTGGAGATGTCGACGTCTATGTCAGTCAATGAGAAAAGAATAAAAAAGGAAACAAAAGAGGGACGGACTGATCAGCATTTTGCCCATTGCCGGACGAATGGATTGGAAGTACCCGCGCCCTGGTCGATAAGTTAGCGATGGAGGAAAAGAAGCGAAAAAGTATGGGACTTGCAGAGTTCGAGGCCAGCGCCAATATCTTTGGTCTCGCGGTTGGTGAAAAAGGAGCGGACATTAAACGGGTAGTTGAGCGTAGGTTCCATGCGAATCACGACGTTGAGCGCCTGGATTGAGGGCGAATGGTGAATATCACCATCGAATCGGAAAGGAAATGAAACAGACGGTGATGGCAGTCAGAACGGTATTGTCGTGGGACTGGTCGCCCGCAATGAACCGCTTCAAGACCTCGGGGTTGATTTGCGCGACGAGGGTGAGCTTGATTTTGTAGACTTTGGGGCCCTTTCCGCTGGTGGACGACGTGGCGTCAGCAAGGGTGACATCGAACTCCTGCGAGCCCGTATCGAAGGGGAGCTTCCGGATGCTGAAGACGTTCTTGCGGCCATCGTACACGCAACGAGGGGTGAAGCTGAGTGAGGTTGTGTGACTCGATGGAAAGAAAAAAATGAAAAAAATGGCGCACATCTGTGGCGCGACATGGCATTGAAGACGACGGATAAGGTCCATAGTCATCCTGGCGGGCAGCGTCTTCTCCGAGGGCGAGATGACCACTGCGAAAGCGTGAGTAGGCTGCCCACCGCAAGCCAAAGACAGGAACTGACCATCGTAGTGATAGATGATGGAAGAGGGGACGGTCGTCTCGAACGAGTTGACGTAGATGTTCACAGGCTGGCCGCCGGAGGAAAAGTCGGGTCTTTTGACGCCAACCTGGAGACTGTGTCAATGATATTCGGAAAGGAGTCCAAGGCAAACGAGACGTACGGTCGTGATGTGGGCTCCCGAAGTAGGAAGACCGACCTGCAAGGCGGTGAATCCAGCGAATAGCCGGTGAAAAGAGCAGAAAAGTCGTACCCGAGCACCGGCTGTGGTCGAAAGGAAAACAGAAACAGATCGAGGAGTGAGTACAGTCCAAGAAGGGAGGCGACCGTGACTGACCACCTAAAGAAGGCAGTTAGTCGTCGAGCTCAGCGATCACGCGTTGTACGTACCTGGAGGAGGCATGATTCGAGGATTTCGCGTTGGGGTTGGAAATTCAAAGTGGGTGCAGGGTTGCGCAGTAAAAACAAGAGTCTCTAGCTCAAAGGTTCCCCGTCTTTTGTAGTCGGGGCTTGAATTTTGACATCGGTTGAAGCAAGATGGAAGGCTCTGTATAAGGTTAAGTTCACGTAAAGTCTATATATGGCAATCTTTTACAATCCCACAGCGTTCCAGGGGGGCAGAAACACCCGGCTATGTATGCAAAGACTGCAAAATGAATGTTGTAAAACCTTCGATTTCTCTGAGATTTTTTATTCTGAGTCGCGTGGCTCAAGTGACTGACACACAAGTGCATCCGGAAGCGTCTCTCGTGAGTATCTGGCCAGAATAGTCGTGCAGACGAATTTCAGCCTTCTCTCCGAACCCGGGACCTTGTGTCGGCAATACGAGTCTTATCCTATCCTATCCTACCTCCCAGCTTCCCCCGCGCGACCCAAGTTACACGCTCAAGCGCCATGCATGGTCGCGGCACCATCATATTCTGTGCACCAAAAATAGGAGAAGAGATTGGAATGAAACCACTCGCATTCACTCGGGGTCGTGGTGTCCTCCCAGTTTAAACCATTGAACGTGCCCGCGCATCAGATACTATTGCGATCTCTCGAAAAGGCGCCCTGCTATCGTTTTGGTATCCCTACTGCTCCTAATAAAAAATATGTTAATTATTTATTTCGTCCTTCTGCGGAGCGCGGAGCGCGGAGCGAGCGCTTGCTTCTTCTTTTTCTCTCCTACGGCTCTGCTAAGACTAGCGTAAAAGGTGTGCACCATTAAATTATAAAAAACCATAAAGAGTTCTCCATCGCCAGCTTCTGTTTAGTTCACTCTCCCCTTGCTTACGCGTCTATTTCGGCGTTCTCATTAACGTCTCCAGGTGGGCCACGTGATCGCGCTACTCCGGGCCGGCGGTCCGTCCCACAGCGGGAAAAAGACAAAGCGGCGAGTCATTGCAAAGTCATTGTGGAAACCCATGTCGGTGTTTTTGCCTCTGCTGTCCGAGGAGGAGAGCGAGCTGCAGGACGCCCTGGCCCGCATCGGTCCCATCGTCTTTCCCTCATCGCGATCTCCCACTCTGCCCCTTCCTGCCCGTTGCTATATCCTCGTCGATCAGTCCCGTCCTTTCGTTTTGGACGAAGCTGTTTCATGGTTGGATAACGGGGTCGACAAGCTCGTCGTTCCGCTCGCATGGGCGAAGGAGCTCATTGAGCTCATTTCTTCGGAGAGATTGCTACTTTTGCTCGATGTTGGGAACGTCAGCGCGGTCTCGGACACGGTGCGGAATGGGGTTTCTGGCGTGCTGCTCAAGACCCCCGCCATCGACTTGGATCTGATTTCATCAATATCCAAGTTCTTTACTGGCTCTGCTATTCATGTCTTGTCCAGCTCTTCAGTCCCCCCGACACCATCATTGATTCGCGGCTTGCTTGGTATCGGGGCAATGCCCGTTCTCCCCGTCTCTCAACTCACACTCTCGGCTACCTCAGCCTCCCAGATAAATATCGCAGACGCTTTCCTGGCACCTGTTGTATCTGATCGCCAAGATGGCCTCTTTCCTACAGTCGTTTCGACCGAAACGGGTCATTCACTTGGCCTCGTCTATTCCTCTACGGAATCTGTGAAGGAGAGTATACTTACAGGCAAGGGCGTCTACCAGTCACGGAAGCACGGCCTGTGGAGGAAAGGGGAGACGTCTGGGGCAACCCAGGACGTTGTCAGCATTCGGTTGGATTGCGACTCGGACAGTCTCGAGTTTCGCGTCATACAGCACGGGGCCGGGTTCTGCCACCTCGATCGACAGTCGTGCTTTGGTGAAACGCGTGGATTGCCTGCTTTGGAGAACACGCTGCGGAGTCGCTTCCAGTCAGCCCCAGAAGGCTCATACACACAGCGCCTTTTCAATGATCCCGAGCTACTGCGTTCTAAAATTATGGAGGAGGCTGATGAGCTCTGCGATGCAGAGCAGAAGACAGACATTGCGTTTGAAGCTGCCGACCTATTTTATTTTGCATTGACCAAGTGCATTGCTGCGGGGGTCGGGATCTCCGAGATAGAGGCTTCTCTTGATAGGAAAGCCAGAAAAGTAACGCGGAGAGCGGGGAATGCTAAACCGGAATGGTCGAAGAAAGAGACTGCCTCCGTACCACAACCCGCCGCTTCAGAGCCGGAGGAAGACGCACCTATCCGTATGCGCACTTCCGACCTCTCTGAAATCTCGGCCGAGGAACGCAGCGTCTTGCTTCGACGCCCTGTTCTCAAATCGGACGAAATGATCAGCAAAGTGAAGCCGATTGTTGACGACGTTCGCACTCGCGGGGACATGGCATTGCTTGAACTCACCGCCAAATTCGACAAAGCGGAATTGACATCGACGGTCGTCTTCCCCCCTTTTGCAGCGGACACGATGGTCGTTGAACCCGAAGTCGCCGACGCGATCAAAATAGCATACGGGAACATTAAAAAGTTCCACGAAGCCCAGGCAGACACAACGACCCTTCGGGTGGAGACAATGCCCGGTGTCGTCTGCTCGCGATTCTCCCGACCGATAGCGCGCGTAGGCCTTTACGTCCCTGGTGGTACTGCCATTCTTCCCTCGACGGCCCTGATGCTGGGCATTCCAGCACAGGTCGCCGGATGCCAGGAAATTGTGCTCGCAACGCCCCCACGCCCCGACGGGAGCATCTCGCCCGAGGTCATGTACGTCGCGAATCTGGTCGGCGCGTCTGCCGTCTTGAAGGCTGGAGGCGCTCAGGCCGTCGCCGCACTCGCGTACGGGACCGAAACCGTCCCAAAGGTGGACAAGATATTCGGCCCAGGCAACCAATGGGTGACTGCCGCAAAAATGCTTGTCCAGAACGACACTGACGCGTTGGTGTCCATCGACATGCCGGCTGGACCGTCCGAGGTCCTTGTAAGTGCAGTGATTTGGCGACTGTGATACTGTCTCACCGGATCTCGCAGGTAATCGCGGATTACACGGCCAATCCCGCGTTCGTTGCTGCGGATCTGCTGTCTCAGGCCGAGCATGGTGTGGACTCGCAGGTCGTACTCGTAGCGGTCGACCTCGATGAAGATACACTGGCACAAATCGAGAACGAAGTGGACGTACAAGCTCACGCCCTGTCGCGCGTCGATATCGTCCGCAAATCTGTCGGCAAAAGTATCATCGTCAAGTGCTCGTTTGTAGAGGAAGCCATTGCATTCTCGAATGATTACGCTCCGGAACATCTGATCCTCCATTTGGAAAATGCAAGCGAGAAAGTACAGTACATCGACAACGCCGGAAGTGTGTTTGTTGGCCCATACACACCCGAAAGGTACGAAATCTCATTCACATTCATTTGCGGTACTCATAGACGATTAGCTGTGGCGATTATGCTTCCGGCACGAATCATACGCTGCCAACAAATGGTTACGCGCGCCAGTTCAGTGGTGTGAACACCCTGTCGTTCCAAAAGCACATTACGTCGCAGGAAATAACAGAGGCAGGTCTGAAGAAGCTCGGACCCGTCGTGGTGACGCTAGCCGACTGCGAAGGCTTAGAGGCGCATGCGAACGCTGTACGAATCCGTTTAGGTATCTGAAAGAAAAAATGCGTGTAAAGTAGTCTATTTCGAATGAAAGCAACCGATAAATTAAAAGCCTAGTTGGTGCGGTAAAGTGCCCGTTTAGCAACCTTGACGATCAGTGGAGTGTCCGGGAAAGCCAAGTTCTCAAGGTTAGTCGCGTACTAGAGAGAAGAGTTTAGTGGAGGTAGAAAAAAATTGTTCGTTGAACGTACCGGTGTCGGGACGTCAGCGCCTGTAACTCTCTCGACCGGAGCATCCAGGTAGTCAAAGGCCTCGCTCTCTACAATCTGCGCGCAAATCTCACTACCAACACCAAAGGCCGGGAAGCCTCCCTCCACGATTACAAGTCTGACACATAGTTTCAGCTGGATGAAAGAGCCGAGGACAGCATGGCTGACCTGTTGGTCTTCTTGACCGACTTGATAATGGTGTCGATATCAAGAGGACGGATACTTCTCAGATTGATGACCTCCGCCTTGATACCTTCCTTGGCCAAAGCATCTGCTGCCTCGAGACTGTGTGTAACCATTTTGCTGTGTGCAACAAGCGTGACATCGCTGCCTTCGCGCTCGACCTTGCACTTTCCGATCGGGATGGTAAAGTTGTCGGACATTGCCTCCGCCGACATCGGGAAGGAGACACCGTACAGCATTTCATTTTCAAGGAAAACGACGGGGTTGGGGTCGCGAATGGCGGACTAGAGTATGTTCAGCAAAAGAAAATGGACATTTGTTATTGCACGTACCTTGAGCAGTCCCTTGCAATCCTCCGCACTCCAAGGGCTAACGACCTTCAGCCCGGGAACTGACCCGTACCAGGCAGCATAATCCTGGGAGTGCTGCGCCGCGACACCAGAAGCAGCGCCGTTTGGCCCCCGGAAAACGACTGGACAAGGCACGTTTCCGCCGGACATGTAATATGTTTTGCCAGCCGAGTTGACGATCTGGTCAATGGCCTGCATGGCAAAATTGAAGGTCATGAACTCGCATCTGAAGAAAAGCGTCGCGTGAGCACGGAGCATATATACGCGCTCGGAGAGACGTACATTGGGCGGAGACCAGACAATGCCGCGCCAACCGCCAGCCCAGCAAAACCCATTTCCGTGATTGGGGTGTCGACGACACGCTTCTCACCGAACTTGTCAAGGAGACCCTTGGTCACCTAGAGAGACGCGGTTAAGAGTGACGAAGAGCAGAGACGCGAGGTGGAGGACCTTGTATGCACCATTGTAACGCGCGACCTCCTCGCCCAGAATGAAGACCTTCTCGTCGCGGATCATCTCCTCCTCCATCGCTGCGTTGAGGGCGTCGCGGACGGTCATCTGGTAAGATTTTTTTTCTGTATTTACGAACAAATCGTGCATAGAAAATAGCGTACGGTGTGCTCTGCCTCGGACGATGCATGTCGGCGAGCCCGGAAGGCATGGGCAGCCAGTGCCGAGGACGGGCGAGGGCGAACCAGACGAGTGAGGGCCAGCATACCCTTTTTTTGGGGTGAACGAATGAAGGAAGCAAAAGAAATGACTGCCGACTCTGCCCGAGATCCTTGATCCTTACAATGACCCCAACTGTTTTTGTAACCGGTGGTTCAAAGGCAAGGCACTCTTGCTCTCTCCCTGTGCGCTGCCAGAGCTCTGCTAGGGCATAGGTTTGGCGGTGGTCACAATTCTTCTGCGCAAATTTGCTGCAAATGTCGTTGTCTTGTCCCGCACTCGCACCCCAGAACTCCTCGCTCTCGCCTCGGACTCGCTCCTGCTCGTTGACGGCGACGTGTCTGTGTCTTTACCGTACTGGCTGCGGCCGCACCTGATTTTCTCTCAGCACGGACGAAGCGGCCGTCACGGATGCCGTCGCTCAAGCACTCAAGAAATTTGCCAGCATCGACGCCATGATTCTGAATGCGGGGACGCTCGAGCCCCTCGGTCGGATCACTTCAAATCCCGTACAGCAATGGAAAACTCATTTCGACGTCAATTTCTTCTCGCTGATAACCGCTCTCCAAGTCGCTCTTCCGGCCCTGCGCAAGAGCGAACTCGGTGGTATGTGCCTCGACTAGCTCATCGGTATCTTCATGTCCCGCTGTCTCTCAGGCCGCGTCGTATTCGTGAGCTCTGGCGCCGCCGTCAAAGGAACCGCCGGCTGGGGCCCTTACAATGCCAGCAAGGCAGCTGTGAACTCGCTCTGCCGGTATGTCTTCGACTACCGTCTCTTTGCGGCCCACCTCACGGTCGAGCAAGAACTCTGGGCGAAGAGGAGCACGATGTCATCTCAGTCGCTGTGAGGCCGGGTATGGTCCAGACAGACATGCAGGCAGCGCTCAGGCAGACCGGTGCTCCCCACATGACGCCCAAGGATTACCAGTCGTTTGTTGCCGCGCACACGGACGGAAAGCTGCTCAAGCCGGAGGATCCTGGACATGTTATCGCATCGTTGGCGCTGAATGCGGCGAAGAGTATGAGCGGACAGTTTGTAAGCTGGGATGCTCCTGAGTGCGCAAACTATCGAGCGGCGTGAGGCGTGTACGTATAGTGTATCCTCAATGAAGCTGCTGGAGCGTGTTGGCTGTGTTTATTGCAGAAAATCAGAAAATGTGGGTCAAAGCGCCTCGCTCCGCGGCATTACAGTGGCGCAGCCCGGATGCGTGGTATTTCTATCCGGGCGGAGAATTTTTCAAAGGCCTCAGATATAAAGGCAGTCAAGCAATGACCACTGTAAGTGTGTAAACAGAAGAACCATGCCCGGAACCGTCGCCGTCGCACACAGAATTCGTCGGATCGACGTGCACCACCATTTCTTTCCCGCCAACCTCGACAAAGCAAAGTCGAACGAAAAGGTCGGATGGCGTACGCCGGCAGAGAATCTCCCGTGGAGCCCAGAAATTAGCCTTCGATTTATGGACGCCTCCTCTATAGACGTAGCGATTCTATCCTTCCCTCCCATTGCTTCGGGCGCCATCAGCCAGGAGAACCGCGACTTGGCCCGTGGACGGAACCGCGCCATGGCTACTATATGTCGCGACCACGCACCCAGGTTCGGCTTCTTTGCGACCTTGCCATTCCCGGAGGATGTCGAAGGCACGATCCTCGTCTTTTTGTGCATGTTTCATTTGTTGAATGGACACAGGCGCCCTCGCTGAAGTCGCATACGTTCTTGATGAACTGAAGGCGGACGGCATCGCGTTGTCGTCGTCGTATGGAGAAGGCATGGACGCGGGTGTGTTCAAAGTTTCCAGACCAGATGTTTGAGTCCTGAAATCTCACGAAGCATACATCGGAGACGACCGCTACGATCTCATCTGGGCCGAGCTCAATAAACGCGGCGCGACGGTGTTTCTTCACGGCGCCCAGACTCCATCGTCAACCCCATACCCGCATCCGCTGCTCGGCATCCCGATAACTGAGGTATCTTCATGATCCTGCATTCCTTCGCCCATGTTTTCACGTCCGAACTAAAACCAGGTTCCAAACGAAACCTTCAAGGCTGCAGCACACCTCGTCGTGACGGGTCGCAAGCGCAAATACGCGGGCGTGCGCATTATCCTGGCACACTTGGGCGGGAGCACGCCCTTCCTCGCCTCGCGCGTCGCGGTCCTTTCTGGACATATGGGTTGCACCCTCAGGTGACCGCGTCGCGCTACTAGTAAGCAACAGAGGCAAATACTAATTTTTTGTATAGTCCGGACGAGATAATCGAGGATTTCAAAAGCTTCTACTACGAGACAGCGCTGAGCGCGCACGAAAGTACTCTCACCGCAATGGAGACGTTTGTGAGCTCTGAGCGAATTTTGTTTGGGACAGATTTTCCAGGTGAGCTTTCATCGGACATACATAGGTTGATCGACTAACCAACTGGCAGCTGCGAGTTCTGAGATGGTAAACTGGTACACAGAAAATCTGGAACAGTTCCATGCAGCAGACCAGGGGAAACTGTCCAATGTCATGTCTGCGAACGCTCTCGCCCTCTTTCCAAGATTTCGGAACGAGTAACCGATTACATTAAAAGCATTATAGTTAACGTACTCAAATAGCGCCGACTCTAGCTGTCGGTTTCCTCGAGCCATTGCATTATCTTGGCGTACCCAACGTTGCCGGATTTGAGAGCATCGCCATGCAGAGCATCCGGAGCGTACCAAAGGCCTTTCTTCACGCCATGCGACGTGAGATACTTCTTGACTCGCTGCATAGGGCCGTAAGTAAGAATGAGGTAACTCCCAAGAGCGGTACAGACCTCAGCGTTGATGATGTCGTCCGCACCGCCGAGGAGGAAAAACGTCTTAGACGGGTTCCGCGCGTTCGGGATCTCTTCGTACCACAGGGCATTGGAAGACCAGTCAAAGTGTCGCCGCAAGAGATTGGCAACACCCAACTCAGTGCCAACAAAGTAGCTAACCACCAGCTCGTAACCCTGCGGTATTACGGGTTGAGAACGATCATTACTCCGAGTTAAGGATGAGACTTGCCGTGATGGGAGGACGGTATAGAAAGTTATAACATGCATCTGGAATGTGGTGTAAGCCTCGTTTAACGGATGTTCAGCCAGCCTCTTACCACCTTCCCAGGAACAAAAGGTCACTGGGTCAACAAAGCACGAACGCGTAATCAATTCGGGGTGTTGTTTCAGACACCAAGCATGCAAGTAGGATCCGCTGTAGAATGTCAGGATGTGAAAGGAGCGTTTGGGCGGTCCAGACTGACTTGGAATGGCTCAGCATCGTGACCCCTGGGGATGAGGCATCAACGTCTTCCTTGCTCAAGTCTTCGCTATCCTTCGAGGGCAGGCTGACCCATCCCAGTTCGTGCATCAGCCCCGCGATCCTGTCGGCAAGATCTTGTCGGCATATCGGATCGATGAAGTGCGGATGGAAGATGTCCTGGCTGATATGGGGTTGCAGGGGGATTAACAATGGGCGATCCGAGAAGCGCAGGCGCAAATCCCGGGTTACAGGGTAGTATTGGAGAAGCCCGAGGCCAAGACCGTGAAGAAACACCAGCGGTCTTGGCCCGCCAATGGGGTCCCATTTTTCAGGGACATAGACCAGATATCTACTCCAAACAAAAATGAGAACGTGGTTCGGAATTGACCGAGCGACACTTACTCGAGACCTTTGTAATTTCCATGGCGCAAACCCCAATACTTTTGATACCATGACCGGAGCCACCGATTGATGCCACAAACGAGTGTGTAATAAAAGAATGGACGACTTTGAACGTGGACTTTGTCTAAGGTCATTCGCAGAGGCAGAGCGTTCGGGTTTGAGCCAGCAGGAATTCGAGTCCCCAGCCGTTTCTCTAGTAACTCTAGAGTTTCATCTAGGACTGCTTGATGCGAGGGCGGAATGTTGTGCAGTTCGTGGAGATCCTTGTTGAATATTGACCAGTAGATCCATTTCTTTACTTCTAGGAGCCGGATCGATGACCAAGGGACTCGACCGAACCACTGGACGGATTAATGATTATAACTTGAAAGGGGAGTTCGCTCACTGTTCGAAGTACGTTGCGAAATTCTATTCCACGGGGATCGGTGGACTCCAACTGCGTTATGGCTTCCGCAGGACTGTTGGGTCGGCCGGAATCCTCCTCAAAGTCGAAACCATCCTCTGGTAGGTTTGCCAGTCCAGCTTTCAGGACGCGCATAAAGGCAATTTGCAGTTGAAGTATATTGCCTGCTCGATAGTTTGATGTAGGCGCTATTGAAATCATGTGGAAGCCTTACCTGTGCCGTGCTTCCATGGCACGGACACGAGAGTTACGAGGTGGTAGTGATAGACACTAAACAAAACCTTCGGGCGCACTTAGCGCGCGTGCGTATTAAAGGGCAATGCAAACCTCGCACAGGGCAGCTCCAAAGAGAAGCTCCTCCTTCCATGTGTACGACGCAAACCCTGTGTAGAGAGACCAGAGGACGAATGCCCATGACAGTGGGGAAGCGAGGCGAAGGGGGGCTACAAGAAAAAGAGCGACAATGTAGAAAGAGAGGGTTCTTTGCCGGGGACTGTCGAGGGCCTCCGAGATGTCCAAGCCCATGGCCGGTGGAGGTAGAAACGGATACCAAGGAACGAAATTATGCGAAAGAGACTGATCTATGCCCGGACCGACTAAATCCCGGGTCTTTCCTTCCTTTCACCTTCACTTTCTCGCTCAGATGTTGCGCTCCGCACTCTCTTCCGTCGCCCGCCCGACTCTCGCGGTAGGGATGCCCTCCTCCTCTTGTTACTTTCCTCAATCCTTTCTAGAGACCAGCCACCACTTTGGCCGCTGACTTCGCCAAGGTCACCAAAAGAGTACGTACTGATGTTGCTCTTTTTCGATTGCCCTCAGACTTGTTGCTGTCCAGCCGACCACAAAATATGGTGGTATATATACCGTGCGTTTTTCTTCCATTTTTCCCGTGCTTCCTGCTCCATTTATTGCAGGTCACCCTCATCCCCGGTGACGGTATCGGCGCGGAAATCACAGACTCCGTGAAAGAAATTTTCGAGCACGTCAATGCTCCCATCGAGTGGGAGCAGTACAACGTGTCCGGCATTTCTTCCGAGGGCGAGGCTCTATTCAAGCAGGCTATGGATAGTTTGAAGCGCAACAGAGTCGGTCTCAAGGGTACGCAACACAACTTGGCTAAATCCCCCTGCACGCTGACACGACCGATAGGAATTCTCTTCACACCCATCTCCCAGTCCGGCCACATCTCATGGAACGTCGCAATGCGTCAGCAACTCGATATCTACGCTTCCGTCGTTTTGTGCAAGTCTCTCCCGGGATTCCCGACTCGCCATTCCAATGTCGATTTCGCCATCATTCGAGAGAACACTGAGGGCGAGTACTCTGGTCTCGAGCACCAGAGCTATCCCGGTGTTGTGGAGAGTCTGAAGGTCTCCACCCGCGCCAAAGCCGAGCGCATCTCGCGGTTTGCGTTCGACTTTGCCTTGAAGAACAACCGCAAGGTCAAGGGAACAGGCAATTTTTCTTGCATAGTTCTCTCATGACGAGTTTTAGAAAGTCACTTGTGTGCACAAGGCAAACATCATGAAGCTCGGCGATGGCTTATTCTTGAACACCTTCCGCCGAGTTGCGGAAGAGTACAAGTCTTCGGGCATAGAGTTCAACGACATGATCGTTGACAACACGTTCGTATATCTTTTACACTCCTAAACCTCGCCTTACGCGGCCGTACAGATCCATGCAGCTCGTGGCGAAGCCGGGACAGTTTGATGTTATGGTCATGCCCAACTTGTACGGCGCCATTGTTTCCAACATCGGCGCGGCTCTGGTCGGCGGACCCGGGATAGTGCCGGGTTGCAACATTGGATCAGTGCGTCGTTGTGTTTCAGATATAAAACGTTTTCTCATTCTCCCCAGGAATACGCCCTATTCGAGCCTGGGTGTCGTCACGTCGCCAGCGACATCATGGGTACCAACCGCGCCAACCCTGCTGCTATGATCCTCAGCGCCACGATGATGCTTCGGCACCTGGGGTAAGTGTTTCCCCGTCTTGCATGCGTCGACGTAACGTTATCTCGTCTCAGACTTGACCCCGTCGCCAACCAAATCGCTGCTGCGACGTTCGACGTTATCAATGCCGGTAAAGTGCGCACTGCCGACATGGGAGGATCTGCCACCACCTCGGAATTCACTTCCGCTATTATCAAAAGCCTGTAATACCTGCGCTGCAAAGATCTAGCGGGCGTCGGCGCCGGTTGTTGTAGACATTTAGATTACTTGACCATGGGACACATAACTTATCAGGACCAGGGTTATCAATTAGTGCAGCTTCGTCCCCTGCCAGGATTAAGCAAGCGGGTCGAAACAGCTCTAGATCTGGCTCTACTTACCGTTTCTCAGTCTGCATACATCTATAAGCACAGACGGATTCCGCTCAGAGAGTAGTCAAGGCAATGGCACTGCACAGTGCACCTTCCCCCGCGGTTAATCGCCATAAGCGTTCGTGCTGTATGGCTCAAACCGCCCAGTTTCTGCAACAACATCAGGGAATTCGGGGATCTTTGGTAAGGATATATATAGCCTTACAAAGCGCGCAATTCTCACAATGTTCACAATAATTGTGGACAATCTTACAATGCTTTAAATTGCAAAATGGTGAGCATGAACACTTTGGCAATGTTCACAAACATTTTGGTCCTTGTAACGTGCGCAAGCCATCTATTGCAATGTATTACATTGGGAGGTGTTTACATGGCGTTATAAAGAGGTGCAAACTCCCGCCAGGACTCGGAGCCCCGCCATATGGCTGGCTGGATCACACTTGAAGGAAAGGGAACGAATGGAAACGAAAGTGGGGGAAAATTGAGTATATTGCAAGCATACTAATCTACGTAGAACTAAGCTCCCGAAGTCAAGAAAATATGTAGACGGAAGCGCCGAAACGGCGAGGCGCGACAGATGAGCCGGCAAGAATCCGAGAGAAGTACAAGAAACGATCTTGCGAGTTGAAGATTGAGGACCTCGGGATTGGCAGCAAGTTGAGGGGGGCATTTGAGGCTTGAGGAAGTTCACGCGGGGTTGATAGGCATTCGAGACTTGAGGAGGTCCGCTTGGAGACGAATTCTTCACGATAGTTTTGAAGCTTCCATACGGCGGCGCCGAAGGAAGTCGAAGGGGTCTGGCCCGTTCTCGGGGAGCGAGGAAGTCGTGGGAGGGACAGCGAGCGGGCCAGCGAGAGGTTTGGAGGCGAGGGGCGGAGACGGTGGTGGGGGAAAGCAAAGAAGGACCTGGACCGAGATCAGTCCGTTGCGATGATACTTATATCATTTGATGGTCACCTGCCTGATCGATGATCTCAGTGATTTCCGGCATGGCAGCGCATGGCCGCGTCTGGCCGTGCAGTGTGGGTGTTGAAACGGACTTAGGCTGAAAACTGAAAGCTTAAGGTTCGTGAGTCGGACTCGGCACCATCGTACTTACCCGCTTATTCAACCAATGTATCAATCTACTACCTCGGTCTTTGTACCACTCACCACAATCGCGCAGCGCAACTTACTTGAGGTTAGGATTGATTCAGTGAAATGGCGCGAGAGGATGTTCAAGGGGCGGCAAATTGCATCCAAGATCTGCTGCAACTTACTGCAACTTACAATCGGTCCTACCATAATTGTAGCTCTTTGTGATCATCCCCAAATTATGTGGTTTCTTGCAATCCGTCGCAAACCTGATGACAATCTTACAATGGTGTTACAATGTGTTCCAATGTGGCGGCAAGATTGCGGATCAACTGTAAGCATCACAACATCAACTATGATTTTCCCGAATTCCCTGATGAATGAGCCAAGAATGAGTCGTAGGACGGCTGCTTCGGCCCGCGCAAAAGAGTCAGTGCGCGGCGTGTTACTTGTGAGTTCGTTAGCAGAAGATCTCTGTTCCTCACACATTCGCGAAAACATCGCCGTTGAGCAGCTTGTCGCTTCGTCAGAAAAGGTCATAACCCCGGACAACGACGAGTTCGGCGAATGTTTTCCATGGGTGATGAGAGTGGTCGAACAACTGCACGCGGTGGATGCTGAAGGTTGTTGATATGGATGCGCTGGAGAAGGAGTTCCGGGAGTTTAGTGAGGGAAACCGTGCCTACGCGCGGAGGGATAAGTTTCCGAATACAACAGTGTCCCAGTACTGCCAATAACCTAAGCGTCCGTAGATGGATTATAATTATAACGGTCAATGCACAGTCTCGCCCAAAAATCAGTCAAGACTTTCTGCCCAGCCCCATCGTGGTTCTCCTCTGCTTCTGCTGCGTATGCGGTAAACTCGGTGCGGGCCCTGTCCCGGCCTGCTGTGCAATAACCGCACTCGCCAGCGTTCCGCTCTGTCCTCTTGCACGCGGATTCAAGGGAGACAGAATGGCGCTCCGCGCTGACAAAGGGCCAGGTGGCACCGCTGACGCTGGTGGGACGTTGATCTCCCCAGTGACCTTCCTCCTTACCCCAGGACGCGAACTCGACGACCGCCCAGGCCGCTCCTCCTTGTCCGAGTCCGAAAGGCCCGATGAGAACGCCGACGCGTCAGTCCCCAGCGCCTGCCGGCGCGACTTCTCGTGCTTGGACTGCACGGAGCGGAAGTGAAGGAGGAGCTCCTGCCATTTGATCTCATCGCGCCCGATTTTGGAGCGGGCCCCAATTGAACCCACAGCACTGCGCAGCAAGAGTAAAGTCAAACGTTGGTGTGGGATAAGATGGCACCTACGGTTTCGGTGCAATATGTAGGAAACCCGCAGAATTGACTGCGTTTAACCGATTCCGGAGGGACACGAACGCAGAGCTCTGGGGCAGGAGCATCAGCAGCCCGTAGAGGCACTTGAATAGATAAGGGTATCGTTCGGGCTCGAGAAGCTGCAGCCGGATATCTAAAATCGAAGGAAAAGTCGTCAGCACATGCCCTTCTCCGCGATTGAAATGAAACTCGCATGTGAACACGGGCGATTCTATTAGTTGCACCAGCTTGTCTACCTGCACCAGCATCGGTACAGTGATTTCCAGATCAGCACTTGCACACATCTCGCCGTAAGTGCGGTTCATTTCTTTGGGTGAAACTGACGTACAATATGTGCAGAAGATTGGACGCGTGCTCGTAGGCCTGGGCCAGGAGGCACAACGAAAACACGGCGACCGCGTTGTGGCACCACGAGCGGTATAGTGTTGTGAAAAGCGCCTGACCGTCTTGCTATATGCGAACGAGGGATCAGCAAACGGGAATGGAAGAGTAAATACCAACTGTACCCGCGTCTCCAGGCTCTTTAAGCGCTTGCGGAAATCCGCCAGTTCTGGCGAGGTGATGAGAATGATATTCAGTTTTTGAACGATAACGCTGGCGAATTCAAGGTCCTATGCAGTATGAGTTCAAACCCAGTACGCCAAAAGAAAACGACCTACGTCCTCCTTCTCCAAGATCTCCGCGAATGTCCGGTATATTCTCTCGGTGTTGAGGTTGAGGCACAGTTGCCGAATGATAAGACTTCCCCTCGTCTCGAGCAGTCGTCGGTCGGTGCTAAACAATTCTAGAAGATTGATCATGAACGCCTTAAAATAGTTCTCCTCCGAACTCGACGAGATCTGTGCAAGCAGCTGCAAGTCGTGCTTGATCACCTAAAAATGGTCAATACAGCACATCAGTAGCACCGAAAAAATAAGCCCACCTCCTCCGAGCTATCTGACAGCGTTTTGAGCAGCGCAGGGAACGTCCCGTCATCCATAGCCAGAATCTGGTGAACACTTAATCTAATCCGAATCACCCGCATGGTCAAAATCTACCTTCTTCGGCGCCTTTTGATGGAGCATAATAAGCCATTTCAACGCCGCCACGCGCGTCTCCTCGAACTCGCTCAGGAACTGGATAGTCAGCTCGTTGACCGTCGCCTGGTAGTCAAACAGATCGGCCTCTTCCGGCGGCATCGTGTAGGGTATATTGACGCTGTTCTGGCCCGTCTGACTGTTGAACGACATCGGAGATTGAGGCCGACTGCTCTGCCCGCCACCGCCGGGGAGGGATGGCGGGCCCATGTCGCCCAGCCGGGGTGTGAGATTCGGGTCGAGAGCAGAAATGTTCGTCCGCGACCGTGACAAAGGTGGAGGCGCGGCGGACGTTGGGGACGCATCAATAAAAGGTTCGGGACTCGACACATCTCGGGTCGATTCCTTACCCGTCGTCGACTGTCTCGACGCGGAAGAATTCTGTGTAGGTGACCCTGGTAGGCGGGGAGTCGCGGAACGATCTGGGACCGGGCGCGAAGGTGGTTCGGCGGGTGACGGTAGTGCTTGGATTACGTTGAGCAGTAGCTTGTTCGTTTGAATCGCAGCAGACTGGATCATCGTGACGTGGTGGGCGAGATTGGGGAGAATCGCGGGGACAAGGCGTGGGGTAAAGGGAACCATCACTTCACTCGTAAAGCTCAGGAATTCGGCAAGCCACCGCAGCGCGGTTGACTGTTGAATTTCGTCGTCTGTACAGCCAAATTAGTTGGGGTCAGGGGATGGGCGGGGTCACCAACGTTCTCCGTCCAATTGCTGGATCAAAATCTCGATCATAGCATCGTAGTCGATTTTGACCCCTTGTCCAGGAACCCAAGCTGCACACAGTATTCAACGTCAAGCAGAACTACGCAAGTACAATCACACACCTCCAGTGTCCCGATAATCAACTTCAGGGGCCACGTCCTCCTTGAGCGCCGATTCGTCGCCATAGGCGGAATTGTCATCATTGTCCCCGATGAATGCTGAGCGCTCAGAGTGGTCCACGCTGAAGTCGGGGAGCCTGTCATCAGCGCTGAAGTCCGAATGTTGTATGCTTTCGCGCTTCGATTTGATGGACTTGGCCCGCTCCTCTGTACGTTTGCGGACTACGCTGACGTCCCTAATTTCGCGAAGAAAATCGGCGAGCAGTGTTTCGGTTGCAACGCGGACATCTTCTGTTGGGTCCGAGAGATATTTGCTATTGCCGTATTAATTAGAGCGCGCCTTCCAAAAAAATCGTAGAGATGCTACTCACAGCAGCCCGTCGAGGAACTCTGGGAGATGCGAGATGAGCTCAAGCTCTGGGACCGAGTCCAAAACGTTGATCCATGAAACGAGGTAGCTTCGTGTGAACGGACTGACGACATAGATGCGGTCGCGAAGTAAGGGGATAAAGTGGGCGAGGGAGAAGGCCTTCCTAGCCGGCATGTACTCGCTGCCTGGCGCGTCTGGGTACGGTACCAGAACACCCTGCACCTCATCGCGAACCTTTTCCGTCTCCGGATAAAGCGGAATATAGACGGACGCGGATTCAGCAACAATATCTTTAAGGAGCCGATCGAGCAATTCTGCGCCGTTCTTGACTGACAGCTCGGAATCAGCTGCAAGCTGCGAGAGTTTGAGAAGGTGCAGCGACGCGTTGATAGGTCTCGCACCTTGCTCAGTGCATCGAATATCTCGTTGAAATACACCAACACCTCGCCCTTGGACACCTTGGCGATGTTGTACAGACATTCCGCAGAAAAGTAGCGGATTCTATTCTCGGTGTCGACGAAGCAGTCGAGCAGTGGGTGCACGAATTTCTCCATGTACGGGGCCACATCGACGCCAAGGGCAATCGCCGTCCCTGCGAGGCCTATGAGACCGCCGTTGCGAATATGCAGGGGATTCGAGGTATTATTGAACATGTCGACGAGCTGGTCGATGATTTGGCTGATCCTGCGCTGGTCCCCCTGCTGGTGGCATTCTCGAATTTGCCTGGAAGATAAAATGAGACGCGGGGGCGGGGTAATTACGGTGCTTAGCTCACTTTTCCAAGTCGAGGGCGGCCGCCTTTCGCTTCTCGTAAATCTTGTCGATGAGCTGCTTTGCGATTGCGGTCTCTGTGCGCTGTGTTAGCGTAATGGAACGTGTCCCCGGCGTGGTTGAAGCACTGACCCATGTGTCTGCGGCAAGACGCAGACGCCTTAAACAGGACGCGTCGAGGTCACAGCCACTCAGTTATCTCCCTCTTTCCTGCACCATGATATCACTTGCAGGGACTTTGCTCCTTGTAACACCTTTCGCGCCTTCGCTCTTTGAGTCGTGTCTCTCTAACAGCTACTATGGCAATTTTCTGGATGGTGCTATAGTCAATAGCGTGTTCAGGCCGGACGTCGCGTGCGTCGATTCCTGGTCCTCGCAGGCATTGGCAGCGTCGGCTTCCATTGCAGAGGTCTCCCAGGACTTCCAGCAGCTTGTCTGGGTAGAACAAGAGGCGGTTGAACCCAGCCTGTTGGCCGCAACTCGTTCGTTCCGGAACGAGTTCGATGCTTTCCTGCAGCGGATCACTACCCCGATACGGGTGGGTCGCGACCAGGAGGTTCTTGCTGCCCCGCAGGCGGAATACGACATTCTGTACCGCACTTCTACTGCAGCTTTGCTCTCGGTGTCAGAATCAACCGCCAGGACAATCGATACTCTTCTCCCTCGGTTCTGGAAATCCACACTTGTCCCTGCTGCACCGGTCAACTTCCTCCCGGTACCCGACGAGGCGCTCAAGACAGTCAAACACGTTTTGGCTGGCCTCAAGTTCAACCCGGAGGTGGCCGCCATCGTGGAGAGCATTAGCGTTCCCCAGATGATCAACGACATTCGCTTCCTCACCGGCGAGGACGGCGTCTCGGGTATCGTGTCGCGCCACTCGTTTGCTGAGGGCTCGCGGACTGCTGCAGATTGGTTGAAGGTATGGCACTACGCCGGTGGCGATGATACAATCGTAACTTCGCTCTGTAGGCCCGCTTAGAGGACACTGGCGCGACGTGCGAGCTGCAGCCGTTCCTGATAGGCTTTGCCCCCAATGTTGTCTGGTAGGCTCGTCGTATTTCTGTACGAAAATCTGGAGCTCATAGCCGCATACATAGCTCTTACCCATCCACGGTCAACACTACCGCCACGGTCCTCCTGAGCTCACACTACGATAGCCGTGGCTCGTTCGGAAGCACCCGCGCACCTGGCGGCGATGATGACGGCTCTGGCACCATGGCCATTCTCGCGATCGCCCGCACCATTGCGCGCAAGGGCATTAAGTTCAACAGCAATGTGCAACTCGTCACTTTTGCCGGCGAGGAGCAGGGCTTGCTTGGCTCCAAAGCATATGCACGTAAGGCTCGTACTGGCCTTTACTTGACTCCAGTTCATTATGTACCAGGTATCTTGCGGGATGCGAACGCCAATATTACGGTCATGATCCAGGCTGATATGCTTGCGTACCATGCTGAAGGTCAGTTGGTTGTATGATTCTATGTCCTGCGCTGACGCCAGCACAGGTGAACCGCCGCAACTGGGCCTGCCTGAAACGTGAGTTTACGAACTGCGTGGTGCCGCGCGTATTAAAGTGTGGGCCATACAGCATCGGGACCACGGAAGTTACCCAACTCGTGGCGAATGTGTCCGCACTTTACAGCCCGGAGCTTCGTGTTGGCTTTACTGCCGTCAGTGCGAGTGCACTTGACGTTGATACCCTTTTCTTATGTGCCATTTTATTTGTAGGCGTGCTGCAGTGACCACCAGGTGTGTTTCGACTGTGTTCTCATTACTTCCAACCTAATCAATACCCCGAGTCCTTCCACGAGCAGGGCTTCCCCGCGACGCAGGTCTTCGAACGTGCCGGGCCGAGTTCGTCTCCCTTTCTGCCCTCCGAGTTTTTCGCTTATGAAAGTATTCTAGTCGCGGACCCGATGTACCACAACAGTGGTACAACCACCTTCCTCCCTTCCTAAAAAATCATCACCATCTTAACACTTTTTAGGCGACCTGAGCGACCGCGAGGGGTACGACTTTGACCAGGTCAAGTCGATTGCGAAAGTGCAGGTCAGTATCATCAGTATTCCTTCTCAGTGAAAAAGCAAAGCTGATTTTCGTGTGCCCAGCTCGCGACGCTGTTGCACTCTGCGGGCTACGAGTTGGAGTCCGAGAAGTAGATATCATGTTGTAGATTTTACCGCACAATAACCGCGCGATACCGCAGTTCTCCTTGGGTTGCCGAGTTTCATGAAAGTCGTCCATGGCTACCATCCAATAAACGACCGATCCTCGTGAAACGTTCTCAGTCGCAGAAGTCCCGATTTGGATTTGGAAATAGGCGTGACCTTACGCTGACTCTCTCTCAAACGCTTGGACCACGCCCGCAGTGGGCGGACCCTCATGCAGGGCATCACGACCGTCTATTGACCTCATATCCTCCCGTTTGAATATACCAGCAAACCGCACAAGAAATGCCGAAGGACCTACTGATCGTCCCGGTCCTCACTCCTGGCATCCCCCGCTTCGCCGAGGTCCAGCAGAACGCCACCGCCCAGGACGTCGTTGATGCCCTGCTCGCGATAGATGGCGTCAAGTCAGAACTTCTCGAAGATCTTGAGGACCAAGGGTGGGCGCTGCAGACGGTTAGAGCCGAAGATTCTGGTCGACCATGGGAAGAGACAGAGCTGGAGGCGCTCGGTGACGGTGCGCCTCTACCATATATCACGACGTATCTGTTTTAATTTTTATTCCAAGGAACTCTACCGCCGACGACCCCCATAGCGCCGCTCTTGAACACCGTCGCGTCCGCAGAAGTTGACGCAGCTCCCGAGCGGAAGTTCTCTCTTTTCTCCTTGACGAGACACATACAAGGAGGGCCTATGCTCCGCCTTGTCTCGCTCAATCCAGCGCTTTCGGTGTCAGTTGCATTTCTTCGGGTATGGGAGATCCACGACGGCTTCCAATACAAACTCTTTATCACGAGGAACACGACGGTCAAGCAGGTCGTGGATGCGGTTGTAGAGGAGCTTGGCCTTGCCACTACCCTGCCGATTCCGGGAGGCGGCACCCTGGAATATGTGCTCGAGGAGGTGTGGACTGATGGAGACGCGTCCAGTGCGTATCCGGCACAAATTTGCAGTCATTCCTCAACTTATAAATTTCCCAGAATCGTCCAGGCTTCCTGGCTCGTCCCTCATATATAACATCGTGGGATTCCCGTTCAGCCCCAACCCCTTATCGTCCACGGCGCGCCGGTCCTTCCGGTTCTGCGTGCCAGATGAGTGGTACCGTCGGTCGAAATCCCGAAATCTCTCTTCTACGTCGTCCATCGAGCCCTCGGAGTCGACGATTCGAAACCTTGCGTCTTTGCAAGAAGAGGAGGACGAAGAAGATGAAGGGACTGCTAAGGTCAAGAACGACACGAGATCCAGCGGCGGAGACGAGGCGAATTCCGCAGCTCAGAACCGATTATCGACAATGTTTGATGGATGGCTCCGTAGTTCACCATCGCCAGCACCAGCAAGCCCGAGCCGCAGCAGCCCGAGTCGCAACAACCCAAACCGCAATAGTTTCGCTGATAACCGTAGGAGTATTGTGAGCGAGCCCAAGCTCGTTCCGCATTTTACTGGCGGAAATCTGAAAGATATGGGAGCGGTCGATGAGGACCCGGAGGGCTTTGACGAAGCTGCGTTCGAAGCCATGCTGGTACATTCCTCCTCTTATACAATCCGTTCAAGTACGCTAATCATTTTTGTAGGATGACCTCGGTTTGAAAGGGGAGAAGCGTACTCCCATGTACAACCTCGCGCCAGAACGGAAGCGGTATCTATTGGGTCAAAACCGGCAAGCGAAACCCAAACTCTCCTCGAATCCAAGCTATGCAGCATCATACGGTCCTGCGAGTGCTGCCGCGTTATTACCTCGTCTCGTTCCCCAGTTGACCGGCGATAGCCTCATGCGTCGATTCTCGATAACTGGATGGGGCGCGGCCTCACCGGCGACGCCGAATGTAGCCGAGGAATCCGGGAACTTCGATGGAGAGCTTGATCTGAGAGCCAGCGGGAGCACCCTCGGAAAGGCGCAGGCTCATACAGAGAGAATTGTAGAAGAGATGCAGCCCCTGCAGCCGCAGAGTACCGGCGGTCTCTGGAGTACCTGGTGGACGTCTTCTGGCGGAGACAAGGGCAAAGAAACCACCAAGTCGGCCAAAGCGTACGTAGATGGTCTGCGGACTAGCAAGGTGGACATGAAGCTCGTTAAGCATCTGATATCTCTGCGGGTGCACCTTTCGACTGCGAACCTGGTGTGGATCCAGGAGTTTGTAGAAGGCGAGCACGGGTTGGACGCACTCGGTACCTTACTTTCTGGGCTTGTGGCGAAAGGCGGCAAGCGACGGAATCTGACCGAGGCGGAGACGACCGTGTTGCTTGAGGTCATCAAATGTCTCCGGGTGTTACTTAACACAGAGGTATGCTTGTCATATTACACAGAAGGGCCCGTGTTTACTCGCCTTTTCAGCAGGGCTTTAATCAAGTCTTGTCCTCGCCGACGATTATCACTCATATCGCGTATTCTCTCCACGCTTCCTCACCAAAGCTGCGAACTCTGGCCTCCGAGTTGCTCGCTGCCATTTGTCTGCTCTCGCTCACCGATGGGCATAAGGCGGTCCTTGCGGCGTTTTCGGACTATCGAGTTGCATTTGACGAGTCCTTCCGGTTTGAGACGCTGATAGGCTCCTTGCGGCTGCCGGATCCCAGTAGCGACAGCGAGAGCGATGATGCGTTCGAATTCAGCAGCGACGAGGAGGGTGTCTGGGAGGCCCGCACCGCGTCCATGGCGCTCATCCATATGCTTGTGAATTCCCCAGAAGCCCTTGAAGATCGTATTCTGCTTCGGGAAGAGTTTGGGCGTCGGGGTCTGAATGAGGTGGTCGTGGTATGGCTCCCTCTTTGTAGATCGACGCATTGTTTTTGACTAGACAATTCGTAGGCTCTCCGATATATCAAGCCCCCGGAAGCGCTGCTCACCCAGCTGGATGTTTATACGGAGGAGAAATTTGAAGACGAGCAGGACATGCGGGAACGTGCACGGAACCTTATGAGTAGCGGAGATGACCGCGTCGGACGTTCGGATTCCGAGGTTGCCTTGGCGGATATCCTTCGCCTTGCGAAGCAACACGGGGAGATATACCCAATGATGATGGACATAATGAACCACTATGGCCAAATATTGGAGCGGGATGTGGGGATGTGGGTGCTTGGTTAACCGTATCTAAGCCTGATACTGACGCTTTTGCGCAGACAACTCAAGGCGGATTTGTTCACCATTCTGGATCGATTTGTACAACAGGCGGCGATGCTCAACGATTTGTCAGCATCATTTGTGAGAAAATCGGGAGTGTACTAATTTCGGTGCAGTGACGATAGCTGGCACGTATTTATGAAGCGCTTTGCTGCTTCCGTGGTACATATCACGGGGCAAGAACTTGAGGTCAAGGCTATCTCCGAAAGTGCATCTGACACCATCGTCGAACAAGAACTTGAGTCCTTAAGGACTAAGTACGAGGAACTTAGCGATGAGGTACGTGCTGTTGGTGAACGAATCTTGGTCTTGGTCTTGAATTTCAGTCTAGCGAACCGACCTGCGCAACAAGCTTAACCAACAGATTGCAGAGATGAATACACTCAAGTCCCTTCCACTGAACATCCCGGCACCACATGCCAAGACCTCTGGGAAGGCCGGTTCTGAGGTCCGAATCTCAGCCAGCTTATGTTCGTGTTTTAACTTTAACGACGCCTTGCAGCATTTCCACGGCTTGGTGCAGCGTCTGGTTCAGAAGGAGAAGGAAGTCTTGCAACTCCAAGCTGATGTTGATCGTCTCAAGGCCCAGAACCCCAGCGAATCCAGGGAGGCTGTAGGCTACTCTCCTCCTCATTGTGTTCAATGCTGACGTCTCAATGCTCAGGATGATCGTGCCAAGCGTGACCGCGACAGAGCGAAGTGGAATACATTGCACGACGAGATTGCCAAACTGAAAACTAAGGTTGAATGATCTATCCCTTGATTGCAATGGGCTAGATCTCACGTATAATAGATCGGGGAATTGGAGTCATCTGTGGGGATCAAGGACAAGGAGATCCTCTACCTCAAACGAGCTCTCGAATCGGTATATACCCGCTTCATGTCGCGAGAGGAAGCGCGCGAAGAACATAGAGAGGCCGAAATGGACGCCGGCCTCATGGCGTCGCGGACAATCGAAACGCTGAGCCGCAAGGACGATGAAATCGCGTCCCTCTGCATTGAGGTGGCTGAACTAAAAGCCAAGTTAGCCGCGAAACCGAAGACGGAGAAGGAATTCAAAGCAAAGTCTGCGCCTCCGCCGCCTCCTGCGCCCAAGATGCGGCGTTCTTCCACTGTTCCGTCTGGACCTCCCCCTCCCCCACCGCCGCCCCCATCCCGGTCGGATAGTTCTCCGGGGCCTCCGGCGCCACCACCACCACCTCCCCCGCTGGTTTTGTCTCTGACCTCGATCTCTTCGCCTCCGCCCCCGCCTCCCCCCCCGCCCCCACCGCCCCCTCCAGCTGCGTCTGTCAGCGGTCCCCCTCCACCCCCTCCCCCTCCGCCGCCCCCGCCACCTTCGTCTGGTAACGGTCCGCCCCCGCCCCCGCCACCTCCGCCTCCGCCTGCACCTTCTGGTGGCCTACCTGCGCCCCCGCCCCCGCCTCCTCCGCCTGGTTCAGGTGGACCGCCACCACCGCCACTCCCTCCGAGCTCCTTCCAGATGGGCCGTAAAGCTGCTCGGCCCGCTAAAGTGTTAAGAGCCTTGGACTGGCAGAAGCTACCCGTTCCGTCCGTGGCGTCCACTGTCTGGGGTGAGACTGCTCCCAGCATGGAGTTTCGCATGGATGACTTGGAGGCCATCTTCACGATCGATACAACACCCTTGAAGTCGCGCAAGAGTGAGCGCGCTCCCAAGAAGGATTCTCTCTTAGATCCTACAAGATCCAGGAACATATGTGCGTCCCGTGGTCATTCTCATTGCCAATCTCACCATTACCCAGCTATTGTGTTAAGTAATATCAAGATGACTTTCCCCGACATCAAGAGAGCCATCCTGGATATAGACGACGAGAGGTTGTCCCTCGATGTCCTGGAGAGGCTCAAAAACCACGTACCAACTTCGGAGGAGGTAAGCTGCCCTACGTAACATTCTAGCTCCGCTTCAACTCTTTTCAGATCGGACGCCTCAAAGGATTCGATGATTTGACGATGTTCTCTAAAGCTGACCAATATTTCGGGGAGGTGAGCCTCCGCCAGGCGCTTGATCTGCGGGAGCTTTATCTGAGGCTTACCAGGTCATGACGATACCTCGGCTCGCCGAACGCTTGACTTGCATGCTGTTCCGCCGCGAATTAGAGCTGAAACTCGCAGAGACTCGGCCGCAACTACAAATCCTTCGAGCGGCCTCCCAAGAGTTGCGTCAGGCATCCAAATTCAAGCAGGTTCTGCAGGTCCGTCTCGACACCCCCAATATTTTGCAACTTATTCATCCCACAAAGGCTGTCCTAGCCGCGGGCAATGCGCTGAACGGTTCCAGCTTCCGTGGTGGAGCTCGCGGCTTCCAACTGAAATCACTGGCCAAGGTATCTTGATCCTTGTTAACATGATCATAAATTTGACAAGCTTTGCAGCTGAAAGATTGCAAGCCTGCCAGCGGATCGGATTGCCCGACTCTCTTGCATTATCTTGCTCGTGTATTGATGCGGACAAATTCATCTTTGGTCACCTTCATTGACGATCTGCCCCATCTGGAAGCTGTCGTGCGGGGTGCGTTTTATCCCAAAAAAAAACTTCTTCATCCTAAGACTTCATTTAGTCTCTGTACAATCTGTTGCCCAGTCTGTCAACTCTCTGGACTCTGGCTTGAGCCAGATCAAGACCGAGATCAAGCAGCTCAAGTCATTGAGAAGCTTACCCGCAAATGATCAGTTTGTCCACGTCATGGAGGTATTGTTGTTTGCCTGCCTCCGGTCTCGGAATCTTATCATTCATCTTCCCAGCCGTTTGTTGCTGAAGTCGGACCCAGCGTCAAAGCCATGAAGCACATGGGCGATGCTCTTCAAGAAGAATATCGTTCTCTTTTGGTTTATTACGGCGAGGACGTTGATTCTCCGGACGCCCTCGATCCAGAGAAACTTTTCCAGCTCATCTCGACATTTTCATCCTCGCTTCAGGTGAATTTATGATTCGTGCCCAGGCATACACCAGCCTAATTATGAATGCAGCAATGCGCTCTTGAAAATCATGACGCCGAGGTGAAGAGGAACCCGGCAATCAAGAGACCCACTATTGCAGAACCGTCCGAGGACGCAGCATCAGAATCTGTAAATTTTCGCTGTATGTTACCCGCGCTCGCCGCTCACACACCACAGACTGTCAAGATAGTGGCACAAGATCCTTCACCTCGATCTCTCGCTCCGCCGAGATCTCAGGGCCGCTCAGTCGGCAGAGGCGACCTGGATCAGGCTCTTCGAAGCATGAGAGAAGGGAAACGTAGGGCAAGGCCATCTAGGCCATTAAGTAAGATGTTCCTGGATGGGGGTGGAGGCAGGCAGAGCCGCATGTATGACTGATTCACGACTCCCCACGACCCGTACGAAACGGCATACTGATTTCCATCTATCTGACCATACATATCTACTACTTATCACATTCAAGCTGTACACGACGAACGAACGATTCACGGCATCATTGTATTGTTTCCAACAGAGCGAACATGTTTTAACTGTATAGATCCGAAATAGGATTGCACCTTTAACCCAACCACTAACCAAGCCCGGTTTCAACTCTGGGCTCAACTGCTGCCCTAATCCGTTTGTACCACCGAGCCCCATTTTCAACTAGGGAGGTATAATCATCGGCCAGCCGTCCGGCGTTCCGGCTAAGGACACGGACCGCATCAGTAGCGCGTGACCGCGTTTCCACACGGGCCGCAGTCGGGCCGAAGTCTAGCACTATTCTTGAGCACTTATCGGCGGAAGGCCGTCTGGGTCAGAACGAAACATGTTCTTCTGCATCCCCTCCAAATTTCTGCGATCTTTTACCCAGCCCGAACTCCCAGAATTTGACACCAAGGAAAAAGCCCCGCCTTCCCAGCCTTCTCGTTCTGTTCTCCGTGGTTCAGGAGCGGGTTCAGCTGCAGTCCTATCCCGCCTCCGAGCTCTACTCACCGAAAACAAGCTCGACGCATATGTGATTCCGAACGAAGATGAGCACGGGAGCGAGATTCCGGCTGCTTCAGAGTTGCGTCGCGGGTTCATGACTGGGTCAGTACGACTGGAGTGGATAACAACGTCCTAACTCCTTCTTGGACAATATCAGCTTTCATGGCTCAGCTGGCCTTGCCTTGGTAACTCAAACCGAAGCCCTACTTTTTGTTGATAGCCGCTACTGGATTGCGGCTGAAAAAGCCATGGATCCTACGTTGTGGGAGCTACGCAAGGTCAATGACGGCCCTCCACCACAGACAGTTACTCCAACTCGTTTGTAGTTTGATCCCCGTGCAATGGTCGAAGGGGGCTTTCAGGATTATCTGTGCAATGTAAGCCTCATCATGCACGAGCACGTCTACACTATCGAACGATTAGCAGATGCCGGCCGGGAGTCGCATCGGCGTCGACGCTCGTTTGATACCACCTGCACTCAAGACCTCACTGGATGCGGGTCTTCCTGCAGGCTCGAAACTGGTTCCCCAACTCGAGAATCTGGTTGACGAGGTAAGAATTCCAACGATGTTCTGAATGTAAATAAGCCTGAACCGTCATTCTAGGTCTGGCAAAACAAACCCATGCGGTCTACTGACCCCGTGAATGTGCATCCGCTCAAGTTTACTGGTTAATCCCTGTGCATTCAACCGGATGAGATCTCTCTTGACTCGACCGTTTCAGGAAGGGGTGCAAGCTCTAAGCTCGCTGAACTGCGTGAAACTTTGGCAGCAGTCTCACCGACTGCGTCGGTACGATTTCCCTATATTTAGCATATTCATCTCACTGAGTTATCGCAGTATTTGATTAGCCCGTTAGACGATCTTGCCTGGCTTCTAAATTTGCGAGGAAACGATATGTTCAATCAACCGTTCTTCTACGCCTATCTGTTCGTTTCTGCAACGGATGCTGTCCTGTTTATCGATCCAAAGAAAGTAATGTCTGAAGTTGGAGACTACCTCACCGACCTCCGGGTCCGAACCCAGGCGTACGGGAGCGTATGGGACTTCCTAAAGGCAGAAACCAAGCGCGATGCAAAGGCAAGCGCGGAAGTGGTAGTGTGGTCCCGTCCTGACTGAGGTTGCAGTCCAAAGTTCTTGTCGATCCCAAGGCGTCGTATGCTGTTATCCAAGCGCTTGGAGTACGTCTTTCTGTGCATCTCTTGGAACAACCACAAACATCGTACAGTCCAAGGCGACTGTGATCGCGTCTCCGATTAATGCTGCCAAGGCCATTAAGAACGACGTGGAGATACAGGGATTTTACAACGGGAACTTGCGTGACAGCGTAGCAATGGTATGTTATCCCTTTTAATGTTTTGTGTTGTTCAAATTTACTCCACCTCGGCTAGGTGCGCTGGTACGGCTGGCTGGAGGAGCAGGTCGTCAAGAAGAAGGCGGCTGTGACGGAGTACCAGGCTCAGAGAAAGCTCAACGAGTATCGGTCCATGCAGAAGTATTGGGCTGGGGAAGGTAGTTTTATCAGGTTTGTCAAGCGCCGGGTTTTCCTCACATTAGCTCACACACAGTAGTGCATACGGGCCTAGTGCAGCCCTTCCTCAGTCAGACTATTCCTTTAGCGTGTTTCCCCCCTCTGAACCAGTTCCAGTTACGAGGCCGAGGAACATGGCTCCCTTGTAATTGGGTGGGACGCACCGTATCTAATGTATTTATTTTCGCATGTTACCTGCACTACAGCTGACTTCCCAAAGCGACTCGGGCCAGCAATATCTCGACTGCACCATCGACACTACACGGTGAATTGTGTCACATATACGCTGCAATTCGAAGCTCACATGCGCGAATGAAGTACTGTGCACTTCGGGAAACCTAGTGTGCATACCCGCTTTCTTTAATTTTCGCGTGCCTGAAGTATACCCCAGCTAAGGAGCACAAGCGCGCCTTCACGCGTGTTCTGCAAGCCCACATCGCGGTCGATTCACTGATCTTCCCAGCCGGGACCGCCGGTACTAATCTAGGTATGTATTCGTGCGCGTTTTCAAAAGAGTTTGAAATGACCGCAATCCCAGATGGCATTGTACGGCACCACTTGTGGAAGGACGGCATGTGTGTTGTGCGGTGTCCTAGTGGTTGCTTTACTAACTAATCTCAAAGGAACTTTGGGCATGGACCCGGACACGGTTCGTCATCTTGTCATCATGCGGGACAAATCTCACTCCTTCCTTTTTATAGGAATCGGCAGGTGAGTTGGCCTCAACGATTCTCATCAACCACCTCAATCAATCCTTACAGCTACGGAGTTGTCCATGAGAGTGCGTGTCTCCATGCTCATCACACTCGGTGCACAATAACTGTTTGCGTGTAGGCTCCACAGGGATTAGTGTCCCATTCGTTTTCAAACCGGGACATGTCGTGACAAACGAGCCCGGCTTCTACGACGAGGGTAAGTTCGGTTGTCGTGTCGAGTCGACCATCGTCGTAGTTAAGAAGAAGGTACTATCGTGATGTCGTTCTGTGTTGAGAATTTTCTCAACCAGTTTTAGACACTTCGGGAGTTTGGCGGCAGTACCTGGATGGGCTTCGACCGATGCACCATGGTACGGCGGCTCTTCAGATCCTGGCGACTGAGCTAACTTCGTCTCACAAGGTCCCGATCCAGAGCAAACTCGTCGATTTTTCGCTATTGACAAAGGAGGAAATGATCTGGTTGGAGGCGCACAACAAGCTTTGTTATGAAAAGCTGCAGCCGCTGTTGGAGAAAGCGGGCGATAAGCGCGCCGCGGCATTGCTAGGGCGCTTTTTCTAGGCAGAGATCTATTCAGTTGAGGACGCCTGTACGATGATCGAATACTGTCAAATGGAATTTTTGTTGCAGCTTCTCACTGACGAGAAGTAAACTGGCCCATGTCGTTGTTGCCGATCTCGTTCGGTGCAGATGGAAGTCCTCCCCTCATTCTCGTTCATGACATCTCTGGCTCTCCGTTCGCGTACCTGCCGTTCGGATCTAGCCCTTCCCTTTCCCAGTACACAATTTACGGAATTTCAGCACACTCAGAATCCGAGTCCCCGCAGAAATTTGCGTATTCCTCAGTGTCTGCATGGGCCGAGGCATATGCGGCTCTCGTCGAGTCTGAGCTCCGAGAAGAGATTGCAGCCGATGGGCGCGTCTTCCTCGGTGGCTGGTCACTCGGCGGCCTGCTCGCGGCCGAGATGGCACGTATATTCGCCCGGGGGTCCTCGAAAAAAGTACAGGTCGTAGGGCTTGTCCTTATCGACACACACGCGCCGTGGAACGCAATGCTGCGTATGGGCCTGCGAGGCTTGGAGGTAGACGGCACGGTCATCGAGTCCCTGTATTTTCCCTTGGAGGAGATGGGTCGCATCGTGAGACTACTGGAGGCTACGGATCGCGCTGCGTGGCCCGGGATAGAGCGCACGGGGTGCTCAGCGCGGCTGATTACGCCCAATGTCGCTGGCGCGAATGGGCTGGAGGAATGGTTTCCCGACGACCAGCGCATTCGACGGATTGGCCAAGGTAGATGCGGCCATCTTACGATGATGAGAGAAGAATGGATTGGGGAAGTTATTGCGAGTGTACAGGACGCTTTGAAGGAGATGATGAACGTTGTAGCAGAATAACGCAAAGACCGCTCCAGCCCTTGACCTCAGCATCGTGGCGCGAATCGAAAGACTGAAAATCTTTTGGGCGTTTGACGAGTTTGCTATCCATCGGGATAGTTGTCAGTTCTTCACCCAAAAAAACATCACATACAAAGCAAAGAAAATCTACAAGTACATAGGTACAAGGAGTTGAACAGATATGTAGCTGGATAGCAAGGAGAAATAATGTTTACTCAGAGCTGAGAAGTCAACGAGGAACCTTCCGTATCCACAGAGGGATGGACCATATAGTAAAGTTTGATATTATCGCCTTCGATAGGCTGACTGTCTTCGTCCATGGAAGGAAGCGAATCTTGCACGTCACCTTTGACCTCGAGCAAGTAGTTATCCTACGCATCGTGTCAGAGTTACTGCGACTATATCCGCCACGATAACTCACCTTGACCAATTTCCGGATCATTTTGGTGATGAGCTCCCTCTCATAGTCGGCGTCACTGGTGTCCTGCATTTCGGATTCCTTCTCCTCCAGGTACCAGTCGATCAGGTCTTCCCGAGGAACACCGAGCCCCGTCTCTCGCTCCTGTGATGCGATATGGAGGACAATGAGACTCTGGAGGGTCATGTACTTGTCGTGCGTAATGATCATCCGCCGTTTCGGAGCAGGGGGAGGGGCCTGGTCACCGACACTCGCATCGACCTGGTCGGACTCCGAGTCCGCTGAGGGCTGCTGCTGTTGTTGAGGTACCGGTAATGAACTCGCTTCCATCTCGTCCATGGCCTCCATTTCGGCGGCAGACATCTCAATGTCCTGGCCATCTTCGTTGTCGTCGCCATCGTCAGCGGTTGTCTTTGGTCGAGCGTCCCCGCGCTCCCCTTCCAATTCCTCTTCGTCGAAATCGATATCATCTTGCTCAACGTGTATGATGGACTGGCGCAAAAGACTGTACGCTTCCCGCACGAAAGCCGGGCTTATCTGTTCATAACAACGTTAAGAAGGTTCGGAGAATTTGAAGTATGAAACGAACGTCGTTGGTACAATTTGCACGCGCAATGGCTTCACTCAGTCGGATCATGCTCTCTAACTGACGAACAGTTATCCTGTACGAGTTTCTCCCGGCACCAGTGGCATCATCTTGTCTCAGAAGGCGGTACTTGTCCACCAGAACGTCCGCAGCCTCGGGAGTGAGCTAAGAGAAAAACGTTAGGACAAAGAATGACATCGCAAAATGAGACATGCCTTGGGATTGAACGTTCTTGCAAAGCGAATATACCTTTGCAGGGTCTCCGTGCTGAATTCGGGATTGATAGCTTCATCCTGGAATCGATGGACATTAACGATATGCGTGGCGATGTTCAAATCCGTTTTTTCGTCGCATTCGTCCAGAACAACGAAAAACAGGTCGAAACGACTCATGATTGGCGCGCTCATTTGGACGTTGGCGCGCAGTGACTTTTTGCGATCATATCGGCCTCCTACGGGATTGGCAGCGGCGAGGATAGATGTCCGAGCATTAAGCGTCGCATGAATACCGGCTTTCGCGATGGAGATGGTCTGCTGTTCCATCGCTTCGTGAATCGCAACCTGGTCCGAAATATCCATCTTGTCGAATTCGTCGATCGCGCAGATACCGTTGTCGGCCAGCATCAGAGCCCCGGCTTCGATCGTGAAATCGCCTGTCTCCTCGTCTTTGACGACAGCGGCGGTGAGACCAGCAGCTGAAGATGCTTTCCCTGACGTATACACCGCTCGAGGCAAGAAGGAACAGACATATCTGGGCTGAATCAGTGATGAATCCACTGAATCTTAACGGGCAAACTAACTTCAAGAACTGCGACTTCGAGGTTGAGGGGTCACCGACAATGCAGATATTGATGTCACCACGAAGGTGCATCCCTTCCGGCGTCTGCTTGTGCACGCCTCCCATGAGCTGTAGCAGAAGACCTTTCTTGACGATCTCGTGGCCATAGACAGTCGGCGCAATACTCGCGACCAAACGAGAATAGATATTGTCACCGTCGATCATCGTCTTGAGTTCGTCAAACTCGGGTCCGGTAAGAGTGTCGAGGAAGGCGTTCCCGCTATCTTCTCCAACGTCTTCTTCACCTCGGACATTGGTTCCACGCTACAAAAGAAATGAGATTGCTGACGTTGCGCGCAACAAAGAAAAGGCTTGCTCGGTCATCAGAGTCAGTGACCATGCAAGCGAGGAAGGCGGTTTTGTACTGCAAATCCCGCACTCCCAAGCTTTTGAGTCCGGTAACACCACCCCCAATCCCACCAGTGGCAGCGCGTCCTCCACCTTTGTTCGACTCTCGTTGCAGTTGGGCTGCGTTGCCACCAGGTAGACCCAGCTGGCTGACATCTGGCACCACGATAAATGTGCCAGTGAAGACGCACTTGTCTCCTGCCTTGGCACGTTCGACCAATTCAGACCTCAGGATTACATCCAAGGACCGCGGCATGGAGCCAGTAGGAATTTCAGAGGGATTTTCCTGGATGCGGACCTTTTGCCAGTCCGTGAATCTGGAGGTGTCGATCTGAAGTTTCCACGCTGTACGATTGCCGCATGTGGCATTGGGGCATAATGCAGGCTGAGGGTGATTAGACAATGAGGGCATCCAGCGGTCGTCGACTCACTTCGGTATACTTGAACTGCTGCTCGATTTCATCGACGTAGCCCGAGCAAACTTCACAAACGAAGCTCCCAAAGAGGAGCTCAGGTCGGACCTCGCTTGTGCGGGTCACTGTACCACTGATGCTCAGTAGGGTGCCGATTTTCTCGGTCCTTAGATTGCGGATTCCAGATACCAACGGAAGATGGTAGAAAGCAACGTTGAAGTCGCGGGACTGCAGGTTTGCAGAGTCGGTAGTGGCGGCACTGGGGTTGATTTTGAGATATTCGGGCTCGAACTCGGTGACGAGGTTCAAAAGAGCGCGTCGTATGTAAGGCAGAAGCCTGTAGTACTGCTTTTGTATGGCGTCCGCCAAAACGTCGTCCTTCAGAAGAAGGTGGGCAAAGTCGATGTAGAGGGTGGTGAGCTCGTATTCGCGCATGGTGTGGATTTGTTCCACATATACCACCTCTCCTTCGGGCACATCAGGTGCATCACCTTCAGAGCCAGGAGTTGCAGCTAACGCGACATCGAGCGTAAATCTATAGACGCGACTTTAGGCGATAACAATAGACGCGACGGGTCAGCTCACGTCTTGACGAATTTCTCAAAGGCCTCGACAACACTCTCTCCCACAGCATCCTTTACAAGAGGGACATCGGCGCCCTGGGTTCGCGGACGTCTTCGCTTTCTGCCACCAGCGGCCTCGTCTTCTTCTTGAGCCTGAGGCTCATCGTCCTCCAAGGAGAGGGCATTGGGCGCGGGCCGTGGGGCAGCAGATCTGTTTCTAGTAGGGCTGGAGGGGGTCGCGTTGGGCATGCTGCTCGGGGGGATTCCGAGCGGAGAGCTCGTGGTAGCCATAGTGGAGGACGCGAAAATGAGACGCGACGAGTCACACTCTTGTGACACGCTTTCCTCTCTACAATAATCTACACCATGGACGACCTCGAGCCTTTGGACCTCGGGTATGTCCAGGATCGACTCTCGCGCCCTCCTTTTGTCCCCATCGCTGGCGTGATCAACGTCCGGGACTTAGGCGGGCTCCCCTCACAAGTCTATCCGAACCAAGTCACCCGGCCACGGTATCTCTACAGGTCTGCGGAGCTCTCAGGAATCACGGAGGAAGGCAAGCGCTCTGCTTATCGAGACTAACCCTCGTCTCACAGGGATGCGAACTAGGCAAGGCTCAATTCAAAGAGCTGGGGATCTCACAAGTCTTTGATCTGCGGTCCGACACCGAGATCGCAAAGTACAACAGTCCCCTGCCGGAAATTGAGGGCGTCAACATCAGTCATGTACCCGTCTTTAAGAAAGACGACTACAGCCCTGAGATGATGGCCAAGTGCGTACGTTGCGGCCCTGCACATATTCTGGACTGCGACTGAGAAATGATATACAGGAGATATCAACTCTACGCCAGTGGTAAAACGGAGGTATGTCTTTACGGACCGCTCCATCTTGCTCTCGATCTTGAACAAAGAATCTACCAGGCGTTCATGGAGTTGTATGTGTTCTCGAACGGATGGTCTGTTTACCTCGACTTCTTCCTTTCCCTCCAGGTACTCCCAGATACTGGATCATGGTGGTCCGGCATTTTCCTCAATTCTCCGCCACGTCAGAGACAGACCAAACGAGTCCTGTATATTCCATTGCACTGCCGGTAAAGACAGGACAGGCGTAATAGCGGCTATCCTGCTCAAGGTGGGTGTTTGGATGATTGCTCCTCGGCCCTTTTAACTCCCCTATTAAGCTCGCGGGAGTGGCCAACGATGCCATCGCGGAGGACTACGCTCTGACCCGAATAGGCAGAGAGCCAGCGCGAGCAATGATTATCGAGCGGCTCTCAAAGGAGCCCCTTTTCGCTTCGAATAACGAGGCGGCACTCAACATGTTCAGCTGCCGGTGCGTTTCGACGGTCTCCTACTCTTGTACCAGCTCATGCTGGTCTCAGGAACATCACCATGTCGGCGTTTCTAGATCTACTAGACACAAACTATTCGGGTGTCGAGGGGTACGTGAAGCGCTATTGCGACCTCACAGATGAGGACATCGTCACCATTCGACGTAATATACTTGTTCCCGCTGCCGATATCGTCCGGAGTAAAGGTTAGCTGTAGCAACTTATATTGTATAGACCACGCTGTATCCCTGCCCTAGCTAACATCTTCTTACTATACCATGTCGCTTTTCGTCCTCCCTACAAAACCGGATCGGTCATGCGATTGTCTGAGGGATGGGGAAACTCACCGGTACTCGAACATTAGGTGCGCAGCAGCGAAGAAACATACAGACACCCCAGCCAAAAATCGCAATCCTAGACAAAGTTAGACCCTATGCGCAACAAATGTTAAAGTGTACCTTCTGCAGTACCGAACATCTGATCTACAAAGTATCTCGTCCCATCGAGGCCGAGGACGAAGCCCACAAGGTTCGCAGCCATCATCATCATCATATTAAAAACAGCTCCAAGGGCACAAACATGTCGGTACCACGGCCGATGTCCGTACTGTAAAAACGTGATTTATTACTGCTTGAAGAGAATAATGGCCAGAATGCACCTTGGATTCAGGAAGCACAGTGCGAGCCGCAAGTTCTGGTACTACGAACAAGCTGACGAGCCAACCCCACGCCAGTAGGCGTAGAGTCAGGTCATGCCAAAGTGCGACGAACGTGAAGACAAGCAGCGTGTTTAGAGCGACGTTGTCGGTTCCGCCGACAGGGATGTAGATGTAGCTTTAAGGGCGCGTGAACTGGCCGGGAAGTAGGAGAGGAAATGGTCGAAGTACCGTAAGAGCCAAAGATTGTAGCTCCGATGCCAACTCCTCCAGAATCCGAGTGTCGAATAGTTATTCGCCATGCACCTAATCATGTTTTCTGGTGCCTCAATCCCAGCCGCCAGTGCCCACAGGCGGAAGAATCGCCAGATCAACATGAGCTAGCGAAGGAAAATCAGTGCTATCCAGGGACAGAATAAGAGTGATATTCACCTTTAGCCAAACGATGATGAGATTCCAAAAACCGATCATGGCTATCTGGGCTGGTGTATCGCCTATCCAAGCTTTTGTATCCTTTATTGCAACGACATACATGAAATGCAAGATGAATTCCATGGTAAGCATAGATATGAGGAATCGAATGGCGTATCCAATGACAGTGGATCTGGCGATATTGAGAGGTTTTCGATGCTGATGGCGTGTCAAGGGTTGCACCGATATTGAAGGTCAACCTACCAACCTGCCAAACGTAGTCATTGAAGGTCACGATAGGGCCCGCAAGGTAGAGAGGCGGGTAGAGCGCGTAAGACACGTAATTCAGATACGAGTACCTGGCCGTTGGGTGCGACATAGTCTGGCGTTGCTTGTCGTCGAGTCCAGCCAGGCCCTGATTGTAATTCATAAGCCCAATTACGCGAGGTGTTAGAAGAAAACATGCCTCTGAAGGAGCTGGCGTAGCATTGCATGCCCAGTAGTAATCCATGCTGAATGAAACGAGGCGAAGCATCGTTATATTGAAGTTAACGTGCCAGCGAGGATAGATTCCGCCAAATGAATCCTGCACGTATTTTAGAATATAAACCACCAGGGTCAATAAAACAGACCAGAAAAGCGAAGGGGGACCCCAAACTCCCAAAGGTGTACCCGCTATACCAATCATTCAGGAAGAGAACGGCCACGTTAAATATCCAACTACAAAGTGGACCAGCTTTTGAGCCACCAAAACCCTTGGAAATCAAGTAGTTTCCGGTAAGAATGGCAAATATCTTCAGAGCACTTGTTCCATGCAGCGCGGCAAGCATAACCAGGGCGGCACCAAAGTTAAATCGCAGAAGATACGTCTCGTCCTGTGAATTTGGGGCCGCCGTATGGAGTCGGGCTCGGACAAGCTTTGCAAGGAGGAAAACTCCTGCACCGAGCGTCAATGGAACAAAATTGTCTCTGAATCCTCGATACTGGGCATCACTATTATCCTGAAGTGACTTAATCGCAAAGCCCGACGCAAAAGACTCGGCAGCTTACGACCGGGCGACCAAGCATCCAGCCTTGGGAAATCCTGGAGCGAAACCGCGGATAATTAGGATGCGTTGCTGCATGACGGTCAGGCCACGTCGCCGATGAGGACTGCCAGCCAACGCACGAGAACTCAGAGTGATGGGTATCCATCCCATTATGAGGACAATTATAAAGATGAAGACTGCGTAGATTCTGAACTCGACGGTCTTCCATCGGGCTGGCTGCGGCTCCTGCGTGAGTGCTCGAGCGCGGCGCTGAGACGTGTCCGGAATTTGGACAGTAAGGTCTATTAAACGCATGTGTTTGGATTCTGTTTGTTCTAGGTGAAATGGCGATATCCCTGAGGCTTGCAAAGACGCGTCTCTCATTGAGTTTGGATGAAGGGAGTGCAGGCGCGCAAGGACATGGATGAAGGTTTGAGGATACGCTGATGCCATCATCAGATTCACATCACACGACAATTTATTTATTGGGCTGCATGAGGACACGACACAGAGTCTGTGAGAGAGAGGGCAGGGAATTCGTAGCGCAGAATATAGATGAATCCAAGAGGCAGGACAGTCCAGAACTAACGTACACCGGGTTTGCGTTTCGGTGACTTTCGTTATAAACGGCGCGACGAATTTCATAAACACACCCATTCTGCATAAGTACCCATCCGTCGTTGCCATGTCCCAGTTTTTCTTTCTCTTGCGCACCAGCCTTCCCTTTTCTTCACCGAATTCATTCATACAATGGCCACTTTGGTTTTGGCCGCATTTGCGCACTTGAGCGTTCCTTACGCCGGACTGGCTCCGAGAAGAGCATCATCATCCACGGTCGCCCGGGTGGATGGAGAAAGGGAGAAACGAGCAACCCTTTCCGCCGACTCCACCCCATCCGCGACACCTTCCTCGTCACCATCACCATCACGGCGGTCGAGCATTTCCCCCGAATATTCACGCCCCAGGTCCATCGTTGGCACGCTCGTCCATGTCGATAGAGACTGGCAGAAACAGTTAATAATTCCCGTCGACCTCTCCGAGTCCGTCACCGCTGCTTCACGGCCGCCAACATTGTCCACTCCCACTCTGCTCTCTTCTCCCAGTCAAACAAGGCGGTCGCGGTTCCGGAGAAGCCTGAGTGCAGGGAATGTGGCCACTATCTTGTGTGGGTAGCGAGCTGAGGAACGACAAATCGACAGGCGAATGAGATTCGCTGGAGGAGTTCTCGAGATGCAGCGCCGGGAGAAAGACGTCGAATGACTGTTCGGCGATTCAATTGCTAGATCTGTCGATTGCAGCGATTTCGCGATATATACCCAGACACGACGTATTACCACCGCATGGTTCGTCGGCTCGTGCAAGAAAAGGTCTGTCAACCGTGAATGGGAAGAGAGGACGTTACAGCCTTGTCACGATTCACGAATAAATATCATTGATAGAGCCTGGACTATACTGGACACCTAACGCGACAACTTTCAGACGACGACATGACTAGGACGATCCTAGAAGAACATGTTCGTAGCTTCTACTAGCAATAAACTACCGAGTTCAAAAAACGCAATGTACTAAACTCGTAATAGTATACCCTTTGACAACGTAGCACAAGCGCAAGCGCTCACGGGCCGCGCCGGCTAGATCGATTGATGTGCAGCACGGGCGTCCCGAATCGAGGAGCGGTAGCAACAAGGTGCTCCAAGCTGACAAGTTGTGAAACATCACAGCCGCAAGCATACGCCAGGGGAACGGCATGTCTTGGACCCTATATAACTCGGCGCTCGCAGCGGCGAACCCATAATCCAACTTTTACCAGATCCAACATTCGAAACTATGGTCGCGAATACTACACACTTGGGCGGTACCGCAAAGGACATCGTCGTCGGACGCGTCTCTGTACGTCAATACGTTCTGGACGAATACTGGCACTGACCGCACCTCCTAGCACGGTCTCATGATGATGGGGTGAGTAGTTTCATTGTGCGACCATTAGACGCGGAATTTAACGCGAAGCGCGCGCGCAGGCGAGCGCCCGAATCGACAGACGAGGTGTGCTTCGAGTCCATCAAAGCCGGCGTCGACGCGCTGCCCCAAGGCGCCAAAATGTTCTTAATCACCGGCGAGTTCTACTCGAACACTTGGGGCCCTGAGAACCTCGAGCTGCTGAGCCGCTTCTACGCAAAGTACCCCGACTACGCGGACAAGACGTTCCTGTCCGTCAAGGGTGGGCTGAACGGCATGGACCCCGACTCCTCGTACGCATCCTCTGCACGATGAGACTAAGTTGTGCGTCACAGAATGGAGAACCTGCGCAAGTGCATGGCCACCGTGCAACGCGCGCTCGGCCCGCACAAGAACATGGATCTGTACCAGCCCGCGCGCGTAGACCAAACCCGGCCCATTGAGGAGAGTATGGCGAACCTCGTCGTGCTGCTCAAGGAGGGGCACTTCTCGCATATCGGGCTGTCGGAGTGCAGCGCGGCCACTCTGCGCCGGGCGAATGCAGTGCGTCCTCGAACTGATCCTCTGCGCTTGCGGTTAAACCGCAACGACCGAAGGTATATCCGATGACAGCCGCAGAAATCGAGATCAGTGTGTGGGCCTATGAAGCCGAGACGAAGAAGGTCATCGAGACCGCGCGCGAGCTCAACATATCCGTCCTCGGATACTCGTGGGTGGCACCTTCTTGAACGGTCGAGTACGCGCACTGAGTCGCTTACATCTCCCTCAGCCCCGTCGGCAAGGGCTTCCTCACCGGGAAGGTCAGCAAGAAGGATCTGCCAGAGGGTGACTGGCGCGGACACCTCACGCGTCTGAAGGATGAGAACCTGGACCACAACCTGAAGCTCGTTTCCAAGCTCTTCGCGCTCGCTGAGAAGAAAGGCGTCACCGCCGCGCAGCTCGCGATCGCATGGGTCGCCGCGCTCGGCCCCCACGTTATCCCGCTCCCTGGGTCCTCGTGCGTGCCATTCTCTGATCCTAGTGAGCACCCACTGATCATTCTTCTCTTGCAGAAACGCCACACGGACGCTGGAGAACTGCGAGGCGGGCGACATCGAGCTGTCGAAAGAGGAGATCGCGGAGCTGACGGAGATGGCGGATGCGGTCCAGGCGGAGGTCAAGGGTGATCGCTACATGGGCGGCCCCGAGCAGGAGCATCTTTGAGGATGAAGCAGGACCTCAAATTTGAGTGCTTTATTGTTCCATCCAGTGTGTTTGGGAAATGCGATTCGAGTCGTTCCGTGTGGGTATTACACTTCGTACTGCGGCGGCGTTGCCTTCCCATTATGCACTTTGGTTGGCAATGCCGTGTAATCAAATTCCTTGAAAGCCCTACGATTGGTATTTTATTCCGTATAAGGAGCGAATACCCGTCCTTAACACCTGGAACAATAAAGTGTCCAGGCATAAGGCTGTTTACAAGCAGCGGTTTACAAGTTACTAATTTCTACCCACTAGACCGCAGCTCATCCTACATTAATGTACGACGGTGATGGCCAATTTGAGGGGCCGTATGAAAGATAGTCGTTGTTATGTTTTATCAAGCTCACTGAGGTCGATGTCGTCGAAGGTGGAGTCTTGGTCCAATGCAACTTCATATTCTTCCAAGGTGAGCCCACGAGCCTTTTTCTGAGGCGGTTCCGGGTCTTCTTCTTGCTGTATTGTCGCATGGTCAGTCATCACGACCTCACCAACGTTTCCTGCAGGCTCGATGACACTGATCTTCTTTCTGAGAGCCAATATCGTCTCGCATTTCACTTCCGCTCGTTCGCCCCATCCCTTGACCTCTGGTCGGAACTCCGCATACAGTCCCCAGGCTTTGGCATTTATCTCCTGCGGAGTATAGCTCTCCACCAATAGCCGCAGAGCCCCGATGATATGCGGAGTTGTTTGCCGCAGTGCGCGTGAGATGTAAGAAAAGGCGGTACTGGGCTGAACGGCGGTACCGTTCGAAAGTGCTCGCCATTGAGAATTTTGTGTTTGGTACAGCGGGCTATCGAACAATTTAGAAATGGGTGATACAGCGTAGCAATGCTTACATTCTGGGAGATAGTGACCGCTAGTTCAGCTACAGGAGCGAGAAAGAACCGGCAATCTCACCGTCGTCCCATCAATTCCACATATGGCTGGGATCCGACTTTGGAAGCCTCGGCGGCTCTGTCTGTGCCGTGTTTGTAGATACCCATAGAGACACCCTTGGAGATGGCATTCATCTCAGTGTAGACCGTTGCTTTTACAGCAAAAGCGTCAGCGCAAGCAACAAATCCGGAGGCTTGAAAGCTAGCTTGCCGATACTGAGCGCTTCTTCACGCTGAAATCCGAGACGCTCAGCAACGAGAGTTGACCAAGCAGTCATGAGAGGTGCGCGGTTTACAACCGTACTCTTCGTCTTCAAGACCTGAATCGAATTGGTCATCCGATTTTTATTGGAGACGAGCAGAGAGACTTCTTCATCCAGGATTTCATCGAATTCGAGGTTCCCGACGTCGGCAGATGGATCCTTCGGAACAGGCAAGAATTCGTTTCTATCATCGTGCTGTTTGCGCTTTCTTTTTGTGGGTGTCGTCTGGATATACGAGTGAATCTTGCAGCGTGTGTGCCTTGAGACTTCGTACCAGAACTTCGACTGCAGTCATGCGCGGCTGTGTGGACGGCCCAGCCAGTGCTGGATCCAGATTGGAAAAAGCACTCTTTGATTTGTATCCAGCCTTCCGCAACGTAGTCATTATCAGTTTTCGAGACTCCTTATCGTCCACTCCAGAGGCCATTAGTTTGACCTTCATAGAAAAGGAGGTGAAGGAAACTGAGCGTCAAGATGAAGACGGAGCGCTACCTCATCCAGTTCAGAAAGCGCGCGGGGTGTGCCATGGTCCTTGTAACTGAAACGTATTTGAGCCCTTGACTCATGTGCGCGACGGCGGCAGCTCGACATTTTACCAGCGACAGCCATAGCCTTGGTCATGGGCACATTGTTCGATGTGAATATCTTGAGAAATTTCGGTAAGGGGATTTTGCTCTGTTCCATTTGAAGTGGTGCAAGTCAAGACGCGCTTCCGTTCCTCGGCAAAATCCGGCCGGCGATCAAACGGAGCCGACAGGCGACTTGAGTGTCTATCTAGTATCTCGTTCTAGGACATGAACTCTCCAATTTCGCTGAATCGAGGTTCAGCAAACACCCCTCCGCTGCCCTCTAGCACTCCTGCTGTGTCTCCCACCAAGACGGATCAAAATATCCCAGACACGTACTACGACGATGCCTATGAGAATGAGAGCGACACCGAAGATGTGCTTGGCAAGTTTGCAATCCAGAATCAGTTGCCAAAAAAATACAAGAAAGAGGTATCCAAGAATCCATTCACCGAATGCGTGAATGCGTTGACGCATGGACTGCCAGGATTTAACAATCCGTGATTTGCATAGTAAGTTGACGCAAGCTTGAGGAATGTTGAAATTCCTATTATTTGCGCTCATTCCACCAGGTCTTATCCACGAAGGCATGATCGATCTCAATCCGCCGTACCAGCGGGGCGTTGTGTGGCCTCTGGCTAAGCAGGCCCTCCTCATTGACTCCCTCTTTCGCGACTTCTACATACCGCCTGTGGTTTTCGCCGTAATGGAGGATGACGACGGTGTGCCGACACGGTGTGTATCGTCATGGAAACATCCGTCTTTCACTCAAAGAACGATCAAGGGTGTGCGTGGATGGAAAACAAGTACGTCCTGTTCTTGTTCAAGACAAAATTAACCTTTTTTGGGTAGCGCCTCACTAGTATCCAACGGTATTTTTGCGTCCTTCGCTCGCTCGAAGCTCCCTTGAATACCCGTTTGTAGTTTCCTGGATGGACAGCTTCCATATATCCAGTCGAAAAAGCAACAGTACTACTTTACCTGTCCAGACTCCGCAAAGAGCACGCGATTACAGCTTCCAGAAGACGTTAAGGAAGTCTTCTGCCAAAAAACAGTGACTTGTGGTGTGTTTCGAGTCAAGGAGCCGTTTGATGTGGTCTGATTCGTCGATCAAGTGGAGTACACCGACCTCCCCGCCTCCCTGGAGCGGGAAATCTTTATGCGAGTCCAGATGGGGATGTCGTTGACGACGTACGGTCCAACTTGGTGTCTACTTGTGCTCAGAATCTCTTACAGGGCTGAAAAACTTGCCGCCATCGACTCCCCGTGGGCGGAGTGGATATCGACGCTGGAGAGTAAGCATATATGTAAGTTCTAAACCGATGGCAATCCATGCACTAAATTCTCTTTATGCAGCGGTTGAGGGCGGGTTATCAGAGGTGCTTAATTGGGACACCTCACGGGGGCGTGAGTTCCAGAATGTTGCCCATTTCGTGTACTGCTGCGACTCGTATCCCGACGAGAACGTCCCAACAGCGCCGAAAATGGAGAAGGTGAATACCCGAATCCATGCTGGCTATCTAGCACTAAGATGTTGAAAGTGGCTGTCGCGTGTCGACCCTCCGAACGAGCAATTCAGATCCAACATCGACCAAGCGCTGGACGAGTTCGGGCGAATCGCTTCCGATCCCACTCTAAGCATGGGCTTCACTAGAATCAACAAGCGGATCGCACCGGTGGAATTTGTATTCATCGGTACAGAAAGTATATGTTATCCCACTCTGCGACACTAATTATCCCCACAGGTGTCCTCATCTACGTCCTCCGCAGAGCGACACCCATTGAACGGGCACAAGCCATCTACCACCTTCGCACAGACATCCGAGAGGAATTCCTTGATATCAGGCTCAACACCAAAGTTGGGGCTGGACTCTGGAGGCTTATACGCCACCTGAAGGAAAGTCCCACCACGTCCATCACTGGTGCGCCAACCCCATCTAAACGAAAACGGCGGATCTCGCAAGAGAGCGACGACGACTACCACCCGTCCCCAATCAAGAGTATCGGGAAAAATCCTACGACGCGCTCCAGGCGGGACTAAATGAAATTGTACATGGACACAGGGCCTATCTAACTGTATATTACTTCTTGGTGTACCATATTCCTTGGCTGTCTGTCGTAGCTCGTGTATATTTAAGAAGCAACTTGTCCCGATCCTTAGTGCTAATCGCGATATCGGAGAGGAATGGCGCGATGTCTTCTGCTTTCCACCGCGGGCGTGTAAGAAACAGATCGATGAAGCGGCTCGGCGGGTCCACTGGCAGAGCGGAGGAGGGAAAGTAGATGAGCATATCACCACCGCCTAGGGCGCCAGCGGACACAAGGTAATTTCCCTGTTGGCGCATAGGAAAAAGCAGGTGTTATGAAATTGCACTCACCGAGAGCAAAGGCAAGGACACGGACGCTTCGAAAGTGTCCCCGACTGCCAACTTCCACTTGTCCAGCAGGGCGTGCTTCGCGATGGGATCATCCTAGATTCGTTCAGCCCGGTGTCCACAGGAAGAGTTGGGTTGCTGACCTTGTGTTGCCTCAATATTCCGAGCCCAATCTCCCGCAACACGCCGTCCACGTCCATCTCCCACACCCCGTCGCGTATCTCGCCGAACCAGGTCATGACCTGCGTCGACACGGCGCGCGAAATCTCGCTCTCCTCCGCGAGCGTCGCGGCGACGTCCTCCACGGGCACCGCGCGCGGCGAAATGGACTGCGACACGAGGAGGTTGAGGACCGTCTCAAGGATGCTGGTGAGGTACACAGGTGCGATGGGCCGCAGCGCCCCGTGGATGTCGAGGATGCGCTGCACCCGGAGGCCACGCGCGAGCTCTAGGTCACTTGCCTGGATAGCCGCGCGCGCAACTGCGTAGGTCAAGCCCTGCATTGCGACGCGTCTCAACGACACTTCGAACGATCACCGCTGCATAGCTCACCTCGAAAGCCGGGTCGTGGTCTTCGCTGTCGTGTACATCGTCATACTGCTGGCCTTTCAGGAGCGCAGAGAGCTTGTGGAGTTTCGGGACGGTCGGGGTGAGCTCGAGGATCTCGTTCACCTGGTCGCGGATGACGACCGTGTCTTCGTCGGACGAGTCTGGCTGGGGCGTGACTACCAATATCGAGTTGGACAGCACGACCGAGCGGATCGTGTACGTCGCGTCGTCAGTGCAGAGGACCGCGTCTTCGCCAGATTGACCTTTGATCGACAGTCTGGAGGCGTCGTTACAGTCGAGGATAAGCAGGAGAGCGTTCGGATTACCTCAAAGGGCTGAGCGTCTCTACCGCAGCTTCGACAAGCTTGCACAACTCCGGGGGGAGCTCCAGGAACTTGAAGGAGCCAGCATCGCCCGTCAAAGAGCTCGAAAAGCCAAGGTTGAATTCGGTCATTTACCAAAACACGAGGTCACTCTGTCGACGCGTCGCGTCACATCACACGAAAAAGAAAATTAAAAGTCCAGAACTTGGATTCTTCTGTCTACGGTCTGCAACTACTGATTTGCGGTGGAGCTCTTCCAACCGATTACTGGTCAAGGCAGGTGGTCTCGACGATGATCGAGGTTACACGGTACGGGTCTAACAGGATTGTGAGTTTGAAGCAAACGAGGACCGAGGCTGGACCTACCGACGTTGGAAGCCGGACGCCTGTCTTCGAGGTAGCCGTACCCCTGGGCAGCGACGTGCCTCGGAATACGGATGGAAGCACCACGGTTCGCAACGCCAGAGCTAAAGTCGGTGATGTGGCCAGTCTCGTGGCGACCGGTCAGCCTCAGGTCGTTGTCCTCTCCGTACACGGCGATGTGCTCGTTGTGCTTCTTGGACAGCTTCTCGATGGCAGCCTCGATGTGCTTCATTCCTCCGGGCTCACGCATGGCCTTGGTGGAATAGTTGGAGTGACACCCGGCACCGTTCCAGTCGCCCTGGAGAGGTTTGGGGTGGAAGGAGACAACAATGCCCCACTGTTCTGCGATGCGAACGAGGAGGTAGCGGGCCATCCAGAGGTGGTCGCCCATGGAGATTCCCTCGCAGGGGCCGATCTGGAATTCCCATTGGGAGGGCATCACTTCGGCGTTAATACCGCTAATGTTGACCTTGGCGTAAAGGCAAGCGCGGTAGTGGGCTTCGATAAGATCGCGGGCGAAAACCTTGCCGGTTCCTAGACGTAGGGGGGGTCAGATATCCGATGCGTCGGCAAAGGACGGATGCGCATACCAGCACCGCAGTAGTAGGGGCCCTGGGGACCGGGGAAACCACCCTTGGGCCAAGCATAGGGCTTGCCGTCGACGTCGAAGAGGGTGTACTCCTGCTCGAGACCGAACCAAGGCTCCTGGGCTTTTGCCTGCTCCATGACCTTCTTGGCGTGGTGACGGTAGTTGGTCCTGTTGGGGGTGCCGTCGTTGTTGTAGCACTCTGCAAGGACGAGGATGTTGTCGCCGCCGCGGAATGGGTCGGGGAAGATGGCGACTGGACGGAGAAGGACGTCCGAGTCGTTGCCAGGAGCCTGGTTGGTAGACGAGCCATCGAAGTCCCAGGTGCGAAGTTGGCCGATGTCGGTGACCTTCTTGCTCACGGTTGTGGTCTTTGAGCGGAGACCGCCATCGCCGTCGATCCAGACATCTGTGGGGCTGCTTGAGGGCCAAAATGGGAGGATATGGAGGGGGAAAGCATACACTCTGCCTGGACCTTCTCCCCTTGGGGGAGGGCGAGGTAGGGAGCAAGGAGGTCGTTGTGGAAGAGGTTGGCCATTATGGGGGAGGGGAAGAGAGATAGTTTGACAGCACGGCTAAGTCCGACCTATAAAGTGCATTTTCGGTCCTTCAATTGGTTTCATGCGCAAAGTACAAATCGCGATAAGAACTCCTCCCGCTGGTCGTTCCACCCAATGGGCTGCTCAGTGCCATGCAATTCATACCTCTCGTCCCCCCATTGCTCATCTTTTCCCGGCCCGTGCTCCAGGGTGTTTCACAAATTAAAGTCAGGTGTCCCGCCAAAAATACAATATCCGCGCGCCGTGCAGCGGCGAGCACACAATATAACCACCGTCAGCCGCTGCGAGAGCCCAGTCGTGCCATCGTGTCCTCCGAATTCTCCTGCTCTTCCACGGTGTCTGACTGAGTAACCTGCAATTCGGGCGTCAGATCTGAATCACGGCCGCGGGAGATGCAAACAAACCACCCGCAGCACCGATTTCTTGGACGACTCTTGCAGCTCGCCCGATATTATTAGTTCATCTAAAATCTGTGCAGCAAGGGCTGGGTCAGGAAATGATCGGCATCACGGACGGGCGGGACTCACTGCATACGCCTTTTGAAAATTGAAGATCCTGTGCCCGGAGCTCCGTTAGCAATGCGCCCACAGCAATCACACGCATCCTCACAAATCCAATTCACAGACCTGCATTGAGCAAATATAGCGATGAGTGCAGGCCAAGCGCAGGACACACTGCACCTACGTTCCCGAAGTACCGGTCCAAGACCTCCACGTAGCGGTGTATGATCTCAAGCGTCACCAGCTCGTTGTCGTTCGACCCAATCCCGCACACGAAGAATAGCGACGCGTAGCGGCGGTAGACCACCTTGGTGTCTGCGCCAGGTCAATAACGCTGAACAGCCATGCCCGCGGCGTGCGTGCCTTTGTATTCCAGAAAATTACACATCCGAGTGCGTCGTGCCAGCACCAGCTGGGTCACATCCTTGACGATCTTTGCCTTGGCCTTGGGCGCCGTCGTCGTAAACCATTTTGAAAGACGGACTTTGCCTGCGATGAGACGCGTCAAATTCACGATTCGCAGAGCTGTACTATCCAGACCAGCCTTGACGCGATACAAGAAGGATGTAGTTGATCATATTGAGACGGCGGTTTGGCAGTGTTTGCCTGAGCCTTGCCCCTGTCTTTATGCCTCCAGAGTCCAAAGTGAAAGTATGGCATTTGGGTCCTGGGATTACCGGGGATCGCAACGGGATCAAAACCGGCGGCAATGCCCTCCAAGTTCACGTTAGGATACGGACATTGCTTTCAAAAGCGGCAACTGAGTAAGAAATCCCGAAACGACAAGAGATTTCTGCAGTCGATGCTGAAGGCTCAGCCTGAAGCTACCTCTGGCCATCGGTTAACACCCCATTCTTGTCTGGGGTCATTAGAGCCCAAACCCATATCAGACTTGCTCGTATTGGGCTTCCTCCCTCGATCTCCTCTCTGCAGCGACATCCCGGCCGTTCAGAACGCGTTGCAGCAGCGGGAAAAGCTCTCGATACAGATGACTCGATGATGAGCGAACGAACCTTTGTGAATGAGAGCGACTTCCGCTCAAGACTCGATAATGGTCCGAGTCAAACACTGACGCATAGAAATAGGGGGGAATTGTGGACGAAACGCGCAATACGCCCGACTCCGTGCGCTGGCCATCGGGGCTAAACATACACAACGAAGGGATGTGCCAGAGGCGATAGGTGTAGTGAATGACCCCATCGACCTCGGTAGAGTTCTCCTGAGTCCTGCGACTGGGAAATTTCAGCAGAAATCCGCGACAGCAATGCACCGCACCGCAGAATATCTTTCACGTTCCTCTAATGTCTTGCATTGTGTATTATTGCACCACAGTCGAACAATGGAGTCGACGTGCTCCTCTTCCGGAATCAAGACCCATTCCCAGTTCCTGAAAGCATCGAGCACATCCTCGGGCACTTTGAACAGATTGGCCTGCTGCATATTCAGAAAAGACTGACCTTCGAAGGTGTTCGCCTTGGATTCTACGAATTCCTCTAGCTCTCCGCGCTTGAACCCCATACCAAATTCGATCGGGGCATACTGTCCGGAGCTGTCGAAAAACGCACGAACTCGATGAAATTCGCGCTCTCGGTGAACCGGACGGATTTCATACGCGAGGTTGGGGAAATGCGGAGTTCGGACAGAGATACGACGGACGCCATGGATAGAGAGTGAGGAAACGCGTCAAATCCGCGATTTCAAGTTTGGACGCGATGTGGTTGAGCGGGAAGCGCGTAGTTTGTCCGTGTTTGCCTGTGGATTGCCCCTTTCTTTTGCGACACTTGCTTGAGGTTTGCCCATTTCTATCTTGTTCCGTGCCTTCCAGTACAGTGATACAATACAGATGCTTCCGAATGAATATCCAACCTTCATTTAATCTTCATCGTCATACGCTCATAAAATTGGGAATTGACGGGTTTTAGATTTGAGGACCTCGTCTTGATTAAACACAGCTGAAACAAAGATAACTAACCTTGGGTCTGCGGAGAGTTGGAAAGCGCACCTCACGAAAAGCAACATCCCATGGGAAGCGCGACCATTTTGTCCATTCAAAGCGGCGTTGGTCGCAGTCGTACCAGTAAGCGTAAGATGCTGTGATTCTGGCAGCCTCAGGCTAAAGCAACTATTAGGGCCCACAAAGGAGGAGGAGTCGGGCATCCGTTACCGCGTCCATCCACAGCCCTGGCGGGCCAGTCGATAAATCCCGGGAAAGCTCACGCAAGATATCCTGCCGCCTCTCTATCGGCAGCTTTGTAAATTTATCTGTGGAACCACGGTTCAAGTCCAGGTTGTTCCATCAACCCTTCGACTCACTGTCAATTTTGGTTTTATGTTTAGCGTACACACCCTCGACATGTTTTCGTATCCGGTCGGCATCGCTTTCTGGAGTGGTTTGCGCCTCTGTCAGCATCCGGGTCGCAACGTCCTTGTCCGCCGCGGAGAGCTCAACCATTTTCAGCGTGTGTGTCGCCAACATGACGATTTCCGCTGTCTTACGGTCGCTCTTGTCCTTCTTAACCGCATCTCTTTGAACAAATTCGAGCCAGGGCGCGGTGAGGTCCGCATCCACGACGTGCCGCACCGCTAAGAACTTGCGATCGATCTCATCTTTGAGCTGCTTCCCCCACTCGGAACCCCATCGCCCCTTGTCTGCATGGCGGTAGAGTTTGTCCATGATAAAATCGCCCAGGTCAGTGCCCCTGGCAAGGTTTTTCATGTTCGATTGGTCAATACCCTGTTTTTGCCCCCGTTTTTTCTCCGCTTCCTTCCACTGAAAGCCGGTCTGTGAGCCAGAACTCCACAATTAAAACGCTGTACTCCTTACCACAGGTGCCCGCTTATCATATGTTTGTTGGTCCTTTCTGTATACATTGGGCAGAACCGTTAAACCCGTCTTGGCACCATCCAGCGTCTTGCAGAACCTGAACAAGACCAATCAGGTCCCGCTTTTGAGTGTATCAAGCCACTGACATGTACGCCAGTCGAATGGTTTCCGGGTGCGTATAGCCAAGGGAGTACGTCGCATTCAAATGCCAGTTGCTGAATTTGCCCACAACTGCCATCTGGCGAACGTCACTTAGCAGATAACTCTGCATCTCCCGCAGTCGTTGCGCGTCCGTTTCAGACCGAGTTCGCTCCAGGAACTCTGCCACGGTTTCATTTTTGGGAGAGAAACAATCTGCTACCTCCGGGGGTTCCTGTTGACGGCAACCGGTTTAGATTGCTAAACGGCATCGACCGAGGCCTCACCTCGGAGTATTTCAGGTCAGCATTGTTGAACGGATCAACCAGCTCTGGCTGCCATATTACCAGCCCTTTGTCCCCATCATAGTCGCCCCCAGAAAGATAATCTGCCGCCCGGCGAGGTCCTTTCACAGACAAAACTATGACATCCGTGAAATGGCGCAGTTCAGGCCTGTCAACTGCCATCCACTTGAAGGATCTCAGTTTCAGCCGGCTTGATGTGCAGGAAACTGGATACCTTCTGGACATCCGTCGGCAGCTAACCAAAACGAAGTCAGAAGTTGAACTTGATTGGAATTGAGCACACCCACTTTGCAAGGATGGCGCGTAATGAGCGCAGGACCAAGCAGGATGTCGGTGGGCAGACCGTCCCGAGTTTGAAGGTCATGCCGAGAACTCTTCAAAAAGAATTCGCCAGCCTCAAGAACCCCGAGTTCGTCTGGGATCAGGAATGCCATCGCGGACATCCCCACCGGCAAATCTATTCGGTATGACTCTATGCATCGGTCAACGCAGCCGTTGACGACCTTCTCGAGTTTCGACCTTAGAACGCTGCATGTCTCTGGATGGAAGCCAGCATCCAGCAGGTACATGACCGTTTCCTCGAGAGACGACGGGCACCCTGAAATTTGATCCACCCACCAGGCCGTGCTGGTTGGCTTGTCTTTCGATTCCTCCTCATCGTCATTCTCAATCTCCCCGCTGTCTCGCTCCATATATCCCTTGACCCGCGCCAGGACCGTTTCTTGTCGGGCCAGCCGCGAAGACATGACACCTCCGACCCGCGCCACCGCACACCAAAGCTTTTCCATGGAATTTGGGCCCTCCCAAGTGATCAGAGGGGTGACCAAATTAACTAAAGCGTCTTCAATCAGCGTAACAAATGCCTGGGCGGGCACGCCATTCTCCGCCAGGTTAATGATCGTTTCAACCGGCAGACGACATTGCGTTTTGGCGTGCGAAGAACGAAGTAAATCAATCGTTCTCAACGTCGGATCCGCCGCGTTGGTGTGTTTGACCTTGATCTGAGACGGTCTCAACCACACCCGCGGGGTTTCGTCAACGTCGAACGGGTGCATGATCAGCAAGCCCTAAGTGAAAAGATGAGTCCGGTCATTTTAGGTAGGATATACCTCTCGGTCACCTTCGCCCCTACCACGCGAACTTGAATAGCCGTCGGCCAAGAATCCATCTCAACTCGATTATAAATTAAACGAAGTCCGGCCTTGTTAATTAGACCCGCGCCATCCGTCATATCGCTTCCACAGTTCGAAGCTGTTCAAATCATTGGCAAAGTGTACACCATGCAAAAGCAGAGAACGGACTGATATCGGGGATAGAAATAATTGCCTCCTCGTCCAATCGCAGTACAGGGAATGAGTTGGAGCGGCCCAGTGCGAATCTGAACGCAGGTTCAGTTTCCGCTCTTTGTCCGAACAAATAAACCTACCTCGAGGCCCACTTCGCCATGGTCTGGTGGCAGAGCTTAGCAACAATTGGATCACTGTAGGTCAACTGCTCACTTGGTTAGGATTCAGCTCGAGCGCGTTGTGCCACGCGAGAAAGTCGTGCAAAGACAGAAGCCCCGGGACCCTCCTGCTGGGATTTATTCGCTTACCCTCTACAATCTCATTCGTGCAAACGAGGAAAACATTCCCATCTTTTGCATCGAACGCACGAAAAACGTGATCCCCCAAAACGAAAGGACGGTGCATGAATTTAAGGACTTGCTCCCCTTTATTAAGGAGTTCTTTTGCCAAGTTGAGGGTCAAGAAGCGCTCCGAACCCCACCGGCGGGCAAACCGGTCTGACGGACCAAGTTCGGGCCTCTTGAGGATGACCTTGAAGGGCGTCTCCTTGTTCTTTGAATCTGCAACCAACTTGGCTGTAAAGTGGACCTTGCCCCCAAACCAATCTGGCGCTTCTGTACTGAGCCCTGTACGCAATTTAGCGACACGATCATTGGAGGAGACGAGACCATACCCAGTCCGGCCAGCGAGTTCTTGGCTAAATTCTCGTCTTCCAGATCCAATTCAACCCACGGCGCCTAAGTTGCTTCGTCAGCAGAGGTTGAACCTTCCAAGGACTGCCCGACCTTGGCTGCTATCTCTTTGGCAAATGCATCGTCCACGACGGCATTTTGAATCTGGAACAGCCTGGGAATCATGGAGACGGCTTTGGAGTTACTCAAGCCATGGAGTTTCTCGAGGTCGGACTTTTTGAGGGTTTCGTAGCCGGTCGGGATACTTGCAGCAGTGCGCGCAATCTCGTACCGTACGCCGTATGGCAGCCCGAGAAAATTAAAAAGCCTCTCATGCGCAGGGGAATGTGCCTGGCACTGGTTTCAGCACATCGGGATTTCAACTCCGCGCAAGCACTCACAATTATCACCGGTGGGAACGCGTCTTCTTCGTCGGTCAGGCTTGGTCGCGCAAATTTGGCAACCTTGGGGGCTTTGGCGGGGCCAACAGACGAGAGAGACTCGATTGACTCTCTGCTTTTCCGCTTTCCCAATATGCTCTTAGCCTGGTTGTTTTGAGCATGTGCTTGAGCCACAATCGAAGCAACCGCCGAGGTGGTAGATTTGAGACTGTCTGAACGAGAGAATAAGCCTGTAGAAGGCGCCGACGTATTATGAGAGGTGCTCGAATCATTGCTCGCTGAACGGGAAAATGGTTTTGAGCTGTTGCTCGACTTGGACTGGTCCGAAGACGGCGGAGGCTCCGGGATTTCGTTCTCTGTGCGGGTATGCAACCGTGACTCTGATGCTCTTTGGTCGGCCATAGATCTTGCCAACTGGGTCCCTACTATACCGGTGGCGAGTTCAATGTTGAGCGGGAGTAGAAGATGAAATCTCACTGGGAGCATTCATAATCAAGTCGCAGATATCGGGCAGGTCCGAGTAGCTAGATTGCTGCAATTCGCGGTAAGCTACACGGATAGCCTCATACAGGAAAAGTCGAACTTGAGAGAGTGCAGGAGGCTCGCCGTCATCGGGAACTTCATCGGGGACTCCATGCGATATCAGCGCATTGAGGAACCCAAGCAAAAGGTTGATTCCACTTACGGTCAGCAATGAGCCCAGAAATATCGTCCACGAGCTCAGAGTAGCTAGATTGCTTGAGCGCCAAGTTAGTACGAACAGTCGAGAGCGAAAAAGACGCGAGATACGCGTCGGAAGACACGCACTTGAGAGAGCGAGGCAGCATCTGGTTTGATCGGTTCGAGGAGCCAGTTGCTCGAGTCGGCTGCATGAGATTAGGGCCGGGTCGAGGATATGTGAGATCTCGATTTTCCGCACCTGGAGCCATTAGGGCTATAAGGATATGCTCTCCGAGCTTGGCGTCGCAGGGTCGGGACGGTGGCGGTCCTTTAGAAGGATCCACCCAGGAGAGATTACGAGCCACCGAGGACTGAGAAGCTAGAAATACAACACAGGACCTATCGCGTCCAGAAAGTGAAAGTGGCCGGTGTTGAGGTTGGGTTCAAACTTCAGACGCGTCGATGCGCCGCGTGATCCAAAAATAAACACTGATCCCTCCACGGAAACAAAAATTATCGAAGGTGTACTTACTCGAGTATCGCAATGGCTAGTGTGTCGGGTGCCCAAGAGAGAGGATATTATCGTACAGATACTGTATGTATGTGTGATCACCGCTTTTTAGTCGCCCGTTTCCGTTTTCCACCCGAGGCCGCACTCGCGCGACCTTCCTTCGGGGTAACTGTCCCGCTCCCTGGTGCCTCCGACGTGGTGGTCGACGACTCGTCGCCATTGTCTTCGGGTTCCGGCGAGCCGTGCTCCTTCGACGCGGTAACGCGAGCGACGGCCTTGTGGTATGTCGATTTGACGAGGGCGATGAACCAAGTGTTGGTAAAGTCTGGGCGATCGGCCGTCGACTTGTCTAGGAGATGCATGTCGCCTGCGCCATCCAGCTACAATGGGCGTCAGTCAACATCAACACCTCAAAAAATCTGTTGGTGCACTGACAAGGTACACATGCTGGGCATCCACAACCATGTCGACGAACCGTTTCCGGACGTTTTCACCCTCATCGCCGGACCCAGCGATATTTACTTTGACCTTGGAGGACGTGAGCCGTATCCGACCTGACGCAACACCAGACACACCTTGCGTTGCCCTTCGATCGGAACCAGCTTTGGCCCCCACGCAGCCAACTGGGCCTCCTTCACAAAGCGCTCAATCCGCTTCAGATCATTTCTACACCACTTGAGTTTTTATCTTGCGAGAATGTGGACTGAAGTACCTATAGTTTATGTGCTGGACGATATAATGGAACCCGGATGTAACGAGGATGAGGAAGACGAAAACCGACTGCACGTAGACAGGTTAGCTACCCTGGCACAGGCAAGGACACAACCACGCACGCCGAGACCCGGTCTGAACCTCGAATAATAGTAGCCCGTTCCACGCCAGGTCGGAACGCCATTCTTGTAGAAAAAGTCGTATCTCTCGCGACTCTCCTTATTCCGTAGGATAGTCGAAACCACGCCCAGGCGCGAAAAACGCTCGTGGATCGTCTTGTCGTTGGGGTTTTTGTCGGGGCTGAAATGAAATGAAAGGAGGTTATTGAATTGCTACATTATTTGTGAGTGCACCGGACGCACTGGAGCAGCATGCTCTTTCTCCGGTACGCCTTGGCGATCTCCGCGGTGGTCGCCGTGGAGGGAACATCGAGCCACGAGTAGAATGTCGTGTCCTTGCCCTCGGACGTCTGGATCGCGCTCACAAGGTCGAAAATCTCGTGGTCCTCCTTCTCCCATGCGAGGACAGCCGTTACCAGCACCGCCAGAAACAACAGCACGAAGCCCCTCATTGCGCAGTAAGAAAAATGTGGAAGAGACGAAAGCGAAAGTGTTCGGCTCAGGGCTGCCGATGCCAGCGAAGAACGTCCACGTGCTCGCCAACTTTTGAGCTCGCGTTCTCGCGCCAATTTAGTGCGTTACATGGCCCGGCGCAAATGCCCGGTGTGCAAGTCCAAGCAATGGCACAAGGAGCCGTCGAGTGGGCTCATCGCCTGCAGCGAAGGCCACATCCTCCAAGTATTTATACTCTCGCGGGCGCCGAACTCTCTCTGACGGCAGCAGGACTACAGAAAGGAAGTGACCGAACTCGAGGAGGCAGGCACGCACTTTATCAAGAAGCGCACCCTCAAGTCCACCCGCAAAAAGGTTTCAAGGGACAGGAGCGACACTAAATGTACTTGTGCTCGGAATTTCTGCCGCGACATTTGGTCTGACCGGCGCAGTGTACCACGGCCAGAAAGGGCGGTTCTTTTACTTTCAGTGTCTTCAGCTCATCCTGCGCCACCAAATCGCGGCCTTGATTGAGCGGTGGGCGCTTCCCCCGGAGTTCGAGGTGTGTGGACGGACGTTTATGGATGTCGGAAGCGCGTGTTTAATTACTCAGGTGGTCTGCAGAGACTTGTGGGCGCTCCACCTGAGTCTCCTGCGTGACCCTCCGCCCGGAGAGGCGTCCCTCGCCGCCCAGGAATCAGACGAAGACATTGACGCGGATCCCAGCGCTTCCACGCCGAAACGGGAAGATAACAACCCTTTGCCCGACTTTGAGGAAGCGCAGGCGGCATCAAGCGGCGAGGACGATCCCGAGCTCGATGATCTTCTTGCGGAGAACTCTGCAACCGAGAGTTCTTCGGACGGCGAGGACGAAGCCGACATCAAGCCCATGCCCCCAGCTGCGAAATCGAAGCACGGTCTGCACAAGTACGACCAACCGGCCAATACTCTTGCGGTGATCGTCCTAGCCTGTTGGACTCTGCGTGTCCCGATTCTGTATCGCGACCTCACGCGGTATGTGGCTCAACCTTGTTCGCGTGGGTTGGAATTTGACCGGTTTCAGGCTGATCGAGTCGTATGAACTCCCATACCTCGAAGCTACCCGAATATTGCCTGAGAACATGACCGCGCATCTTACAAAACACAACATCCAAGCATTATCTCCTCTCGTAAGTGCTGAGAATGTGTTTACGCAGCTCTGGAAAAAAGAAATAGAAGACACCCAGTACCCGGGCTCTGCATAATCTGGTGTCATCTCTCGCCAAACGAGTATACTCCTCATTTAGCATCCTTACGCCTGAAGCCAACGCAGCCCCAATCCTGTGGCGTTCAGTAACACAATGCTTGGGCGGCGGCCGTATGTTTCCAGTCGCTCAGGACAGTGATCTGTAATTTATTCCCGTCCTTGCAGCGACATTGTATAGACTCACCAAACGGCTGTCGACCGTGCTGTCGCTTCCGCTTACGCTACACCACTCGTTGGCGCCGCGTTTGTCACGAATCAAACCCCAGGACGCGGAAAGCCACAAATACGACAATGTTGCGCCGGAGCTGGCGTTCGTCGCAACAGGTATTATTGTGCTGAAAATGGTGTACGGACTGGACGGGGAAAGACGGTTGGTGGCTATTTTGGACGAACGTGTGTTTCGAGCTGATGGACATCGAGCAGGCTCCCTGCCGACTCGGAAGACCCGGCGTGCGATCTGCCCCGGGTTGACGAGTATCTGGCGGTGGTGAGGAGATTGGACGACGCGGACCTGGAGACTCGAGCAGCCGAGTTTGACTCTAGAGTTGGAATGTAAGCGTCCCAGAATAGCAAGTCGCAGGCACGGGATTGACGATTGGCAGGGCGATCGAAAATCTGCGCGACGATACGGTGGACGAGTACCTGGCCTTCTGCGAGCGCGCGTTGTTGGGCCCGGCGAACGGTAAGCGGCAGTTGCTGGGCAGTCGCGTGTGCTGACGAAAGACAGACGTGCTTGAACGCTATTTTCCTTTGCCGGCGGCAAGGGGCGCCGAGAGTGCGGGGCGCGGGACAACGTTGGGGCCGCGGGTCGACTTGCTGCAGGCGACGGCGCTGCAGAAGAGCGAGGAGGATGTGCTGCGGCCGGGGGAGGGATACACGCTGTGCGATGCGGGGGAGATGTCGGCAGACTACGCGTTGGTGGTCGGACGGGCGGCGCGGTGGGTCGGGGTGGACGAGGAGTATGTGCGGAGTGTTGTGGCCTGCTACGAGCGACGGGTGTGGCGATACTGGCTAAAAACACGGCGGGGGGAAATAAAATTGTGATATGTTGTGATGGTGTTTATGTTACGGGTCCTCGTTGTATGTGCGGAGTGTTGTGGCCTGCTACGAGCGACGGGTGTGGCGATACTGGCTAAAAACACGGCGGGGGGAAATAAAATTGTGATATGTTGTGATGTTTATGTCACGGGCCCGGGTCGTTCACGTTCTTGACTTGACTTTGTATGCGGGCTCGTTCACTCCCTTGTGGATACTAGCGTTGTACTAGCGTCTGAATGCGCCGTTTTGCGTCAGTCTTCGCCCGCAAGGACAAGGACGCCCGGGACCCCAAGCCAGACCCCAGGCGCGCCAACTCCCTCGTCCCCCTCGCCCCCGCGCCCGCCCCCACCCCCGTCCCCAGCTTTGGCAGCGACCCGCTCTCCTCCGCGTCCTCGGCGGGCTCAGCCAGCCTCAGTCTCCAGACGCCCGACGACGACCCCGTCCTCGCTCGCTCGGCCACAAAGTCCAAGTCCTGGACGTCCTGGCTCGGCAAAAAATCCGGCGGCACAATCAAGCGTGGCCGACCAGCCGACCAGCCGAGCCCAATTGACCAGCTCTGGGTCGAACCCATCCCCGACTGGCGTCCGACGCAGCCCCCACCCCTGCTCCGCGCAGCACCTGTCCCCAAATCACCCCCGACGCTCGTCGTCCCCGTCCTCGACATCGACTCGGACGAGGATGCGTCTTCCTCGGAATCGGACGAGGATGAGTCCGTGTCACATCCAGCTGCTGCCCGCCACCCCCCAATCACCCCTACTCCCGTGGCCCAATCTAGAAAAAACCTTGAGATATTCATCCAGAACAGCCTAGTACCGCCATTGGCTCCCTCACCCTTCGCTCATCTTGCCGGCGCACCGATGTATCCGCGCTCCTCCAACCCTCCGCACTCGCTCCCGGCCCGGCACTCCATGCACGCCGCCATGCATAAAACGCTCTTACTCCGGCGTTTACAGCGGTCTGATCTATCCACACTGACGGTTGCACAGCAGCAGCTCGATCGCTCAATACTACCCTTCGCATCGCGTCCGCCACCCGCTGCTGTCGATCCCCCAGCACCCCTGCCGTGGTTCAACGACAGTGCCCTCCCGGCTTCTCTGATGCTATCCCCGTCCAGTGCAGGTCTCCGCCGTTGGATGTCACGTCCGTGTTTCGAGGAGCGCATTGCTGTATGGGTGCCCATGAATGGCGCCGTCGCTTGCCAGGCCGTCACTGGCTCGTCGCTTGCCGTCGCCGAGCTCGAGTATTCAGCTGCTCTCGACGCCATGATCGGTTTCGGTCTCCCGCCTGTCGAGGAGGAACCCTCATCTCCCGCCACCCCGGTCCCGGTCCCGGTCCCGACCCCGCAACCCCAACCCGTTGCTGCGCGTAAGTTTGCCCTCTCGATCCAATGCTCTTTGGTTCTGAAGTTTCTTCTCTAGCCGCGGCCGTACGGAACACGCCATTCCACGCTGCACCTTCCCCGCTGCGCAGGTCCACCCTCAAATCACCGCCTTCACAGTCTTCCATCCCCCAGATCCCCACTCCTACCCGGGCAGATTCATTACCACCCCCGCCGCCCGTCGCGTCCTCGTCCCGAGTGCGGTTTGCGGAAGACGACGACAAGGACAGTGCTATTCCCCTTGGTTACGCTTTACGTGTCAAAAAGCGTCGCGAGGAAAAGGCAAAGTTCCTGCGCGAGGAGCAGGAGAGGCGAGCATTCGAGGAAGAACGGGCCAAGCAAGAGGCCGAGAGGCTGAAGAGAGAGCTGGAGCGGACCAAGTGGGAGGAGGAGAAGAGGGCATGGGAGATGGAGAAGAGGGCCATGGAGGAGGAACGGAAGAAGCGGGTATATGCTGAAGAAGTGGCGGCCGCCCGGCTACGGCGAGAACACCAAAGGCTTGGTGGGGGGCATGGTTCCAGTGCCAGCAATGACCTGCTAGCGCCGTCGAGTTCTACAACATTCTTACGGGACGAACGTAATAAGCACTCCCGGCCTTTGCACGACCAGCGGCGTCAAACTTCCGAGTCTGCCGTTCCTCAGCACGGAAGAGCCCCCTCTGGCTCACCGAACACGTCGTCCCCGGGCAGCTCACGGCCCCCTAGCGTCGTAGGACATAATCATAGCGGTAGTATGGGGCGAGCCTCTGCTAGACCTCCGTCCCTCCACGCCTCGTCCTCGGAGGATGTGCGGCAGCAGCAGCAGTCGAATGGCGCGAAAGCGGCAAAACGCAGCTCGATGGCTTCTCTACCTGGAAGAAACCCCACATTCGATTGGTCATCGACCTATTCGGCGTGGTCTGCGAGCAATCCCACTCTCCAGGTACCACCGATGCCCCAGGTTCCCATGTATGCCATGGACATGCCGTTGCTGCCTCCGACGCCGCCGTTTATGCTCCAACAATATCCGCGTCCACGGCAGAATTCTCATAGCGGTTCGTCGCCATCACCATCTAGGTCGCGTCTCCCGAGTAATGCGAGCTCGGAACGGGTCAATGCGCCGAACGGCCAATCTTCTTCACGAAGAGGGTCTACTGCGTCTTCCTCTCCGCACCGACCGGGACCGGACCAGCGGCGACCCAGCGACGACCCACGACGGGCGAGCCTACCGCCATCAAAACCCTCTTCGACGCGCTCGCATTCCAATGTGGCGGTGTCTCGAGGGCGCCCGCCCATTCCATCTTCTTACCAGGCGCCACCCGTCCCCAGCCCATGGACTGCGCCTCCGCTCACGACGTCGTACTCGCATCAACAGCTCAGTCCTGCGGCTATCATCAGTGGTTACGGACAGCGCCCTCCTCCCCAGTCAAAGCGGCGGCAAACGACCATCTCATAATTCCCTCCGCGCCATGCCCACTACGTTTTCACTGGTCTCTGCAATAGCATGTACCACCACCGCCTCGACCGCACTCTCTTTTAGCGAACCATTCATAACCACCACACTCATTTAGTCACACATCCAATGTACGCATCACACATATTAAGTGGAGTTTCCCCCTCTATAGCATAGTACAGTACCATCATCGCACGAGTAATTTTTGTTGGACACAGACATTGGGCCGTGTAGCTAGTTCTTTATTATTCGTATTGCATCTTACTTATGGAGAACATCCACTTGCATGCCGCCAATCCCATCCCACTTACATGTCTTCAATCGCCCAACGAAATAATCTCCATTTTCGGACGCGGGCGTAGTGGCTGGTGATGCGGCCGCAGCACAACAGGACCATCTTACGAGCACACCACGACCTTGACGATCTCCCTTCCACGCCGCTAAATAATGAGTTGGTCGGGGTATGCCTGTTGCTCCATTCTTTCCGTCCATGAAGCTCACCTCGCGCAAGCTTCAAGAAATCGGTTAACCGAGCCGGGACCACGGTTCGCACTTGTTCCGCCGTTATTCCGGACGACGCTGAGGCATAACCTCTTCCGCAGCTCCTCCAGAAGACGGGGCAGATCGAGCGCACGGTTGACCGCGAGTTCACGGATGAGGAGGCAAAGTTCAAAACGTGCGTGCGGGATTTGGGTGTCGCATACCGGTTGCCGGCTTACGGGCATTGCATGCCATTGCTAGATTCGAAAAGGAATGCCAGGCGCTGCAGAAGGACAGCAAGAGCTACTGGGATGCCATGCGCGGTTAGTCCTCCTGCGCTCTGGTTGCGCGCCTCAACATTAACTCGGGGCATGTTACAGCGATGACCGCCGCGCAGACCCGAATAGCGGAGACGCTCGAGACGTTCTATGGGGCCGCTGACCGGACTTCGGAGGGGGCGATGGCGGGACATGCGTACAAGCGATCCGTCGATGATCTGGACGGAGGATTCGGACGGGAGCTCGTGCGTAACACTTGCTCTTGACTGACGGGCGCTGACTTACTTGATTGATAGGATGGGCCGTACCGCACGACCATCTCGGAGCCGCTGGGGAAGATGTGCGCCTACTTCCCTGTCGTGAATGAACACATTGCGAAGCGCAACAAGAAGGTAGGATCCCGCAGCCTTCCTTTGCCCCTTAGTAGCAATCTAATTCCCGTCTGCAACTCAGCTGCTCGACTACGATGCGGCTCGGAGCAAAGTCCGCAAGCTTATTGACAAGCCGAGTGAGGATCCTACGAAGCTCCCCAAAGTAGGTCGTCCCCGTCCATTCTTTCAACTATCCTCACCGGGGTACTCAGGCCCAGCAAGAGCACGACGAAGCGAAGGAAGTCTTCGACATGCTGAACGACCAGCTCGTCGCGGAACTTCCGCAGCTGATGGATCTGCGGGTTCCTTACTTCGATCCAAGCTTTGAAGCGATGATTCGAATGCAGTCCAAATTCGCTGAAGAGGGCTACGAGAAACTCAGTGGGGTTCAGCGGTACGAGACGTTCACGTTCATAACCGTTATGATTAACGCTTTATTTAGCTACTTCGCAGATACAATCCGCGACGATTACGCCGCGGGCCAGTTGGACGCACAGGTCAGTGTTTTTTCGACGGCGTCTATTGCCGGTAACTGATCTATGCGTCTCGATAGGTGGAGGGTGTGCTCCAGGAGATGCGGGAACTTTCCATCTGCGGTGCCAACTAATCAATCTAATTGTAACATTTTCTTATATTCGCCATCGAGCCTTTTCATCATTGGGTTTAATTGCATTGCAATTATGTGGGATGTACAATTTATCTACGAAAAGGACGGGCGACAGCGAAACGGACAGGAACAAGAAAATCGGTCACTCACTTACCTCTCAATCTGTGGATTGGGCATGACCGTCATGAGAATGCTGTCGCAAAACCGAAAGCGTACGCACCAAGCTCAACCCATACGGTCAGCCAGAGACATTTCTCCACGACCGCGCCCGCGCCCTCGCGGCTTGTTGGGACGACCTCTGGCCCCGCCCCTCCCGCGAGGAGCCCCGCGTCCAGGATCACTCAAACGAGACAATAGACCGTCCTGAGAAGGCCACTCGATGTCGCGGTCTGAGACGTCAGGTCCGGGACGGTAGCTCTCGCCTCTGCCGATGAAGTGCACATTTGGATCCGAAGCGGCGGCTAGTCGATGTTCGAGGGAGGGACGGTCAAAGTCTGATTCAGGGGACCATGCAGGAGCCGCAGGAGGCTTTCGATCATCTTTGAAACGTTTTTGAGCGTGGAAAGGCGCAGTATAATCGTCTTCAAGGCGCGGGCGCTTCTGAGAGGGAGCGCGTGGAACACCTTGCTGGCGAGGACCTCTTGGAGGCGAGTCATGTTGAGGAGCAGAATAGAGGTCAGATGGCTCAGTCGGTCGACGAGGTGCAGGCGAGTAATGGTCTTGAGGGAAACCGCGTTTCGCCGAACGCGGCGCTGACGCAGGACCCGGCAGAGGTGACTGAGGACGTGGTGGAGGTGATGGTGCACGCCACACAGGCGATGGGGGTCGGCGCACAGGCGAGGCAGGCCGTCGCGGAGGGGAGCGCGGGGTCCAGGTCCGACGGAAGCCGGCCGGACTAGGTGGCCTAGCGAACGATTCAGGCGTCCTCCTATCATATCTCTCAGGTTCCCCGCCGCGGTACGGGTTGGGTACCGTTCCTCCATATCTGTCTCTGTCCGGCGTTCTTGCACGGGGCGGGGGAGAGATTGCACCATAACGAGGACGCCATGGATCGGATTCTCTTTCGTTAACAGCACGATGATAACTCGAGGACCCATTCACATGTTGCGTTGACCCACCGGATGCTGCAAACGATCGCGGCTCTGTTTGTACCCTCGGCAATGGCTGAACTTGGATCGGACCATTGTTGGCGGTGGCCGCTTTTGTGGCCGCGGTATTGGATTGAGCCGTCGCAACAATAGCAGGAGTGAATGCAGCGGGAGGTGCCCATTTAGTTGGAGTAGCGGTAGCGGGCACCTCCGACGCCCTGGCCTTCACTTTGGATAGTCCAGCGGCCGCCTCAGACGGGGGGAATGTACTGCCATTGGGAGGGAGTGAAGGCACCGACTGGGATTGCGCTGCAATAGGCGCCGCGGCACGTTTCGTAATTTGGGCGTCCTTTGCACCTGCCGTCTGCGGTGCTGTCTTGTTGAATTTCGGCAGTTGTTTCCGGTTGGGAAGCGGCGCCTTCGGAGCCACAGGAAGAGGGGCAGCAGCGGGTGGAGGTGCGCTGAGTGTCGGAGTAGTGATCGGAGGGTTGACCGGTAGAGGGCGCTGCGGCGGGGGTGGAGCGGGCTTCGGCTGTGGTGCCGCCGCGGAAGCGATCCCGGGCGTACGCAAAAGAGCTTCGCACTCTTCAGTCTTCACCCCCGGTGGCTGCGGCCGGCTTCTAGATATTGCCTCCCAAGTTATGCCTTCGTCTTGCAAGGCATGTCGCAAATTCATGAGCTGGACATCGGTCGCCACATGAGCAGGCGCCTTCGTCGGTTCGACGATAGGAATATCCCCGGGATCTGAACCCATCCGATGGGCATATATGTCGTCAGTGTCGTCGGGCTGTGATAATTCATCGTCGAGATGAGAGACCGGGGGAAGGCTGTGATTCCGGGTCTTCTTGGGTTTGGCACTCGCGGCGGCTTGATTTTCTCCGGACTTCGTCGAATTCGTACGCACGCGGAGTCCCAATGCAGCTGCACGCTCTAACGCAGGGGAAAACTCGGTCGTCGAGGGAGTTTCTACCTTCGCAGCATTTTCGGGGCCAAGTTTGACACCGCCTGATACCGGTTTCGACTTTTTCACCTTAATTTTCACTTCTACTGGCGAATTGTTCGCGACCACATTACCATCGGCCTGTGCGCCGACCTTCGACGGAGGGGAGCTCGACTTCGTGGCGGGTTTCTTGGTCTTCATTGCTGCGTCTTGCCTCTCCTTCAAGATTGAAAGGGCGGCTGCAGCATGCGCCTGCTCCTTCTGTATCCGAACCTGTTCCCGCCGGGCGTCCTGCTGCTTGCGCAAAGCAGCCTCCCTTGCCAAAGCAGCTTCATCTGCTGGCAGCTCGCTGGCAGGGAAGTGCCCGGCTTGCGAGTAGGCCGTCGCCGGCTCCGCTTTGCCATTCGCCGTGAACTTCTCGTGCAACAGTGTCCTCCCTGCGCGAGCTTCGTCCTGAGTTGTGGTCTTCTGTTCCGCGAGCTCCACCAGCGCTTGGGCAGCGTCTTCCTCCAAGCGGCGGGGCTCATCAATATCCATTTTGGCTTCGACCGCCGCGGGATTCTCGGTGGCCGGTGGTTCCGCACTAGTTTCATGCGCATCGCGAATCTCGTTGTCTGTATCGTTGTCGTCCGGCGCAATAATCATGTTACTAGCCTCACGTTCCTCTTCTTCCTCCCGATCCCGGCTAGTATCCCTGCGCGCAATGACCGCCGGCAGATGCCCGGCTTCCTGTTCTTCAACCCACATACGGAGCGTGTCAAGATCTTTCTTCATTTCACCAATAGTTTCCGCGTTGTCGTTGACGGGTTCGGGGGTGGGTGGACGCGGAGGTACTGTAAGTAATTTCTTCGTCTCCTCGGCAGCATCAGCCGCTGCACCCGAGGCCAAGAACGCCGCCTGGGCCTCCTCGGCGGCCTTGCGAGCTTCTACGAGCGAGCTCTGCGCTACTTCGAGGGCCGCAGCCGCAGCGCTGAGCGCCTGCGTAAGGGTGTCCACGACCGTCTGAGCGGCAGCGACCCCCTTTTCCGAGATCGCTGCACGAGTCTTCGATGCCTCAAGGGCCTCCTTCGCAGACGCATGCGTCTTCTCCGTGTGATGTATCACGTTGTTTGTCGCTAATCTCAGATGGTCGGGCGTCGGCGTCGGCGCTCTCTTCGGTGGCGGTGGTATAGCGAGCACTTTGTGCGATGTTTCCAGACGCGTGTGCAACTCTTTCAGCGCAGCATAGTCCGGTACAAAGGGGGGAGGAGGTGGAGGCGAGGGGAAACGGGGTTTGAAAGTAGTAGCTGCAGCAGTCGGTTGCGTTTCGTCCCCAGGGTATAGTAGCTGCATTGAATCTAGCCCCGGAGATTCCACTGCAGACATCTGCCGCTGTTCGGAGTGCAGGAAGGATCCAAAGGCCGTCGAGAACGGCAACTCTTGGGCGCCAAAAGGCTGACTCGTCAGCGCCTGGAGCAAGGATGGCCTAGTTCGGGTCTCTGCGCCATTACGTGCGGGCAGAGGCAGTGGCTCAGGCAACGGGCTGTAACGAGCTTCGGGCTCAGGCGATGGGCTATACTGGTAGCGAACACCTTCCTCACGGTTGGAGATCCTCCGCAAAAGCTCGGGCTCCTTTCCAATCGACTTGAATTTAAACTGGTGAAAATCGGTTCCCCCCGACGACTTGAGGATGTTGGAGTCGGGTTTCCCAAGGAGTGACATCTGCAAGGGTATGTTAGGATTTATCGGGAGGAAGAGAAGGGAACAGCTACTCGCAGTAAAAGGGAAAGAGGAAAAGACAAAGAAAAGGAGCTTCAGTTGATCGGATATGGATTTGGCAAGCAAGAGCAAGCCATCACACACAACGCGTCGCGTCAATTAAGCTCCTCCAGCACCAGCTTGCGTGACGCAAGCGAATAAATTAGACTGCACTACTACTGGCGCTACTTTCGGTTTTATCCACAACTTTTAGCTTCGGTGGACGGTTCAAAATATGCCACTTGACAAGATCCAAGGTCGCGATTGAATCCTCAACAGACGAATGCCCGACGCTACCTCCCCCGGTTTGGATCATAATTCCAAGGTGCTCTCGCGCCCTGTATATAATTTAGAGGGGTAATGAGAGTAAGATTTCACTTACAGATCCTTCAACGCCTTGCGGTAGGGAGGACCGGCTGGATGCTTGAAAATTATTGAAGTGTCGACGACTTGGCCTGGAGAGATGTTCGATTGATTACTATGCCATTGGCTCGTTTCGCACCGTGTATCATTCGAAGAGTGTTGAGGTCGTTATCGAGGCCGTGGCCTATCAAAACCGTGTCTGCGTTGATAAGGGTATCGAGAGACTCCCGAATCGAAGAGAGGGGTAAAATTGCTTTTGCATAGTCTGCTTCTCTGATGCCGGAGAAGCGTGTATTGAAATCTCTGGAAGATGGTCGGATGAAAGACACGGAATACAAAGCGGCGACTGACATTATTTCAACCCCGTCATCCATGCGTACCAACTCGTCGAATACCTCGGTACCGGCTCCATCAACGACAGATACACGCGCGACACGCATCCCGCCAGTGGTATAGATCATTTCGCAATCCAGAGCAGCGACATCCAGCACAGTACTAGGCGACGGCGGGGACTTGAGGTATGTAAACGCATGCCGTGCATGCAAATCCGAGGGGTTGGACTCGTAAAACACATGCGGCCCGTTAGCGCACCCGTCGTCGTCCGGGGCGGGTTTGTAGCAGCATCTATATACCCGCTCTTTTTGGCCACCGGCCTTACGAGTTATGGGCTTTCCCCAGTGATAGATGCAGTTGTCCGCCTCGTCTTTGCGCTTGACTTGGAACGCCTTCCCGCACCGATCGCATTTCGCCGTTTTGTTTTCGAGGCTGGGCTCGTCGCCACCGACTCCTTCCGGAATGTCGAGAATGAAGCCCCAGACCTCTAGGTCTTCTTTGGACATGACTAGATGCTCGATATGAGCGCGGGTGATGCGCAGGGACTTTCGGGTCTTTAGGGCTTCTGCACGCGCAATGACCTCTTCCTCAGTTCCGACAGACAGATGGGATGAAACATCGGGTGCTTGTCGTCGCTTGAGGGCGGCAGCACAGTGTATAATGGCCTGTACGCAATGAAGTAAGGGGCGGCACAGTTGAAAATTAACGCACCACTCGATATGTATGTTTGTTCGACTTTTTGTATAGTTCCTCTTCCTGCCGAAGGGCGTGTTCAGAGGCCAAGGTCGGATTTGATGGTAGTATCGCCTCGTATAAAACAACAAAGTGGTCGTAGAGGGTCTTGAGCATTGCCTGGCGCACGGGCACTGGAACAACGGATTGCGCGCCATTGACTCTAAGCACAGGTGGGCCGGTAGTGAGCTGCTGTTGGACGGGAGCTGCTCGAGTAGCTGAAAGCTTTTGCTGTTTCCTGGGAGGCTCTTGTGAAGTAGAAGGTCCAGGAGTCGAGGTCGAGGCTATAGGGCGTTTGGCAGGTATGGTAGTTGGTGAGCTTGTGCGAGAAGGGTTGCTTGCGGGTTGCGCTACCGGAACGACGAGCGTCGTCGGAGGCGGAAGATCTGTGCGATGACTAAATAAACAGTGCGGGCGATTGCACCGTCCAATGTCGGGACAACCGAGCTGCTGGAATAATTGTAAGGAAGAGAACATCTTCGCGAGAGGCCTGCTAAATGAACAACGCGTCGAAATGGTGATGAACATGCACGCACCGTTGTTAGGACCTGTTATCTAACGCGTCTCGACTCTCCAACTCAAGTCCCTTCCAGTTTCCCCCAGGAATATTATTCGGGTCAGATAGCTCCCTCGCGTGCCAGTTTCGCTACTCGACTCGTGGTGGTGCTACTTCAAGATTCGCTTGTGGCTGTGTATACTGTGCTCGCTCAACCTTGAACGCCTTTCAGAAATATCATCTTCGTAAGATAGGCCGCGTCCATATCCATCCAAGGCCATCAATTGCTGACACATCAGTCCCACGGCCCTCTAAAACTCTGTAGAAACTCAACCAGGTCGAAATAAAATATTCTATCCCGTCAATCTACGCTAGTACGGCTTGGGATGTGTTCCCCAACGTTTCAAGGTAATTGAGTGCGAAACAAATGACTAGAAAGCTTTTTGAGCTAAAAATGCACCTTCCGACACCAGTTGTGTTCCACTTTTTCATCCCGCGGTCGTAAAAAGTCAGCGAAAGACAGATCGATTCATATTGAGCAAGATAGTCATGCGTACACCGGCTTTTGTATGCGCTGTAGGTGCATGCTGCTCACTATGTACACAACAATGGGTGACTTAACAGTTTGAATGGTCGAAATAATAGATTGAGCGCTTACACAGGACGACCCTGTGATTGTAATACATGTCTGATGCATACACCCGGCTTATTTGATGCTTTGAATGTCCCTCCGGTGAAAAAGTCGACCGCAACTTGGGTCGAAACATGTAGTTTTACCTTAAAAAGCTTTCTCGTCATTCAACTCCCGGTGGATCATCCCAAAATCTTTCCGGCATCATCGTAAGGCGTACTAGCGTAGATTGACGGGATAGAATATTTTATTTCGACCTGGTTGAGTTTCTACAGAGTTTTAGAGGGCCGTGGGACTGATGTGTCAGCAATTGATGGCCTTGGATGGATATGGACGCGGCCTATCTTACCGCGACATACCGCGCGATCTCCTTGTTTTTTTTTCGCGGCGCAAACGGCCTCGGCCGGAACCCTGAGATTCGAAACTACACCGAGTTACACCGGTAACTGCCGAATAACTTTACTCCGCCTCGGCGCCGCCTTAATCTCCGCTCGAAACGGTTCTGGACTCGTAGTGAAATCCCCTCGGTCTATACGCACACCAGTGGGGCAGATTTATGGCTGTACCGCGTTTTAATTGCGAATAGACCGCGATTTGTGAATAGGGATCCAATGGGCAGATCACGGGCTGATCCGCATCGGCCTAATTTGTAAGGCTGGATTGGGTCAGCGCTTTAACATAAGGGTGTTCGTATAAGCGGACACCTTCTTCGACTCTTCTCGTCCCTTCATGTCGCGTTCAAAGAAAAGCGCGAAGCAGTTCACCGTCAGCACAGAGTAGCCCGCCCTCTATGCTCTTTTTACTGCCTCTTACCGCCCCCCAGTGACCCCGCACACCATTTCGCGGACCCGTTCATGCCCCAGACGTCCGTTCCACTTGCCATGTCCAAAACACGCTCTCATTGCCCTATAGCCCACTAGGGTCCAATACCCCAGACCGTGGCTCGTCTCCTGTCCGTACTCGGCGCCCAAGGGTGTCTCCCTGGCTGCGATGGGTTATTGAACCAGGTAGGTCACTGCTCGCCGTGTATCCCGCCCGCTAACCCACATTTCTCAGCGGAATCCTTCAAACTGCTCCTCATACCCATCGTTTTGTACATAAACTGGGAGCTTCTGACTCCGCATCTCACCGCCCTCCTCGAGCCTTTAGCGCCGCTCATCGGCCCATATTTTCCCGATGGCCATGTCCCCAACCCATTCGCCCCCATGTTCCTGCTCTCCGGGAGGGTTCCCACTTCCAGCCCCGACGACCCGCGATACGCCAAGGACTGGTGTGACCTGCTCTTTCTCGCCTACAACATCGTCTTCTTTTCCTGCTTTCGCCAACTCGTCACCGTCAACATGTTCAGACGCATTGCCAAACATTTTGGGATAAAAAAAGAAGCAAAGCTCGACAGGTTCGGCGAACAGGGATACGCTGTCGTTTATTTCGGCATCACGGGCGCGTGGGGTCTTGTAAGTGATGCGCCTGTCCATTTATGCTACCCTGACGCAACACGCATGCAGCGGATAATGTCCCAATTGCCGACCTACTGGTATCAGACAGAGTATTTCTGGATTGGTCAGTGATGCGCTTCGCGTCCTCACTTTTTTTGCGCGCCGCTCATCTATTCTTGTCAGATTATCCCCACTGGGACATGAAGCCAGAGCTCAAGCGTTACTACCTCATGCAAATGTCGTATTGGTGCCAGCAGCTCATTGTGCTCGTCCTTGGTCTTGAGAAGCCGAGGAAAGACTATCATGAATTGGTTGCACACCACATTGTCACACTGTGGTTAGTAGGGTACGTCTACTCGTCTTTTCTTCTGGCTTGTGTTGGACCAGTATATCGTACAACAGCTGGAGCTACTTGGTGAATCTTACCTTGATTGGCAATGCGATATACATGAGCATGGATATCCCAGACATGGCGCTCGCCGTTAGTATCCCCCGCCCACGCGCCTCAAAACTTCTCCTTACGTTTCCTTCAGTTTTCCAAGATCCTGAATTACCTCCAATTGGAGCGTGCCAAGGTTGTCTCCTTCGCCGTGTTTGTCTGCTTATGGACGTGCGTAGACTTGCTCGTTCCGTGTAGCATCAATAACGTGACCCACCAGCTATTTCCGACACTACCTCAACCTTGTCATCCTCTGGTCCGTTTGGACAGAGTTTGACCTGGTTCCGTGCGTGCAGCTTTCTTTTCTCGTTGTAGACTTCGCTTACAGATTCGCAGGGACTACGCACAACGATGGGCACCCGAGGAGGGGATCTACCTCGCCGGGTGGATGAAGTACCAGGTCTTCATCCCCATTGCGCTCCTGCAGGCAATCAACCTGTTCTGGTACTTCCTTATCCTGCGCATTCTCGTACGGTGTGTAACCATAGCCCTCTCGATCCCTTCACATCCTTACCGTCTTATCAGAACCATCCTTATTGCCGAGACCGACGACGACCGCTCTGACGACGAGGGCGACGACGAAGAGGACGAGAAGAAACCGGTCGAGAAGGAAAAACCCAATGGCAGGCTTCAGGACAAGCCCGCAGCTTCGAAAATTACGACACCGAAAACGACAACTTGACGCGACGATCTTCACTCGGGCCCGAGCCGCACATCTACATCGCTTCATCTATGAGAACTTTATCCGTATCCTCAGCACTTCGGGAGAGCATTGGTGGGAGAGAACACTTGTTGATATATTTTACATTATGTACGCGGGTCGGAGGCGACCTCTATAAACTGGATACAGCAAGATACAGGGCAAATACAACACTAGATACCAAGATAAATCGGCGCGAGATGGATGGATACAGTTGGCGGCAAGAAAATGGAAACGGAATGGAGTCTAGGGCGCGGACTCGTCAACTGATACTTCGAGGTGGGAAGACGCCCTGGAGATCTGCGTGTTTGGGATCGTCATTCCATGGTGGGAATTGCACCTCCACCTCGGTCTGGTCCGGCCAACGCTGTTCGCGCTGATCGTCTAGCTGCGGTCCCGAGGCCATGGTGCGCAGAGCATGCAAGGTGCACTATCATACGAATCAGGTTAGCGAGTGGACGAAGACAGGGAGTATAAGACGAACCTCCGCGTCGGTACCGGCGTTGTGAACACCCCCAAAGTTAATTTTCAGGTGCCTGCACATGCGCTCCAAGTTGTGGTCGATGTCGGCGTCACCGCTGCCGGTCAATGCATCGAAGAGCTCGACGGGCTCGACGATGAACACGCCTGCAGAGGGCATAGTCTCCGGGAGCTCGAGGACGAAATCTGCCAGAGGCACTTGAAAAGCGTTGGATTGCAGGTATCTGGAACGGGTCAGCAGAGGAGAAGTCAGTCGAAAGTGGGGTATACTTCAGATCTCCTTTACAATCGTTCGAGACGAAAAAAATGGGCCCGTGTTGGCGGAGCCGAGAGAAGAGGTCGTTGACCTTTCGTTTGAGCGTCGCCTTGGTCACCACTTCGTGCTCTGCACCATCCTGAGACGGGTCAATGGCTGGTCAGAAAAGAAAGGTGGGCAGTACCTCAAGCTGCGTCTTTTTGTACGTCTGGTTTTCCTTCACGACGAGATGCCCGCGCTCCGAGATTTCGGTGCCAGATTCCCACCGGATGAGGCTCCAACCAAAGTCAGAGAGGGCTGTGTGATCTACTTCCCAGGCGGCAAAATTCAGCGCACACCAGACACCTTCTTTCGTGTTCCACAATGTGCGGACGCGTTCAAACGCGGCGCGCCGTGCCACGAGCAGCGGCTTCTCTTTGTACGCCTGGTTCATGCGACCGAGTTTCTTGCTGGTCGAGCCCAACACGGACAGACTCTCGAAAACCGTTGGAGAGGCGTTGGCGACGCTCGATTCGAGAAACATGCAATCCGAGTAGGGGAGAGGAATCATGTTCTCCGTGAGCTTCATCGCATGCATCCAGTATCGAAGGTAATCAACTTGAGCGGACGAGAACAACACTCGCGCTTGGCCATCGTGAAAGGTCCCTGCGAGAGAGCATTTGAAAACCAGAATCGAACCAGATCCGAGCGCTTTGGCTGTACCGATGTATCCCTGGATTCCCTTCGCGCCCTCTGCAGCAAACGGGTGTCTCGGATGAAGCACGGCATCGTAGCCTACGCTTTTGTGTAAAGAAACGAAAGGAAAGTGTCGGGATCAATATTTACTGAGAATTTTCTGGAGTTGGACCGCGTCGCGGGTGTTTTTCAAGGACTGGTGGTAATGGTAGAGGATGTCAGTCGCTCTGTAGTACCCGGTCAGTGGGGAAGCGTCTATGGCCATTTTTGAGGAGGAGGCGCAAAACAAAACACGACTTCCTTTTCCGCACTTGAACCGCAGTTGAACCGAATTGGGAGTCGCACGCGCACTGATGGAGAGAAATCGATTCGTCGCGATATTGCGAAACTATGTGCATACATACATCCTCAGCCACTGAATAGTACCATACCAATACACGAAGCTAGGCAAAGGAATCTTCTCTGAGAATGCCGGTCTGCGTGCTGTATCCTCCCATTAAACCCTCTTGGTCCGAGTAGTCGGAATCTTCTTCATACGCGGGGAACTGGACTTTCACACCGGGATTGGTCGTGGGGTTGGCTGGATCCTGTTTACCCTTTGGCCACCGTTTCTCTCTCTGGGTGTCCAACGGCTCTCCAGAGGCCATCTCGCGCAGAGCATTGAGAGTGTACTGCAGTGAACTGAGAAATGACCAAATTATTGCGGAGAAGATACGAACATATGCATCGTTTCCAGCGTTGTGGAGATATTTCGTTTCGATTTGGAGGTGCTAGAGGCTGGGTAAGCATTTGGAGGCTTTTTTTCCCAAGAGTATGCCATATTTACGTGGCACATTTGCTCTAGTCCCGGCTTGTTATGTTCTTGTCCCACTAACGCGGCAAAAAGTACGGCTGTGTCAATGACGAAGATACCCTCGCTTGGGGTCTTCTCTGGTAGTTCGAAGACCGCCGCATCCACAGGTGCATTCAATTTCTTCAGTGTTCTACATGTGGATTAGAACAAAGAGAGTTCGAGAAGGGCTGAGACTTGCTTGATATCGCCGCTTGGATCGTGAAACACCAGGAATACAGGTCCACGGGAGGGCATGGCTGTGATCAGTTCGGAAATTTTTGCCTTGAATGCGGTCTTGGAAACTTCCGCCGACTTGCCGAAATTGTAATGCTATCGAGTGTCAGACGCGTGAATGTGATCATTGAATGTATCGGATACCTTTCTGTTCTCGGCGGTGTATTGCCCATTCGTATACATCTCGTACTCTTTGACGGTGTAATGGCCACAATGCTCGACCTTTGTTCCATTTTCCCAATGGATAGAGCTGTAACCAAACTCGGTGATGATGGAATGGTCTCTCTCCCACTCCTCAAAATCGAGGGCGAACCATGTCCCGGTTTTTGTCGCCCAATATTTTCTTACCCGCTCAAACGCATCCCGGCGAGCTAAGAGGGCCGGGTTGGAGCCTTTAAGACGCTTGTTATTTTTGTCAATGTTCTGGGAAAATGTGGTTAACAGACATATCAATCCCGTGTCGAAAGCCAGGAACCTTCACTGCGCCGCGCAGCGCGCCTCCATCCGCGTATGTGACCGGAGAAACAGTTGATAGTTCCGATGAAGTTAGTAGACATTCGGAGTAGGGAAGTGGGATTATGGACTCGGTGAGCTGCATCGCATGAAGCCAGTAGCGGACATAGTCCACTTGGGCGGAAGAAAACAGGAGGCGTTGTTCGCCGTCGTGAAAGGTTCCTACATATGTTCCAGTGAATCGTTCTCAGGCCTGACCGCGTCGTACCAATGAACAGTGATGCACCGTTCACACCTTCTACGTGGAGGGGATTGCCAGGATCGACCAGGGCGTCGTGCGCTTAGTATGGCTCCCTCAATTTCATTTCCGATTGGCACGAACAATTAAACATACCCAAGACAGCCTTGAGAGGTTCTCTGTCACACAGAGGGAGAACTTCCGGCCTGAAGTAACGAGTTGCTGATTTGAATGGGATGGATGTCGTTGAGATTTACCACTGCTCAACGATGAGGATCGTCGAGATCAGGACACTCGAACACGTACTTGAAACCACACGTCTGTATACCTGTACCAGCCAGTAACTATGGGACTTTCTACGGCCATTGGATTGCTGGATGGCGAGGCTGAAGCGCTGAAGCTGGGGACTGGTTAGCTTGGGCGCTTGTGTATAGTTGTGTATGGTGCGGTTAAACAGCTTGCCTTCCTGATTGGGACGCGTTTCCCACATCAACGCGATCACGTGTCTTGCACGACTTGCCCCCTGACCTCCCCTGACCAGCTTCGAGAGCCTTCAACCCGCTAACAATCTAGAGGACCAAAGGCTTTACTGGTTAACCACAATTTCTGGGGTGTCCGACCCCCAGAGTCGTCGAAGCAGCTGTATTACACTCAAATCGTGCCCTTTCTTTATTCGAGCCGACCGCGGCCATCACTGCTTCCTTTTTGGGACGTCCGTTGTTCTCCTTCAACAGCCTTCGACCGTGGGGCGCTTTCTTTCTTCAGTCCTGCCACTCGATGGCTCAGGAAGCCATGCGACATGCCGCCTCAGGCTCCAAACGCAAGGCTGCTGCAGCGAACAGCTCCGACCCCCCAACCCCAGCTAAAAAGGCTAAAATGACTGCCCGTAAAAGCACGGGAGGCAAGCCCCCTGGCAAACCTGCTGGGCGCAAATCCGCCGCAAACGAGATCCCTCGTATGTCCGCTACCTTCCTGTAAACCATCGCACCCACTGACAAGACTGCAGCTCCACGCAAGCACCGGTTTCGCCCTGGCACTGTGGCCCTGCGGGAAATCCGCAAGTACCAAAAGTCCACAGACCTGTTGTTGAGGAAATTGCCCTTTGCTCGCTTAGTGCGTGTCCATTTCTGATCTTTGCCGAGGTTGAACTAAACACGCCGCTCAAGGTTCGCGAAATAGCAAGTGAAATGACGACCGATATGAACGACAACTATCAGCCCGGTGCAGATTTGCGCTGGCAGAGTACAGCTTTGATGGCGCTGCAGGAGGCAACCGAGGCCTACTTGGTCCATTTATTTGAAGACGCGTGCGTTCGCCTCACTGATCTCAATTCACCTGCTCATGAGAAATGTTCAGCAATCTATGTGCTATTCACGCAAAGCGGGTGACCATTATGCAACGGGACATCCAACTAGCCCGAAGAATTAGAGGGCCATGGGGTGGCATGGGTTGAACCGCGCAGGACATATGCTGCAACGCCTTGATGAGCTGTATTTGTATCTCAATCTTTTCTATCTGCGCCATTGAATTACGCGCGTTTGTATACACTAATTGGTTGCTCTACAAGCATTACTCGCTGGTCCCCGGTCTCGCCCGTGCACAAAGTTATTAAACGACACCAGTGAAAGAGAAGAACGTGTTTCATCGGCAGTGAATCTGGATGATAATATTAGCGTTTTGTGCAAAGCAAGTGAGGACTATACAGCGGTCATATTAGATCAAGAAATATTCACAGGGCGCCCAACAGACGTCCGGAATTCCATTCCTAACGTCTGGGATCCCTCACAACCACTTTTATTTTCATTCCGCAGAAAGTAAGACACGAGAAACAAAATTCTCACCAAGGTTACCGTTTGCTCTTCTGCTTTTTGGCCGACTTTTTGCTTTTAGTTACTGCTGCTGCAGGTGGCGTTGAAACCACGGGTACTGGGCCCGGGGTGGATACTGCAGTGGCTTGCAATGACGGCTTTGCCGGCGTGTAGTCCAGGATCCACGTCTGGACCAGCCCGCAGATTGCTGAGGTCGTCCAATAGAGGACAACGCTCTAGCACAATACATTAGTACTTTTTCTTTGGCCGCAAGCTAGGACGGACTCACCCCGGGGCTGAGAGCGGCAAACACGATACGAATCACAGAAAGCACGTTTAAGGAGCTTTTGATGATCCTGTGTGGCTGAATGCCCGGGCTCACGCCCGCTGCTATCTGCGAAGCTCGTCTCTCCTCCACTTTCCGCAAGCGGTCCCTTTGGACGGCGGACATAAGCCAATTGTTCGATTCAACATTAGCCATGGTGACCATGCCCAGGATTATGGGCAGGGTCCAAGTCGGATCGGGATGATTTAAGGTCGTGAGGGTTAGAAACGCCTCGGAGTCGAACGGCGTGGGATCTTGAGCCAGGCGGTTGAAAACCGTGGTCAAAATGACGAAGACAGGAAGCTGGCTCAGTGGGCTGACGACCATGGAAGGAATGGGGCTGCACTTGTGTTCAGCAATGAGACGCTTTTGCTCTGACTTGACCTGCGAAAAGTCTCATGAACGCCGCCGACGCTACACAGTCGCGAGACTGACCTTCTCTATCATCCTAGAAAGATGCATTCGCTGAAGAGTGGCAGGAACCAGCATCTCCTTGGGCATTTTTTGTTGTTTCATCTCGTCCAGAACTTGCTTCGATATTATGGGTTTTAAACGTTCCACCTCTGGGAGAACGACATTCTCGAGGCGTCGGACGCGATTCCTACCCTGTATCGCACATTGGCAGCTATCCTCAGTATGTGTGGTTCGAAACTGACCCATAAAGCAATCGGAAAGAGAGCAAGTCTGGAGGTGACCGCTACTAGAATGATAGTGGCCGAATATGCCGGGACGGAAGGCGGGAATGGGAGTGCAGTCGCCAGATCCAGGAAGCCATCGCAGAGGGGCTGTATGAAGAAGCGCTTATTCAGAGGCTGGCGAGGGACGTTGCATCGGGATAACCGTTGTAGTGACGGTTGACTGCGAACAGCAAACATCGGATTGTCTCTTGTTATTTTTTACGCGTCGCGGTCCAGAATTGATGAAGCACTCCGGGCGTTGATTTTTCAGGAACTCTCTCCAAGTACAGTATGTACACGTCCCCAGCTCGGAGCGCATCCAAACTTACTATGCTCAATGGTTTCAAACATAAGTAATGTGCGCGAGAACGAGGCATAACAACATGTATTGCATAGGTCACTCCTCAAACGCCCCTCAGAACACCAGCTGATGCGGGAATTGGCCCTTCGACAACCCCCAGCTCGCCTTGAGGTATTTGCCAAGGTTCTCCGTCTTCTTGAGCGAAGAAAGGATGGCCTTGTCAACCTCCTTCTGGTCGGCAGACTTGGACTCGGGGAACGCCTCCTTGGCCTTGGGCTTGCCAGCCTCGAAGAACTCTGACTCAGCGGAGCGCGGACCCTTGGTGGCGGCCTTTGCGAAATACGCGTCGTTGATTTTCTCGTCAACCTGGAAAAATAATAATGATTAGTATTCGAACGTATGACGATGGATCCGAACGCACATTGAACCCTTCCAGTTCAACCTTGGTCGTTGTGGCGATGACATAGGCCTGGTTAACCCGTCGCAGGGGAACACCGTTGACCTTGAACGGGCCGGTGACCAACAGCAATCCACTCTCCAACTGCTTCAGGAATACGACACGCTTGCCACGGAAGCGACCGGCGAGCAGGATGAGGACGGTGCCGGGGGTGATGGATGAGCGGAGGGAGGCGGGTTTGGGGGACTTGCGGCTCTTTTTGGGCACGCGCACATCCTCGGCGGGGTAGAAACGGGATGCTTTTGACGTGGGGATGAGACGCTTTCCACCGTTCTTGTCCCCGCCAACGGATTTTTCGATGGTGGCTGGCGTCTCGGGTGCGGCGGGCTTATCAGACTTTTTGAGGCCCTTGTAGAGCCCACGGCGCGCCGCGACCTGAGAGCGGGAGAGGCGACCGACGCCGGGGACGAGTTCCTTGCTTCTGGCCATCTGAGAACAGGACAGTAAGCACGGCGTACAAGGCAACTGGAAATTCGCGTACGACGTTCTTGCTGAGGCCGCTTCAAAGCAGATTGAAAGTGAGTTAGTTTGTCGAGACAAGGTGTACAGTTGCACGTGACGAGTGATCGTATCACTATCTTTCATTCTCCGCCGGCAACTCCCGCTGCCGGTTGATCGTCGAACGTGCTTGTTAGACTCGTACATTCACGATGAAGCCCAAATACACCGTCTTTCTAGACATAGGTAGGTCCTGCCGGATAACAGAGGCTACAAATTCATCGCTCTCCAAGATAATACATTGTATTCGGCCAGCACTGGGATCTCCGCCGCAATGGGGAAGAAAATACACGGTAGACAAACAGTCGCTTCCATCTCGAGTCATCCCGCCAATCTGGCACGCAGAATACTTCATTACCCTGGGGCTGGACGAAGTGGAGGCATCTGAGCTGCACCTCAAGTACTACACGCAATACGGCCTGGCACTCCGAGGCCTCATCCTGCATCACAATGTGGATCCCGTTGATTTTGACAAGAAATGTGATGGGGCCTTGCCTCTCGAAGACTTGATTAGTCCTAACCCAAGCCTGCGCAAGCTGCTGCAAGATATTGACCGGTCCAAAGCTAATGTCTGGGCACTAACCAACGCTTACCGTCCTGTGAGCGTCCTTGCTCACGGACACCCGTTCGGTTATCTGAATACAACACAAGCACGCCCAACGCGTCCTGAGGATCCTCAACCTAGAAGACCAAATAGACGGCGTGATATTCTGCGACTACCAACAACCTAATTTCTCGTGCAAACCAGACCCTATATATTACCACGAAGGTCAGACCGAATTATCCTTGTTATGATACTAACTCTGAACTTTGTCGAAAGCATTGGTCAAGGCACAAGTATCAGACCCTGCCGATTGCTATTTCGTAGACGACAATCGCATCAATGTATATGCTGCACGCGCCCTGGGATGGGGACACGTTGCACATTTCTCCGAGACCGGTAGGTTTCATAAAATCTTCTCCTGCGGATGATAAACGGGATCATTTTCCAGGGCTCGAGCATGTTGAAGGAGGTCAAGTGAAAGAAATTGGAAGCGAGAAACATGGTGCAGAGGACAACGGTGTTGATGTAATAACAAACCTGGAGGAGTTGAGGAAGATATGGCCTGAAGTGTTTCTTTCGTAGAGCCGCTTTGCGTTACAGTTGTTCAATGTACGTTTGTAATGATTGGTCATCAATTCGTCTTTATTCAGGCGACCATTCTCATGGATTACAAGCCGCGCTATGAACAGCCCTTCACGCTGTCCGAGGCGAGGCTACTCGATGTTGAGACGATCACAGAAGGTCTTTCCCGACGACTGGCGTGCTGCTCTCGGGGTCTTACCAGTTCGCCACCCAGAAATCGCCCGTCTCCAAAACTCTCTCCAACGCCTCCGCGAAACTCAGGATATACTGCGAGAACATGTTGCTTCGATCCAGACAGGTGAATCTGTAGATCCTGAAATTACCAGCGCTCTTGAAGAGAACGAGACAGTCATGTACGCTTGCTTGAACGTGTGCTGCTTGTTTTCATCTTCATGCGTTCGGTGCAGCGGCTCGCAGGCTGAAAGAATCAGTATTCTTAAGATGGCTTTGACGGACAAGGGTATAGTGGCGGGCAGCCACTACGATATCGACGCTCCACCCTCCCGAGCTGCGACTGCTCCGGTCCAAACTGTAGCGCCTCCGGTTGAGGATGGCGGGGTCGATTTGTAGGTTACAAGCGCAAGACCGTGACTACGATCGTATTATCGGTGAATACATTGAATACATTAGGTGATTTGTACAACAGTTACTCATATACTCATCAGTTCAAAACAACATGACCGCCACAACCTGCGATGACTCTGAAACCTCCAAGATGATTCCGTCGTACCCGTGAACTGCAAAAAAGGTGTAGGGGAATTGAAACATAGAACATGGCACATACGGCGGGTAGTGGCGCTTGGCAAGGTTATGGCTTCCTCGTCGTCGGTGCGGTCCAGCAGCATGGACGGTGGAGGCTCGCGTGGCGATAGGAAGTGGCTTATTGTCTCGAACTGTCCGAAGATGAGGATGTGTAGGAAACTCTCATTTTGAAATCCCTACTCGATCATAAAACCGTTTCCGTGGCGGCGTGTCTGCTCTCGTGAGTTTCGGGTAGCATTGCACTGAGTAAACTGACCATCTTCATCATCTTCTGGTTTGCCCTCTATCTCCCAGTTACACCGCTTGTACCGTTGAAATAGAGGGGATCCTGGCTGTTGAACAATGAGATCCGGATCATTGAAGGGATAATGTGACGCTTACGATGTTTGAATGCAGTACGATCTTCGTGACAACATGCGCGGGCGACAGCAGAAAATCGAGCCCATGTTGAAAGTAGTTATAAAAATCTGCTGAAAGCTTCAGAGTGAGAATTCTCTGTCTCTACGACACGAACAGGCAGGCTCAGAGGTATCGCTGTGGCGGGTAGTCGAATGAATAGTCATTCGGTCATCCTCCTTGTAGTGCACCTTGTTGGGTAGCCCCAGGTCCATGGTCAAGTCCTGTGCCGTTGTTTCCCCGATTCGAATGTGGATTGGTTGTGCCGTCGCTGTTGGATGGAAGTACAAAGTTACACCTTCGTGAACCTTGGGGTAGATTCATGAGAGGGAGCTATACGGTTTCGGCGTTGAGAATACCTTCACAATTGCACGAGATATATCGCCGTTCATGGCAGCGCATTCAACCAGTTCACCCAAGGCGTCGCGGTCTTCGCCGTCAAGTTCCTTCTGGGAAACGATGACTCGCTTGACTTCCTGCACTCTATCTTCAGACTGTATGCCCTTCAAGCCATCTCCCATCCCGTCCTCTTCGAAACTAAACCACACCCCGGGGTATCGTAAATCGGCTCTCAAGTCGTCGCCAGGAGGGGGGTATGTGGGCCCGAAAGTCCGACTGACAAAGACACGCTTTAAAACATCGTCAGGAGAGGATAACACAACGTCCTTGTATCGCAGGGTTACTGGGGGATCCCCAAGGCGTAGTTTCCGGCAGACTATAGTGTGTAGGCGCTGCTGTTTCCCAGAAAAAAGCAGGTCGAGGTGCTCATGGAGGAAGAGCTGTAAGCACAATAGAACAAATGCAAGAAGCGGCCTCACTGGTCGTATGTGTAGAATTATAGGTGTGGTAGATGAAGCATCCGTGTCGTATTTGATGTCTACTTGCGGGAAGGAGTGTTGTAGGCGACGCAACAAATCCAAGATATTCCATAGAGAGGACCCTCAATAACATGTCAAGATTGAAACGCGGTACCACCGGTTTGGGGAAGCTACCCAATTCAAAGATGCCCAGACCGGAACCTGGCCGCACGTCGCAGTCCAACGCAGAGATCATGAATGAGGGAGGGACGGGTGAATGGCGCTTGAGAATAAACCAAGAACACAGAAACCCGGTCTAAGCGCCGAAATATGAGAGAGTCTAGAGAGACAAGGCCGGAAACAGCAGATGGTGAGTGCAAGTGGCCACTGAGCCTTGAGGCAACGCCGGGCCGCCATCAGTGTGACCGTCACCTTTCTCGCAGTGACGCGACGCGTCTTCAACCCGGCGCTTGCCCGACGCGATATCATGGCCGACGCTCGTCAAAGGACCATAATCAAGGTGCGTCTCCTCTCCTATTTCTTACCGCTCCTCACTTTCCTGTTCAGGTGTTCCGAAAATACAGTAACTCCCTCGGCCCAGATACGCTTGAGCTGTTGGAATCGATACTGGACAGCCATGAAATCGAGGACGCGGATGTTGAATCTTCTATTGAGACCATCGCCAGAGAGTACAATAAACAAGATGGTGCGCTATCCATCTACGTTGCAGTCCTCATTCTCATGGTACAATGCAAGACGCGCTAATGAAGGTGTCAATCGAGGTTCTTCAACGCGTTTACGAATCCCTGCAAGATCAAGGACAACGTTCGGACCCAGAGAAAGAAGCTATTGACCCTGAAAGTCACCTTTTCGTCATCGACGCGTTCGAAATGCCTCTCTGGCATTGGTCTCCGGAGCGAGGGACGTTTGAGAAGTACGGTTGTCTTTTCTGCGTAGCTCTTTGGCTGAATCTGGTTCCATCAGGGTCTCAGCGCCTCCGACGATGTCAGGCTCCGCGGATTCACGAGTATTCGCCATCCGGGATCGCCTGAATGTCATAAAACAATGTGTTTTGCGGAACGAGCATTTCGCACCTTCTACATTGCCTTCACGAGATAGAGAGCGCTTGGTGACGGTAAGCTGTCCCCTTTCGCTGAATTCCGTCACCTCATGTATGCACTAGCTAAAATCTACGAAACAACTACTTGGTCGTGCTGGCGGCCGTTTCTTGCTTCTTGGGATGCTCGCCCATAACAAAGAAGGCAAACTCTGCATCGAGGACGCTGATGGTACCGTCGAGCTCGATTTTTCCAAGCTCGTTAGTACATTCCCTTTCAACTCGTTGTCTTACAGACTGGGAAATACAAGTTGCCATAGGACGAGCCAGGTGATGGTCTGTTTACGGAAGGATGTTTCGCGCTGGTGGAAGGTGAATACACTGAAGAGGGCAACCTCGAAATCATTGCCATCGGACAGCCTCCGTGCGAGCCTCGAGAAACAGCTCGGTAATTATCCGGTCTTTCATCCAGTCTTATAGCAAACTGATATGCTTCAGGTCGATATACGGTCATATTGATTTTCTCGGCAAGGGTTCAACCTCACTGCTGGAAGACGTCAGTGATTATTTCTTTTCAGGCTTTTTTGATATCTAATTGATGGTCCAGTCCCAACTGTCCGTCCGAGTTCGCGAGGAGCTTTCAGACCTGAATTTCTTCTTCCTTTCGGATGTCTGGTTAGACCATCCCCGGACTCTACCTGGTCTTCAAAAGATGTTCGACAACTGCGTCGAAAACCACTTTGTACCCAAGCTCATTGTGCTGTGCGGAAACTTTACGAGCCGGTCTATAAGTCATGGTCAGGGCCGAGATGTTCAAAGATACCAAGGTTTGCCTGATTCGTCGACAAGCCTCTTCTCGACTCACCTTGATTAGAAAACTTCGATGCATTGGCTGACTTGATCGCCTCGTATCCAATGTTCACGCGATCAACACATTTCGTATTTGTCCCAGGCCCGCTCGACATAACGATGAATTCGACCTTGCCTCGTCGGCCCTTATTGTCGAGCTTTGTCGGCCGTTTGAAGGCCAAGGTCCCCAAAGTGCACTTCGCCACGAACCCTTGTCGAATCAAATTTTTTGACCAAGAAATCGTCATATTCCGGGAAGATAGTATGGCTAAAATGTTGCGAAACATCGTTGGTGTGAAGCCAGATGCTCGAAGTGATGACTTGAAGAAATTCGTAAGGATCGCCTGCCTTGAAATGTTTCATCCACTCACCTCAAATGTACAGCTGGTGCAATCCATTCTGGACCAAGGACATCTCTGTCCTTTAACAGTCAACATCCAGGCTACCCTTTCTGACTACGACCATTCGCTTCGTTTGTATCCGCTACCGACGGCAGTGAGTGTTCTTCAGCCCCGGCGCTGTTTTGGTTTACAGCTTCGCTATCAGCTCGTTCTTGCGGACAAGTACGACAGATACAAAATCACTTACACAGGCTGCCATGTGTTCAACCCCGGGAGCTTTGTGGGAGCCTCTTTCGTGTTCTCCACGTATCAGCCAGCAGAAGTCAATTCCGAGGAGTGGTAAGCTTACGTTCTCGGATGGATGAACAGTTTTAACGAGAATGCAGTGTTCTCGAAGAGGATCCAGAAGAGTAGCACACATCGTTTGTTTCTCAATGTACAGGAATGTATGTAACCGATACCAATGTAAGTGCTTTGCTGCAAAACGAAGTCCCGGCGAACCAGCAGCCACGTCTAACATAATCCCGAATATGCGAAGCCTAAGTAAGAATAAGATGTGCCTAAATTATACAACGCCGCCCTTCTCGTTGGCGGGGGGAACTACCATACGCTCGTCCAACGCCGTCTCCGCCTCTAATAATCCATCTGACTCAGCCCGCTGAATGCTCGCATGTTCATCGGTCCGTTTCTTCTCCGTATGTGCATCAGCAGACCCGTTCTGGCGTGTATCTACGTCCGACTCTGCGCCATACGTCGCGGGATGGTCCATCGCGAGTGCTGCGCGCAGCCGCTCCTTCACCTTCTCGATCCGCTTTGTGTGGTTCCCACCGATCGCGATGAATACCCCCGACAGAATTCCGCAGAGAAAACTCGCGGGGATGAGTATGCCCGTGCTCCATGCAGGACGCTGGAACCTACAATCGACGTCTATCAGGGGTTCGGAACAGCGCGAGAGAACATCGGCGTACCGATCAAGACTCCACATTGTCGCGCACAGTATGATCTACATCGGGTGTCAGTATTCCTGAATGGGAAAAATATTCTCTGGAATTACTTGGAAGAAGGAATTGCCATCGTTCAGACAGCAAATCAAAAGGGCGGTGCTATAAGGTTAGGGTTAGCTTTCCGCACATGCGAAGCCGAGTGGCACTGAGCCTTACTTGATTGGAAATGCCTGGATAACAGTTGAACAATGGGTAGAGCAGGAAAAGAGACGCGTACGCGATGTGTTTCCGTTCCGTGAGCACGGTACCAAGTCTGATGCCGCTGGAACTTGACTTGTTCTGCAGCGAGCGTTAAAAGATATGTTAGGTAGGATGGGGAGGAACACTGACGGCGGTGGAGGAATTTCTGCTCTTTTTCGGTCAGAACGTGCACATAGTTTGGGTCGTATATCGGATCAGGTAGATCATCGACGTCGAAGAGTTCAGGGAGCCCGGCCTTGGCACGGAGCGTTCGTGTACGCCGCTTGTAGTACCAAATCCAGAATATTCCTGGATCATATCAACTGGTGAACCAGCCGACCCACTGGGTAAACTCACGGTACGTGTCCAAGACCCGGGATGGGATGAGTCCTATGCCAGTTACCGTGAACAGTCCTATGGGTGTATTCAGGGTGGCTGCAATACTGCGAGGGAGGTACAAACCGTTCTCAACTTGTGAACTGACTTCCACCCAGAAGCCTTGGGTATTCGCGTTATGCAGATTAATGATTTTAATCAGGAAAATAACAATGGCAGCGCCCCAAAAGACTGGGAGAGGGAATATCAGAGATAGGAACCAATGGAGTAATGTACGAACCGACGCAGAATCCGTAGATGCCCGCAAGAACCTGTCAAAAGTGGTTACATACCTATCAGAACATATGAAGGGCAAGCTTACCCCGAGCGCTATGACAGAGCTTTAGCAGTGCCGTTGAAGAAGACGAGATGAACATACGCGTTTTGAGGAAAGCCCAGACGCCCTTCATCGTGCGTTTGAATTTGGAAGGTTTGTTCAGGACATCTTCAACATGTCGATCTAACGAGTCTTCGTACTCTTTCCCAGGTTTTTCGCCTTGCTCCGGGTCGGAGACATCCGCTGTTGAGGGCGAAGATAGGGTAACGACTGGTTTGCGAGAATACCAGGAAGGAGGACTACGGAGACAGTTGACGCCTCTGCGAGCAATCAAGTAGCCAGACGTACAATAAAATTGCATTTGCGGCGTTCGTAAGAGTAGAAACCGTTGCGACCTGGGGGTCTGGACGATCATTGAACAGCCTGAGTTATATGGGCGGACAAAGACATACCTATCACATCGAGGTGTTCTACAATGTCGTCATGGTGGTCTCCTTCCCCATCTTTCTGGCCAACTGTATGGTGCGAATGAGGGAGGCTCAAGGCGCTTCCAATTAAACCAGGCTCGCCGTCGGAACGGGAGCGGACCGCAACGTCCGTTTGTGCACCAGAGTGGTGCGAAAGGGGTGTGGCGGACCTCCCATTAGAGTCCGGAGAAGTGGTACGCAGTACGCTGCCTATGGAAGACGCCCGGGCACGAGAGCTCGCAATATGGCTCTGGATTTTGCTGCCTCGGATCGAATTTTGAAGGAAAGGTGGAGCAGGCAGAGCCGGAGTAACAGGCGACTGGTCTGCGGCAAATATGGTAGCCAGCGAGCGGTCGGGCTGTTCGAGCGACGAGTACGTGCTCCGAGTGCGCCGAACCCGTACGGAGGGCATGGTAGGAGGAAAGCCTGAGGCCCTGTGGAGGGAGCAAATGGTTTGCAAACTGGAATGACACTCATGGCTTTATCTAAGCGTGCGATGATCGACCTAACCCCGCAAGCGCCAACAATTCCCTTCACCGCCGCCCACCACCGCTGGGCACATGCGTTATATATCCATAACAATAATATTAGATGCTACCCGTATATATTCTAGTGCTACATGCTTGTTACAAGTCGCCAACCGTTGAGTTGTTGGCGCTTTTCCGTCCAAATTTGAGAAATTTCCTGGGCCCGTTCCTGCTCGCCGGTCGTGATCCGGCGTCCTCAGGCTCAGCCGTAAAAAATGCTGCATCTGGCACCACCACCGGCGGCGCAGTGTCCATCTTCTTTCGTGTCCTCCGCCAGCGGGGATGCGAGGATCTATCGGACTCTGTCCCGTCATCTTCGCCATTTGTTATCGCGGTCATGCGCGGCGTCTTTGCAGGTGACGACAGGTCTTGCCCGCTCTTGTTCGCGATCCACTTTGTCTTGGAGATGAGTTCGCGGGCCACAGGGAGAACTGGGACCAGGGGTTGCTGGAACGCCATCTTCAGCCAACCCTTCCATGACATGTCTGAAGGTATGAACTGGTCAACCAGCTCCTCAAACTGGGCAGCCAGGAATTAGCTGCGAATGATGAGCGAAATAAACCCAAACTTACACTCCACGTTTGATTCCGGTACTCGAGATCGCGCGTCCGAATATGCGCGTCGCGGCACACAAAAGATTCCTCCTTCATGATGCTCAGGAGTAGGTTGAGACTGCGGCCAGCGTTAGAGCAATCTCTCAGAATGAATGCTAATGATTACCTGGAAATCTTAACCAACACGAAACTCTTCTGGGAGGAACGAGTTTTCATCTCCGCCGCATCTCCAGCCTTCTTCGCCAACGCAAGCTTATTTGAAGAGTCGGAACGGTTTTTCCTGCGAGACGGGTCCATGGGTGGGGCTACGGCCAAAGAAGTTTGCCGAAGGGCACCAGACGAAGCCGTTCTGTGCAGGAGCGGCCGGGGAGGTGGGGCAAGCGACTCCGCCGATCGTAGATCGGTGAAAGACCGCGAAGCGCTGAGCTTCATGGGAGGGAACAGAGTCGGGGTCGACAAGTTCCTCGACGGTGACGGACGAGGAGAATCGAGCGAAGAACGGACAAGCACAACGTCGGGGGTATTGTCCACCCCAGGGTGTGATTCGTCTTCCACTATTGACCGCTGCCGATTTCTCCGGGCCGGCCACACGTATTCCATGATGCGCCGCCCGACCTTGGCGTCTACCTGCAAACGCATCGGATGGAAATTTAGCTCGAAGGACTCGTAAATCGTGATGCCGCCGACAGGCGCCAAGATGGACCAATTGGCTAGAACAAATATGCCCCTCTGAAAGGGAATGAGGCTCAGAGTCAACAAGAGTGATTGATACGCACCTTCAGGAGTGGGTGATTCGCTGGCTCATCGTACTTTGACAGGATCTCCGCCCAGCGCGCGTCCCTGGATCCATCGAACGCTTGAAGGTTCCCCACCGATAGATTGTTGACAGTTGAACTGTCTTGACGGCTGAGCCAGAAAAAGTCGATGTTTTGGACTACCAGTTTGGCTAGCATTTCTCGCTGATCGTCAAGCATCCTCCACGAGATCTCGGAGGAATACGTGTGCAGCAAGAGGGCGGATTTGGGTTCAGATTGGTTCTCCCGTTGGTCCTGCGCTAATTTGATGCACTCGAATAGTCCACTCAGTTCCTCAGAGAGAAGCTGAAGTGCAAAGTGTCAGAGAGAGAAGGGGGACATTGGCTTCTCCTACCATTTTGTGAGCCTTGAGCTTTAGAATCTCCAGGTTTGCGGCCTCGGGAGTTAGATGTGAGATGTCCGCGATGAGCTCAGTCTCAATCGCATCCCGTAAGCTCGTTTGGAGGTCAGTAACAACGTTGGCGACGGACGCCAGATCATTGAAATCGTAAGTAAATAGAAGGGTCTCTAGTTTATTCATCCGTGTTTTGTGAGCAGCGTCGGAGAATAAAAGAAGGCGGGTGACGATATTGGAGATGGTTTGGAAGTGTTGATCGTTCGCTGTCACCGTAAATTGCGGGATATTAACTTGAATTAGATCCTGGAAATTTAATATGAGAAGTGCGATCTCGCAAGTGAAACAAAGCAAACCGTTTGATCGTGAAGATGATTATGGCCGAGGCCGCCGTTTTCAGGGACGGATCGGGTGACAGAGGTGACATTATTTCTCAACCTTAGACGATTGAACTTGTCGTAGTGGAATGTTGCGTCCGTTTGGGGAACCAATCGCTCGAAGTCGTTGCTTTCACATCGGAAATCGATCAGGACTTCGAGAGGCACACAACCATCCCCGGAGTAATCCGCAGATGCAGGCGAAAATGTCTGGAGCCCAGAAACCGTGGTAAAGGTTCTACATAAACAATCAGCAAATGTTTCCTCCTCGACGAGGGACATGAGTGACCTTGACATTACTTTTCCACTGACGGGATCGTCCACGTTTGAGTCGTCCATGATTGTGTACGACTGAAGTTTAGCTTGGACGGCCGCAACTACACACGTCTGACCAGAGGCGACCTCATCGCGCAACACAATTTGTGGCTTCAAAAGTAGACAACAATGCCCCTTCTGAAGTGAGACCCCATCAAACCAACCATCGAGAGGATCTAGATCAATTGGCGGCTCGTGAGTGGGCCCATCGTCCAGTGATTTCCGTTCATGGCCACTCAGGATCTTGCGCAAAGCATGAGCGGCAGCTTGAGCGGTACCCAAGGATCGGTGTTTGTCCGGACCTGCCATGACACTGACGTCTTCCGCTTGATCTCGAATGAACTTGACAGCCCTAAAGAGACGGGTTCAGTAACATAACGAAGCACGGCGACATATTCAATACCGGGTCGCCATATGGTACTCCATCCCTCTCCGTTCTCTGGAGCAATAGTAATACTGCATCATTATCTGTGGGGAAAAGGTTCATGAAGGAAAAAAAATGAAGCATATGCACCGTACATCTCGAATAGCGCTATCCAGGAAGATTTTCGGACAATGTATCTGGTAAACATTGTCGAATTCGGCCCATTCTGCCTCAGAGAGAGTGTCCGCAGGGATGTGGTAACTGTGACCGGCGGTATCACCCGAGGGCCGTGAGCCAGCCTCGGTTGCCTGGAGAAGTGCGATATAATCTTTTAGGAGCAACAACATCTTTTGCATCGTGTGAAGGTCAGCATTGGCCTGAAAGGGATTAAAAGCCTATCAGAATGAAGTTCGAGTGTATACCTTAGTGCCGTCAAATGTCTTTGCCGCAATCGCCGCCTCCAATTCAGTGATTCGGGTCGTGGCTAGATCAATCTGAACTTCGAGTACAGCTACCGCGGAGCAAATTTCAATGAAAACCAATCATTTGAGACAGGCCCACCTACAGGGTTCCCGACCAAGAAAGCAAGTGTGAGTTTTCTCGAACCCAAACTTCGTGCTATCGTTCGGAGCAGCACGCCTGAAATAAGTGAAACGAGGGCAAGTCGCCACTTGCAGAAAGTGTGGGGATGGAGCCGATGGAGGTGTCCAATCCAACTCTATGAAGTCATCCTCATCGTTCCAGGCGTGATCAGACGGAGTTTCAACAAAGTCTGTGCGAGTCCTGTAGTTGCTTCGCTGAGGAGCAGAGCTCACTCCTACTTCGATTTTCAGGGGATCATCAAACGTCGCCAGCATGGCACGCAAATCAAGGCCCTTCAAAACGAGTTCCACGGCAGAGAATGGTTTCCGCCGTATCAGCTTCACGGTATTGGGGCGAAGACCTGGAACAACTGTTTCTTCCTCCCGCTGGTGCATATCGACTTGGAATTCCTCGATAGCACCTTTAACCCCTATCCACGGCGTTACCCCATCGGCCCAGGCTGTCAATCAGCATCAGCATCAGGTTCTCACGCATGCCAAGAAAAGAAAAAAAGATCTACTTTCTCTCGAGTCGTCGATGTACGCATGCATGATGTGGAGGTTTCTCACTGAGATACGATATTTCAGTGTTGCCAGATGCTTGCTGAACTTGGGCGAGATCGGCCGACTTGGCCAGGCAGTTCCTTGCCGGATAGGAAGACTAAGGACACCCTCAAAGAGCGTCCACCATGCCCAGAAGTGTGTAAAGGCTTGAGGAGTGAGGTGAAGATTGCTCGGGTCCAGCTGTGTTCCAGGTTTCGCGTTAAGGGCGGATGTCAAGGACGTCGACAGATGTATGAAATCTGAACGAAACCCGTTGAAAGAGTCCTCGGGGCTCTATATCTCACGTTCAATCGAAAGCAACGTCTCAAATCTAGGGAGACTTGCCTTTCTCAAAGGTACTCGTGGTTTCTTTTGCAGTTTGATTGCGTAATGCGGTAAGAAATCGTAGAATCTACATTGCCGATGAAAGGGTGCTCCACTGCAAGCGGTACATTCGGGTCCACAAGATCGTTCCATAACAAAGCCTAGGCCAAAACGAACACCAGATTGAAATTTGGCGCAAATTTTTCGGAAAGGTCTCGGTTTGTCAGTGTCCACCTGAGAGCGATGCTTTCTCTTCGACTTGGGCATGAGATGAGAGAAACTGTGATGTCGTCAGATCTGACTTGGGGGAAGAATAACGCCGTACTCGGGGATTGCAATGACCATGGAATCACTGATGACTTGTATAAGTTCCTTGTCGTCGTTTTCCTTGGCGATGAGCAATTTCGGGCTTCCTTGCCATGCAAGAACGAATCCTGCTCCGGCGCCGTTGACGTTGTAAGGATCGCGTGAACCTAGTGAAGTTGAAGGCCGAGAACATTAAAAACTGATGCCATACCTTTCATTTGATATCGCACTTCCCCACAAAAATCAGCCTTCACGCTCCAGTGGAAGATGAGTCTCATCTGGGAGAGGCGATGTCAGAAGTGCAAAGCCATGTTGAGATAGAGACTACCTTGTCCCAAAAGCCCATTCCTGGAGATGAGTCGCGAGGGGCGCTCGATAACGTCTCGACAATCTTCATCATGTCCTGAGTCGCAGGACCGTAACTGACGCCCCAAGAAAAGGTGGTAGGGCCAGTGGCCGTTACATCAATGACAGGATTAGCGTAAGATTTCACAGGCATGATCGTTTTTGGGACAGATAGCGAAAACGGCGCAGCACCGGGCAAACCATAGTCCGACGAAACTACCAGGCAATCGACCCAATCCACCGACAGATCGGTCCCCATTTCTTCCGCGACGACCAGGTCGCTGTCAAAATCGAAAACAAACAGTGTTTTATCGCCTTGGGCAGGAATGTAGACGAGAGGTATTGGATAGTCTCTCAGTGTGACGCGCAAAGACGAAAGACCGAAATTGATGTGCATCGGCACGAGGAGAGAAAATTGCGTATCCAGAGGCAGTCCATTGCCTTGCGTGTATAGGAATTGGGGAAGGTCACTGACGGGGAAAGAGGGTGGACCGAGGTTCAGCGATATATTGGTCAGCAGAAGCCGCAACAGAGGTGGCGTTGGCGGGGTGGGTGTCACTTTAACCAGGTCAGGAATTGAGCCGAAGGTCTTTGTGGCCTGCGCTCCTAGATGCCTGCGGATGATAGCCTCCTCATCCTTGACCTGGCGCTGTCTGGCGACACCGTGCCTCATGGCCCAATCAACCGAGTGCACTTCGTTCAACCGTTCACGAGCTTCGTTTATCGAGATGGAATGGTTCGCGTCAAAATTGTAGTCAGGGCTTTCGGCGTTGGGAGTCGAAGAAAAGGCCTCCGACGTCAGAATACTTTGAACCTTGGCATCGAACGCTTGTTCCCGATCCTTTCGATTCTTGGCAGCATCTAATCCGGCCCGGGAAATAATTCCTAGGTCGGTTTCGAAAGGGTCGTCCGCGGCTTCGGCGCAAAGGGATCGGATATTCAAAAGTAGCCTTGGCACAGATTTCGGACCCTCAGCCTCGGGCGTAGGCATGGCGTAGTATTCACCTAAAATACAAATCCGAGCAAGGTGGCGAGCGGCCTTGACAGTGACGCTGATATCAAGGATGAGGTCCGAAAGAACAAAGCCATATGGGACCCGTATTTTGGCGCTATCCGCCTCAACCTCGATGGAAGTTGCATGCAAGATCCCGGTCCACTTTTGCAGACAAACAAACTCCTCCCAGCGATCGACAGCGGGTTCGGAATGGAACTTATTCGAAGTGGCGGAGACCTTGACCCACGCCATTGCTCTGTCCCACTTGGCGACCAGTGGCTTGTTAGACGCAGAAAGCAAGGTGACTGCATCAAGGCGAATGTAAGCACACTGCTTCAAGAGCGCGCAAGATACTTGTATCGTCCGGATGGTAACACTGCAGTTTAGTAGAACGGGTCGAGCGCGAGTGGAAGGGGCGTGATAGGTGCGTCGAATGCCAGAAGGACGTGCTTGAACCAACTGCTTCAATGTCGCAATACCAAGAAGGATGCTATACATATGCGCAAGCTGGAGAGATCCACGGACGTAAGGTATCGCCACGGACACCTCGCAGCTGTCGGCGGCGCTAACAGTGGGCCAAAACGTTCCGCTGGAAAGCGATACCAGCGCCTGGGAGTTTTTCAGATGTAGGAACTCCTGCGTCTTGAGAATGGGATCATCCCGTTCGGCAATCAAGGGATCATCGGCGTCGTATTGGGTGGACACAGCACTCCGCATTATGAGGTCTGGTAGAGCAACTGCGATGAAAACGGCGCTGCTACTCATTCTCAATGCAGACAACACAGCTGGCACCAACGTTTCCTGAGATAGGTAAAGTTTCTGTCGGGTTGAGGACCGCCACTCGGAGTGGCGATCCGGATTGGAGCGAAGGGAGCAGTACTGCATCGACAATGCGGTTCCGCGAATTGCAAAACCACGGCAGAGGTCCATGGTGTCTTCTGGGTTGATGTCAGGGGCAGTAACGAAGACGACAAATCGAGCCAAAGATATCGTCGTCGAGATGCCCCTCGGCATCTTCTCGATTATGGACGAGGATGAATGAGACGGGGGTTTCTGGACCTTTGCCGGTAGAGACGGGAGTGTGCGCGTCAAGGTATCTACGACGAGAGGATGCCATAGCTCTACACAGAGCGCATCAGTAGTGCAGCGAAGCTGCAGCACTTTGGAGTGCAGCTCTACGAGTGGGATGTTGTCATCTTCAGACATGGATGAATCACATTGGACATGTCCGGTCAACTCCAACGCCTCCATGGAGAGCAGGACTGGATCATCGGTCGAGGTTTGGGTGGATTCAGAGCGCTTGGAGCATACGCGGAGAAAAAGAGGGCTCAGCACCACCGCTACCCGAGCACGAAGATGGAGGGGTAGGTACTCTGGGAGGGGAGTAGGGCTGGACGGAGAACGCCGTACAGGGGGGCGTGAGGAGAACCGCGATACAATGGAGACAATGAAGCCATCCGAACGAAGTTCAAGCGCGGAAGGATCGACGGGCTTGGCCCCGACGATGAGACGGGCGCAGATCGGCCCGCACCCGATTTCGAATGACACGCGGGGAATGGGATAGGTGGGCGGTGTCATCGGCGACGGCGATTCCGGTTCTGAAGGAGCTCTGTGTGCAGGAACTGGGATGTCCACAAAGAAGTGTGTCAAGTAATCCAGACGTCCTATCAGATCTATCGCCCCCAAGGTGGCGTGGATGGCAAGAAGGGGAGCATTCGGATCTCCACCCATAAATGGGGTAGAATGTAGCCAGTGGAGTGGCCACTGAATGGCCAAGGACTGGAAATCCGCCGACTTCATTACCAGCAGTCCGATTCGACTGAGAGGAGCGATCCTATCCATTTTGATTTCCCCCGTCGCGAAATTCAAAACATAACCATCGGGATCTAACTTGTCCATATTGGTGTTGCGACCAAGCAGGCGTCGATGCAGAGGATTGCGGTCTGGATGACTCATCTCCGCGTTCGCGCTGATATCGTGGACGATAAATTGAAACTTTTCATCCTCGTCAGACTTCTGGGTCAACGTTGCAGTTATTTTGGACATCCGGAAACTAGCCCCGGACAAAAAGGCTAGATATGACTGGAAACCCTCAGTAAAAGTAGGGACTAGCGAGCGAGGATTCTACCGTATCTTTGCTTTGCTTTAATTTGACGCATCGCGGAATATGACGACGGCGTGTCACGGACCCCTTGATTCCGCAATAAGCGACTGGTACGGATAAGGTACGGGGATGTTGACTCACAGAGAATGCGTTGAAGAACGGTGACGTTGGAGACGTCGGGGAGAAAAATGACATGCTCGGTGTGGTCGGAGAGAGGAGGGGCGAATAACGGGATTCCTTGAGATGCGGGGACGAGGGAACCTGGAGCGGTTCTGGCTCTGCATGGTCATGTGGTTCTGAGTGTTTCAATGACTCCAGCAAGTCAATCAAGGCGCGGAGGTCAAAATGAGCGTCGCTCATGGTGAGCGAAACGTCGACACTGTGAGGGTCGATAGAGCCGCGCCTAGGACTAAACCCAAGAGATGCGTTGAAGCCAATACAACCGGGGAGTCTGCAAAATTCGACGGATTCAACGTTGACTGTGAGCTGGGTCAGAAATCAAAAAATTGAATCGTTGGCGAAACTGAGTTACCAAACGAGTCCATTACAGAGTCCATGGACCCAAGAATATCCATGAATTTGAGTTCTACCTTGGCGAAACCCCGAGTTTGACCCCAAGCACGATCCCAAGACCTTTGCAAACTCTGCGTAAGCCGGCGTCTCCACGCGATCACACTATACGAGGTTCGCATCAGTGCAGGCGTCTTCATCGGCAATCCAATATCTTCAGGTTTCTCTGCCTGGGTGAATTCCAGAAGAGTGCGGATAGACACCGTAGTTGTCACGATTTTGGCGCCCGGCATGTCCACAAACGTGATTGTAGGGGAGTGAAGGTCGAGCGCGAGCGCTTGGCTGATCCCGGGCACCCAGCCAATAAGGAGACGGAGACCTGCCGAAAAACATGCACGGACTAGTGGCCGCAGGAAGGGGTCGACTAGCAAGAACAACTGGGAGAAAAGCGACCAGAGACGGTGCGCTATCGGGGAAGGCGCGAAGTTTGAGAAACTGAACGCGCCGCGTTTGTCAACAGGACGCTGGACAGTGCCGACCTCCAAGGTGAGACCATACACTTGGATGGTCATACGCCGGGAACCGTCTACATGCGACCATGTCCAACTAATTCGGTCCGCACGCAAAGTCAGGGCACCAGCGCGAGCGTAGAAACCCCGGACGGAACGTAGACTGATGCTACGGACCCGCAGATGTCGCGACATAGATCCCACAGCAAAGGGCACGATGTACGTGCGCAAGAGAAGGGCGAACGAAACCAGTCTGACGGCCCAGACGGAGAGGGTTGTCAACCAAACATCGTCGGGATGTGAGAGCAGTAGGACTCGTAGGATGTAGAGAATCCAGTTGAATAGACTGTTAGGAGCCATGGTTTACGCCAGGGCTGAAGGAGCGCGAGGTTGGAAGGAGGGGGAGGTCGGAGGGAGCGCGAGGCGCGGTGGGCACCGCCGACAGTGTAGTTACTGGTCGTGTCTGTCTAGGGCGCTCAATGTTTTGCTCCGTTACGACCTCCGGAAAGTAGTTTGTTCACCGGTCAATCTGTCGGCACCGTTGATCAGCGTTCGGAGCGGGCAGCATTCACCGGAGTCAAAAGCCGCTCAAAAAAGTGCTTATATTACAGGGTATACATGCAGACATAAAGATCGTCAGTATTATTCGTAAAATCTAAACCTCATTTCCGGTCACCATCGAAGAAAGCAACCAGTTGGCCAACTGGCATTTTCGAGTTACCGCCCAACTTTCCGGGCTCCTTCCCTGCCCCCGACTGCTTTCGCAGAACCAAGGGATCCACGAAATTACCAGTCCCAAAACGATCGATGGATCGCGACCGACCGTGAGGCAGGGGAGAGGGTCTGCGCCCAATTGACGCTGCAGTGCTGGGGGAGGCTTGTACAATGGAAGACAGCCCATACGCCGACTGGGCACGCATCCTCGGCTCCTTGCCACCAAAATTCTTCCCCAGCGTCAGCCTCGCCGCAGCGGATTTGCCTATCGTCTCATCGCCAAAGTCTTCGCCTTCTTCCGAGGTTGAGAACTTGGCCGTGCCCAACTCAGGGCCAGATTCGGAGTCGGACTCGTTCGCACCGCCTAGAGCAACCGTGTATCTCTTCCTTGGCGTGGGACTGACGCTTCCTCGCCCGCTCGGTCGAGGAGACGCTTTGGGGACAGGGAGGTCATTTCCTTTTACCGGCAATCCAGAAGACATGGATGAAGCGGATGAGTATGACGCCGAAGTCGAGCCTGGCCCGGCGCCGGTACCAGGCAAGCCAGACACGGAAGAAGGATGTGGCGACGAAGGGGGAGAGGTAGTAAACACGTCTTGCGACATCAGGACTGAGGAAGGCGGAGAAGCATAATCACCAGACGGGCGAGGTAGTCTGGTGCTGCTAGTCGTTGAAGCTGATGAAGCCATGGGAGGTGATGTAGATTCGCGGGCAGTATACCCAGAAACTGAGCGCGGTGACGTATACCCAGAGACTGAACGCGGCGAAGCGCTCGGGATGGCAAATGACGACGACGGAGTCAACGGTCCAGGTGCGATCTCTGCGGGATACCGCGCCTGCGTCGCCTGGGAGAGGTTGGATGGCGCGGTAGCTAGCTTCGCCATTTCACGACCGAGAGTCGCGACACGGCTCTCTAATTCCTGCAGCCCTTCCTTGATGTCTGAAAGGCCTTCACTACCTTCCTGCTTGTTCTGCGAAGGAGGGTCGCGCTGCGATTGCTCCTTCTCGTTCTCCTTGTCAACAAGCCATCTTTCCACATCTCCCATTCTTTCCTCCAGCGCACGTACATGGCCGACCGTCCATTTCTCAAGTTTTTCAAAGCGCTTGGCGATAGTGAGCAGTGTAACATGGACGTCCAGCGTCCCTGTCTCATCAAAGTGAGCATATAGGGGAGGGACGTCCTTCTCTCTGTCTCGAGGAGAGGATGAGATGGTATCCGGTCTCATCGGGGACGGCGTAAGGTTCGGCGGCATATTGGCAGGCGAAAAATGGGGACGAGAAGGCGTAGGCGTCGGAGTAACCGGGGAGGATGGTGAGGGAACGGGCCGGCGCTGCGGTGGAGGAACGAGACTCGAGTAGGATGGATTCGTGTATGTTGCCTGGGGCCACTCCTTCTCTTTTCCCTTTCCCTTCTTCTCCTTTTCCCGCGCCTTGGCCTCTTGAATCACCTGCTGGGCAGGCGTAAGGTCTTTGGTTGGCGTTAGTCTGTTCTTGGCTGCGGCCCACCAACCACCGGATTCCTTTTGCGAAGAGGACGGCGAGGGGGGGTCAAGCGACTGTGAACGCGAGGGAGGAGGAGGCAAGGACTTTGAAGGATTATCCATCATGGCCAACACGCGCTCCTCGACCAATCTCCGGTCCTCCGCTTCTCGGGTGAGAATCCTCTCCGCTTCTCGACGACTTTGGTCCCGTTCCCTTTCCGCCTCGGCCTCGAGCTCCAGATCCGTCGGCAGTGTACCCGGGGAGCGTGGGGTGATGTTATTGACCAAATTTCCGATGCTTTGAACGAAGCTCGCGGCCAGATTAGATACGGAGGACGCAGGTGAAGGAGAACGGGTCCATTCAGCGCGGTCGTCGTCATCCCCATGGCCCATAGACTGAGGGTCTATCCCAGTGAACGTATTGGGAACAAAGCCATTGCGAAGAGGAGAAGGGGGGCGACCTGTCTGAGGCGGACGATAACCACCTTCCGGCTAGAAGACAAGTCTGCATTGACTGGCAACAAGAGAGACTGGGGACATACGGGTTGCAAGGAAGAAGCTGGGGCAGTCATTCGCCGCTGCTGTTTCTGCGGGGTTTGCATCCTTCCAACCAAAGCCTAAGAGCTACGGGCCAGGAGCAAATCGAGCCAACCTGGCTCCGTTTGGGTTTCGTCAACTGTTTGGTCAACCCAAACAACGTCTCGACCTCTTCCTCAACCCTCCTCAACCTCGCTGCCACGAGGCAATATTTCAAATTAAACATGGCGAATCTCCTGAAGCAACTTGACTGAACCTAGATTTTTCCGGGGGCTCCCCGACCATCTTGTTCTCCTGAGTCTTGGTTCTCGTTTATTCAGCAATAAAATCCACTGGTCTATACTGTTCCTTGTTTCTCTGGGAATTCCTCGGACCACATGTACGAGAGAGGACTGTCGCTGCCAAGTCGCTGCCTACTCGACGACTTGTTTTATCTCCTGACCCAATTTTCGTCGCTTGCGTTTCCCTTATCAGCTCATGTAGCTTCCAAGTCAACGTTTCTTTACTCCGCTCATGTCTGTGACCTGGAACTGGTTCCTATTATCTGGGCAATTATTTCTACTTGACAATTCTCAACCCGCCCGCTGCGACGAGTTTCACTGCATCAGCTTCGCGCATGATTCACAGCCCTTCAAAGTTCTCACCAACCGAAAATCAAGAACAACGCAAGACCATGTACCGTACGTGAGGGGCTTTATGGCACACTCCGTCCTCGCGTTCTGAAGGGATGCCAGCTCGGCGCTTGTGTGGGCAGCACGAAGGCGGCGACGAAGACTGCTAAAGGGGCTGTTTGAATTCACTGTTTTTCCCATCTGTCTGATAACCTTTCGCTGTATCGCTGTAAATCTGTTCTGCAATAATAACCTTTGCCATCCTCTTCGAATTGGCGCTTCATGCTTCGAATAGACGCTCACCTTTGAGCGCCGACACATGCTTACATAATCAACTCGAAGTGCGAAGAAAAATATATAAATTGCGCGTTCCAATACAAGTGTTGCGGACGAATAAAAAGCAGCGAACGGGAAGCCGACTGAAAACGGCCATCCACAACCACGCCGGTCATCTCTAAACCTTACTGGGGACTCGAATCCACAGCCATCTTTTTCAAACGCGGTGTGCCCTCAGCCTCAGCACTTACAGAGCGATCCGTATCGTCAACCTTACGTTTTGTCCCGACGAGCTTAGACTCTGGAGACGGAGACAGCGAGACTGATGATCGTAATGCGTCGGAACTCTTTAAACCCGACGGAGGCGGCGTCGTACCCACGCGCGCCGCTCCCGCCACCAGCTCTGGCGTACTCGTATGGCTCCGCAGATTCGCCAGTTCACTTCGTAACCGCAGTGCGAGCCCGCCTGCCGCTTCGGCGTGGCACGTTGCATGATAGACCTGCAAAGAACGATGATCAGTAAGCTGGACTAGACACAAAAATGAAGAGGGGCGTACGCGTTCGTCCTTGAGTATAGCATTCCGCCACACCCAGTCCTCGACCCCGGCGTCTTCGTCCTCCAGCCATTCAGACTTAAAAGCTTCCTTACATATCGGACAGGCGACGGGCTTGGCTTCCTCCCCGCGGGGCACGACGATGTACTGTGATCGTAGGTCAGCTTCACGCTTGGCTACCTCGGCGGCGGCTGCAGCTTTAGCATTCAGCGGGCGTGTCCCATCGGCTCGGCCCTTGCCTTTCACATCCACCGACACATCGTGTACCCAGTCCTGTGAGGAAAAGATGGTCAGTAAGAGGGAAAGGAAGAGCGGCGCAGGCTACGCACCTCTATTCCTACGAACCAGCTGCGGCTGTGTCCGCGCCCGATGTTCTGATTAGCCTTACGGTTTTGCTTGAAATGCATATCGAGGTGATCTTCCATGCGCTTCTTCCCAAACACGGTGTCCGGGAAACGGATTCCACACTGCTTGCACTGTGCGGCGAGGCGTTCGTACAAGAACTCGACGATATCAGGCCGTTTTCTGGGGTATACACTCAGCTCTGGATGAGCTGGCCACGCAAAAGGATGTACGCACCTTGTAATATCCACGCTGGTCAGTTTCACGTCATGCATGAGGATCGCATCTCTGTAAGTACGGGAAGACTCCCGCTCTAGATCAGGCGGCGCAGGTTCAAGTTTAGACAAGTCTTCACTCGAGGCACCGGCACCTTGCGGTGTCCCGTTCTCTAACGCTCTGCCTGTAACCTTCTTGATGGTTGACAGCAAGTCGAGAATGCTGCTCTGAGCAATGGATGATGAACCAGAAGCAGCAGTCGACGGAATCACAGAGGGCGGGGTTTCTGTTTTCACGTTATCGTACGTAGTAGGGAAAGGGTACATAGGAGCTGGGAAGGGGGCTTGGGGATACGACGGCTGCGGGGCGGGCCACGCGGCGGCTACAGGCGCAGGAGGAGGTGGTGGCGGCGACGGGGCCACAGGTACACCGACAGATCGCACTAGACTCCGCAGCTGGGTAAGTATTTGCTGCAGTTCTTCTTGCGAGACGCCGGCCTCGACAAGTTTCCGGAGCTGAGAATGCACCAGTCAGCATGGGAAGACTGAAAAGAAGCGATGACATACCTGGATGAGGATGTTGATGTGGTTTTCGGAGGTGGTGTCAAGACGGTTGGCCTGGAAGGCGCGCTGCTTTTGGTTGAGGGTGTACTCGAGTTCAGTCAGCACTTGAGCCTTAGTGATTTGCCCCGACCCAGAATAGAAGCTGTTAGTCTGCGCGGGGCGATCAACGACTGGGAGCCGAGAGGACGAGGCGCGGCCTACGGGTGCGGAGTTTGCGCCGTCGCCCCAAACACCGCGTTCGATGGCGACTTGTGCCTGGGCCCCAAAGAGCTGAGTGCCGGTGGGAGAGCCGGTGCGCCAGGTGATGAGCATCTCCTCCATCTTGCTGCGGGTGTTCTCGTCGACTTGCCCATAAGTCTCGAGGAAGAGGGGAACCACAAAGGCGGCAAAGTTGCGGGCATATGGCTCATACACGTTTTTTGATATGGCGTCGAGCAGATAAAAGGCAGGGAGCTTCATCCACTGGGGCACCTGGGACCATGGGGTCGGGATCTGCTCGAATTGAGCTTCAGGAGAGTGACTCACCCGCCGGATATGGGATTCGAGACACTGGGCGACGATATCGGAGAAGCGGGCGAATTCTTGTGCGATCATGGAGAGGTTTTGGATGATGGGTCTTGAGTTGACCTTCAGCTCAGACAGCTGGTTAGAGTAATCTCTACGGAAGGTGACTGGGTCAGGGTTGTACACAGGCGCTGGCGGCGGGGGCGGTGGCTGATAGTACGAAGGATTCGGATGCGTATTATACCCAGGATATGATTGCTGGGGAAAGGGCGGGGGGCCATAGTGTTGCTGGGTGTACATGGCGGATCTCACTGAGACACTGTTCAACAGCAGAAATATACGTCGAACGTCGTACACTATGGGAGAGGGAGAGAGCTGGCAACGCCAAAACAAACACATCACGCCATATCACAATCAGCTTTTCAAACTCCGACCGGTCTGAGCCGGCGCTTTCAACGCTTTGACCAGCGCTCTCTTTGTTCTCTCAGTTGGATACAATTAATGTAAAGATAACTACTAGTACCCATCTCGTTGACCGTGAACACGTCGCTGCTGAGGGCAGTCAAACTCTCGCAAAAACATCAGCGGCTGTTCGGACCGTGTATCCGAGTGTGACTGGCGAGTAATCACGTCACTCACCTTTCATTTTCTCAGCCAGCCTCAACGACCGCCCACAGTGCGTATTTCTGCCAACCTCTGCCCCAAACTGCGTCCAGCTTGGAGATTCGTGTTGTAGCTCTCCAACGACCTCCATATCGTGCACGAACGGACCCGAGTTGGCTGGATGCGGGGTCATTTTCGCGGATGTCGAATTCTGACTTTTTTTTGTAGATGCGCGACGTCCTCAAGACAGAAGAGCTGACCATCCCGGAGGGCATCGAGGTCAGCATCAAGTCGCGGCTGATCACCGTCACGGGCCCGCGGGGCACCCTGAAGAAGAATGTCCGCCACGTTAACATGGACATCCGCCTGCACAAGGGCAAGACCAACCAGGTCACCCTTGCTGTCTGGCAGGGCGGCCGCAAACACGTCGCCTGCCTCCGCACTATCAAGTCCCTCATCAACAACATGATTACCGGCGTCACGAAGGTCCGCCGAAATGACTTGGCTACTTACGCCGATTCTAATCGACAATAGGGCTTCCAATACAAAATGCGTGCGGTGTACGCCCACTTCCCCATCAACTGCATCATCCAGGAGGGAGGCACGAAGGTCGAGATCCGTAATTTCCTCGGTGAAAAGACCGTACGGCACGTCGACATGCTCAGCGGCGTCACTGTCGCAGAGTCCACCGCACAAAAAGACGAGCTCATTCTTGAGGGCAACGACATTGACATGGTCTCCCAATCTGGTGCGTTGCGCTTTCCGCTTTCCGTTGGACTCGTTCTGACTCGCGTGCAGCCGCATCGATCCAGGGTTCTTGCCTTGTCCGGAACAAGGATATCCGCAAGTTCCTCGACGGCATCTACGTGTCGGGCAAGGGCACGATCATCCAGGACGAGTGATCGCATGTACTCTACACCCATGTTACATGTTTTGCTATGACTATGCCCCGCGTGAAAACCAATTTAATACGGGATGTTTCGGAGAAACTCTACGGCACAAACGGTATCAACGTCCCTACCCGCTTGCGATACTGAACGTATTGGTCCCCGAAGAAACTTATCAGCGCCCTCTCCTCCGCGCGCGTACGGTAGTAGAAGAAACGCCACATGACGCCGGCATAGAGCACGAACGACACTGGGTTCTGGAGCACGAGCTGGGTGCCGAGGGCCCAGTAGAAAAAGCCCGCATATGATGGGTGTCGCAGCCACGCGTAGATGCCGTCGGTGACGAGGACGTGAGAGGCGCGTTTGCGGAACGCGACCGCGTGCGAGAAGTTGGTCGACGCGTGTATCATCGCGCCGGAACGCAGAGCTTGGCCAAGGATGACCAGCGCAATGCCTACGCGACGTTAGTTGATGAGAAATGAATTTGAAGCGGCACGCACCGAATATGGTGACGCCGCGGTGGGCTTTCCACTCTGGGCGGAAGTACAATGTGAGGACATACTCTGCTAGAGCTGTCCCGTGCGCAATGTGATATGTGCTGCCGTTCTCAAGCAAGAATGCTAGTCCGGTGTTATTTTACTTCGATTGTAAGAATTGTGGCACGCACAGTCAACGCTGCACTTGTCGAGATTCCACCCAGCAGTGACTGCGTATTCGCCCCAGTGAAAGAAGGCCCACGCAGCGAGAAAGAAGCCGAGCTGGTAGGTTGCCCACGACGGACGTGCGAGGTCTCCTGCGCCAGCGGTGAATGCAAGCAAGCCGAGAGAAAAGACGGATCCCAGGAGAAAGGCGATGAGGGACGCAAAGAGGGGGGTGTTGGGGATGCGGCCGTTGTATTTGGCCGGGGGCGGGGGGACGAGGGGATGGGACGGGGCGTCGGTGGCCATGGTCAAAGCTGTTGGATGTATCGCATTCTGCGGGTCGGCCTTTTGTGTCGAGACAGAACAATTAGCCGAGCCGATCACAGGTCTCAGTTGGCCCATTGTACTCGCTCTGGCTCATGCTCGTTTGCCGGACGCGTCTGCCACAATGCATACGCTTAGCTCGCAGGCTGGCGTCCACAGCCAGCCATGACCCTGCAAAAATACGGAACATGGCCCTCGTCGCGCATATTGGTCGGTGTTGCTTGAAAAGACATGCACAATTTATTCAACAGCCGCAGATTCTGGAAAGACGACACTGACCGAGTCCATTCTGCTCAAGTCCTCGTATCTCTCTAGTTCAGGGTCCGTCGACACGGGAAGCACGACCACCGATTTTCTCCCTGCGGAACGCGAGCGCGGGATCACCATCCAGTCCGCAAGCATCCCGGTCAAATGGAAGGACTGGCTCTTCAATCTCGTCGACACCCCGGGCCACGCAGATTTTGGCATGGAAGTAGAAAGCGCCAGTCGCGTGGTAGACGGTGCAGTCGTCCTCATTGACTCGGTCGAAGGCGTCGAGTCCCAGACCAAGGGTGTCTGGAAGCAATTGGATAGGTAGGTGAGAAACGCCTGCTCGACAAGCCCGAAACATTCTCAACGCGTCGCAGATACGGTGTTCGCACACGCATCATGTTCCTCAACAAGCTGGATCGCCCTGGCGCGTCCTTTAGCGCGTCGCTGGCGTCCCTGCTCTCCCACCGCCTCCACCCGCACCCAACGGCCCTTGTGCTACCTATCGCGTCATTTGACCCCCAAGACTACGCGCACGCGGAGCCCGGTATCCACGGTCTCGTAGACCTCGTCAAATGGGAAGTCTGGAAATGGGATTCGGAGGGCGAATGCGCGCGCCATCCCTTGCCCACTGATCCCGCTCAATTGACCGGTCTCGATTTCATTCCGCCCACTCACCCAATCCTGCCGCACCTCGTCCCCGCGCGCACCCAGCTGCTCGACAACCTTTCGATGTTCTCCGAGGAGCTCATGGAGTCTCTCTTAAACCTGCCAGCGGGACCTGGAGCTTACCTTGCATTTGACAACAAGCTGCTCATGCGCCATCTGCGCCAGGCGACGCTGCGGAATGACATCCTCCCTGTTCTGTGTGGCGCCGCGATGAAGCACATCGGCACGGACCTGGTAATGGACTACGTCGGCGCCCTGCTCGCGAGTCCGCTGGATCTCGACCACGAGCCTCAACGTGATAAGTCCCCTTTGCGGCTTCTGGCATGGAAAGTCACCTGGGATAAACGTCTTGGATGGATGACCTTTGTCCGAGTGTATTCGGGCAAAGTCAACCGCAAAACTACTCTCATCAACAATACACGCGGCCAAAAAGAGCGGGTCACGAAGCTGCTTCTATTGTACGCCTCACAAACGGAGGAGGTCGAGGAGCTGTCGTTTGGTTCCGTCGGAGTTCTCCTCGGCCTCAAGCACACGCGAACTGGAGACACTCTCGAATCCGCCGGCGCTCCTGCAGCGTCACGAACCTCTCTACGCGATATCGTCCCTCCCCCGGCCGTCATCGCCGCCTCCGTCATCCCCAAATCGCACGCCGACCTCCAACCGGTGCAGGACGCGCTCGAGGCGCTCTCCCGCACGGACCCCTCCGTGCGCATCGACACGCAGGACGGCCAGATCCTGGTACACGGTCTCGGCGCGCTCCACCTCGAGATCGTCGAGGGCCGTCTCCGGGACGAGTGGAACGTGCAATTCGAGTTTGGGTCGCGGCGCGTGAGCTTCCGCGAGGGGCTTGGGCCCGGACCGCCCTCACCAGACGCATCCGTGTGGAAGACGGACGTCGGGGGCACCGCGGCAGCCGTATCAATTGGGCTCGACCTGCGCCCGCTGAGCGCAGAAGAGCTGGGAGACCCGATCTGGGACGGGAACATCGTCGTGGACGATGCGGGGCTGCCGTTCAACGCGCCGACCTCGTTCGCGAATACGCAGCGCGCCCTTGTTGCCACCGGGCTCGCAAGCGCCCTATCCAACTCGCCCCACACGTCGCTCCCGATGTCGCACGTGCACATCACCGTGCGCTCCATCGACCTCCCGAGCGGCGTGCAGCCCAGCGCGCTCACGGGCGCCGCGGCGGTGGTCCTGCGTCAGCACGTGCGCGACGCAGGGATGGGCCCCGTGCTCGAGCCGTTCGTTGCGCTCAAGGTGTCGGTGAACGAGGACAGTCTGGGCAAGGCGGTGAAAGACCTGACGGAGCACGGCGCGGAAGTGCTCGACCTTGGCACTGGCTCTATGGTCGGTGCGGACGGGACGGAGGAGGTCGGTGGGTACGAGGAGGAAGGGAATTACATTCCGCCGCCGTGGCTCTCGCCATCCGGAGACAACACACGCGAGAACGCGTCGTCGTCACACCGTTTGAAGCGCACCATCAACGCAGTCGCACCGCTTAGCCAGATGTTGGACTACTCAAACCGCCTCCGCGCCCTGTCGGGCGGGCATGGTTTGTTCGAGATGGCAAGTGCAGGGTTCAAGCAGGTCTCGGCAGCCCGGCGCCTCGAGATTCTCAAAGAGATTGGCCGCGCATAATCAGAAAAAAAAAGTACATATCCACAATCTGTAATTTAGCTCCCTATCTACCACTACAATTCCCGATTCTCGTCTGCGTCGCCGAACAACACAGCCCCGTCAAGGTCGTCGTCGTCGTCCGCCGCCCCGGCAGGTAAGTGGTTGTAGCTGTTCATCACTTGACTGAACGCCATCATGCCTCCTCCATCGTCCGAATCGTCATCATCGTCGTCGAATAACGGAACAGGAGGGCGCGTCGATGCTCTGTCGAGAATCTGAAACGGCGCCGGCGTCTCGCTTCGCTCTCTATCCTCATCGTCGGGCAAAAAGAGCGGTGTTCCTGCCCTCAGAGTCCCGACAACTGACGGCGTGGTGCTCCGGGATGCGAACAAAGGTGCGACGGACGGCGCGCGGGTGGATGCGCGGGAGGGGAACCGCTGCATGGGGTATGGCTCGACGACGATGCACAGACAGTGCCCATATATGCTGAAATCCTTGTATTTCAGCGCTAGTATCGGCTTCGGTTTCTCTTCTTCGATCTCAACGTCGATGTCGATAGGTGCTGCAGCGCCGCCCGAATCGTGTGGGGCAGGTGTCTGCGACAAGCGAGGATCAGTTATCTCGTCTTTGACTTGTGGGGGCTCGGGCTCGTTCTGGCGCTCGTTGTGAGTTTAGTTCAAGTTCTTGACTGTGTTGATTACCTGCGGTCTATCTTCCATCTCAATATCGGAATCTGGCGATTCCCCGTCTTGCTGGTACCCACCGGCTACGACCTTCTTACTTCGCTGTGATCTCCGGACAGCTGTAGCGTCGGTATCAGCCCCAGAAACAGCATCCTCATCCCCGCTGAATCTGGCTTCGTCGCTCTCATCCTCGTCGCGCGCTCTTCCTTTGCCTTTCGTTTTGCGCTTCTTGTTCGACGATGCCGGCGCGGCGTTCTTGCGGCCCTTGCGCTTGGAGCCTTGCGGCGGAGGGGGCGGTGGCATATCAGGCTTCGTCCGCGGCGGCGCGGCAGAAAAATATCTCGTCTGAAAAGGAATGCATGGGCTGCACTGCTCCAGTCGCCCGGAGCATACGCACTTTGATCAGCACAGAGTGCGGCTCAGTCTTGCGGAAGAAATAGCAGAACTGATATGTATCTCACGCGAGTGTTGGAATAGACACAAGGAGAAGCAGGCGCGAAGGGGGAGCTGACCTCCTCTGTGCGTGTCGACGGTCGGCTTCTTATTAGCGCCCGTCGCGCCGCCGCGGAGTGCATCAGCCTCTGCTTTCAGTTTGGGTAGTATTCTGCCGGTTTGTACGCGGTTACCGCAGAGCAGTAGGAGCAGAGAAGGGAGCCCTCATACTTTGGCTGAAGATCTGCCAGGACGTGCTGTAATATGCTGTCCGACATCCAGTTGACATGGTGCTCGTCGAGGTACACCTGAATAACGGTGAATCAATTCGAGAGGCCACTAGAATTGAGGCGATTGAGTCACATAGAGAGGGATAACATTCTTCTCTGAGATGCGCAGGTAGTATGGATTGCGAGCTCGGAACGGCATGTCAAGTGCAAGGTCAAGGCGTGAGAGGACGCGTGAGATCTGACGGCACCGCGACGCGTGTGGTTGTGTTTGGGCATCGCTCAATGCGTCTTAATGAGCCCCTATCGCGGCGATTGCTCGCTTCAGTGGCCCATTGCGGCCCATTGACCACTATGAAATCGCAAACGTTCCAGCCAAACTGCTCGCACTGTATACAACCCTCGCACTATGGCAGAATATTCGCATCTCTCTGAACCAGACCCTGAATTGGCACCATTCTTGGCTCAATTGATGGCCATACCTCAAACTTATGAGCTGGAAGAACGACGAGCGCGATTTGACTCTATCTTTGGCGAAATCGCGAAGAAGACTTATGGGCCGGGATTGCCGAAAGGTATATTTCCGAGTCGATTCGCAGTCAACTCATCTCAGTTTAGTATATACCAGAGACGGATTATCGACTGGATGACCAGAAAGTCGAGGTCAGGGACGGGAAAATTCTAGTCCGAAGTCTTGTTCCTACCTCCAAGCAAGGCTCTGCTACCACATACCCGCTCATGGTATGGATTCATGGCGGAGGTAAATGTCCAACGGCCGCTGTTTCACGAGTCTGACCGTTCAAAACAGGGTGGACAAATGGAAACCTGGAATTGGATGATTATCTGCTCAGGACGATATGCGTCAAGCTTCAAATTTCAATCCTGAATGTGGATTATCGGTTTGTAATGCAATGGCACAGTCGATTAAACGCTCACCAGTTTTGTTTCCAGACTAGCACCTGAGCACCCTCACCCTACTGGTCTCGATGACTGCTATTCTGCGCTCAAATGGGTACTGCACAATCTTCCCCTATATATCCTTGCTGATAACAGTAGGCCGCAGAAACGCCAGAATTGTTCTCCGCAGATCTGAAGAAAGGATTTATCGTTGCAGGCTAGTCGTCGGGCGGGCACTTCGCGACTGTGATCGCACATCGTGCCCGAGACGACCCATTCTTTGAACATAGGCAACTTACCGGATCATTGCTTCAAATACCCGTGCTTTTGAATCACGATGCTGCCCCAGAGAAGTAGGTTCTTCCTCGCAGCGTTGGGACGCGAAAACTCAGCATTTGCAAGGTACAAGTCGTCCCTTTTGTCGTACGAGCAAAATAAACACGCACCGATCTCGCCCGTGGAGAGTCTTATATGGAGTTTTGGTACGCCTCTTTCTCCGGAGGACGTCGAGTATGACTGAACTTTACCAGAGCAGCTTGGAGGCAGCCCAGAAGACCCCGAAGTCTCGCCACTTCTTTACCCGTCACACACAGGGCTTCCTCCGACGGTCTTGCAGGCCTGTGGGCTCGATCCCCTGCGCGACGAAGACCTTTTGTATGCACGTCTGCTTGAGAAGGATGGGGTGAAGACCAAAGCCATAGTGTGAGCAGTTCATCCTTTCACTCGATATCTCTGCTTATGTGCCGTCAGCTATCCTGGAGTTCCGCATGGCTTTCAATATTCTTTCCCCTCCATCAAGATGGCGGTTAAGTGGGAGGCAGATTATCGAGCCGGACTTCAATGGTTGCTAAATGGTGCACCGGAGTAGTTCGCGTTTCGTTTCGATTCATGGTCGACAATCTACTTGTTCAGATAAACCATGTGAATTGTTGATATTTTGTACACGTTACACGTTACGGTTAATTAATGGTACACTGGCTTTGGCTTACTGCGTCACACTAATCTTCATCGACGGACACATCGGGTCCAGAGATAATGGCCTTTATTACACCCTTTCCGTCTTCGCTCTTGCCAGCACGGGTCGCGTTGAACGCAGTGATGGCCTGGTCGAAAGGGAACCTGCGCAAGTGTTATCACCACGGACAGCAGTGTTCAAGCACAAAAACATACCGATGAGTGACGAGCGGCTTGAGGTTGATCTTGCCCTGAGCGACGAGAGCGATGGCAAGGGGGTAGTCTCCAGGCTGGTAAATAGATGAGAAACAAACAGGCACAACCGTAACGAAAGAAGGTACCCCGTAGCGGAACGAGCCTTTATAGACCAACTCTTTTGTCTGTCGATACGCTCAGTATAAAATGGGTTACAGTGGCCAATATTTTGCGCACCATGAGCATGCCGAGATTCACGGCCACGTTCGGGTTTCCCATGCCCACCTACTTGGGTAAGTATTATTGTGCTCGGACAGTTAGATGTGCGTGCCTGGACAAAAGTGCCTCCGGCCTTGACGATGTGGAATGCGGTCTGAATGGACACTTCGGCCCCACTTGCATCGATGACCAGGTCGATAGCTTTCGTGCCCCGGTCCTCGATGCCAAGCTTTTCTTTCATAGCATCGGCGTTTCGCTTGCTGTAGTCGATCTTGCTCTCTCCCTCGTTGGGCGAAACCGGGAGATATGTGTCCGTTGCAGCGTATTCCTTGGCGAATTCAAGGCGGGCGGGGACGATATCCACAGCTACGATGCGTGTGGCTCCGAGAGCTTTCGCGACAGCCATACATAAGAGACCAACAGGACCGCAGCCAAAGATGGCGATGGACTGGTTGGCGCGGAAGCCTCCTAGGTTGGAAACCGAGTGTACTCCGACCGCGAGAGGTTCCATCTATGGACATTTCAGCGTGCTGGGGCGGAAGTTCCGTGTAGGCCAACCATAGCACCATCCTCCAGGGAAACTCCCTCCGGGAGCGGGTAGGCGAGGTCAGCCGGAACGCGGTAGAATCTTCCCAACGTTCCGTCGTAAGGAGGGGTAGCGGCGAAGATGATGTCGGGACAAAGCTAGAACGGGTTTTTAGGTTAAACCGGGATGGTTCAAGTAGTACCGACGTTGTATCGGCCCGACTTGCAGGCATCGCAGGCACCTACGGTTATCGTGTGAAGGATGAATAGAACGGTCGACGTGAAATCTTACGACAAGTGGCACCAGGCTCTACAGCGACGCGGTCACCAGCCTTGAGGTGCTTGACGTTGGGACCCACTGATACTTTTCTCAGAAACGATAGCCATTTGTGTGGTGAAGTTCGTTACCTTTGGAAACTATGCCCGCCGATTCATGACCGAGAACCTAACCACCATGAGTGCATACTCTCTACTGGCAGCGACCGCACGGTACCATGGGATTATTGACCACAAAGTCCCCGATTCTTCCATGGACTAGGTAATGTACCTAAGGTTGCGTTGGCGAGAAATAAATCGAGGGTCAGGTTGATCGCCTTACATCTGAGCCACAGATTCCTTGCGCGCTGTGAGCATGTGCACAATCGAGAGTGCTGGCTGGTTAATACCTGTTTTCTTGACCTCCACAAGGATCTGATCGCCTGAGATTTCCGGGATAGGTCGTTGCTCATAAACGACTTGGTCGATGGCTGGAGTAGGGTTAGAGCAAGGATAAAAAAAATCAGAGAAACCCAACCTTTGAGCACAAAGGATGGGTTGTCTGTCATGGCGAGAGGCAAGAATGTTATGGAGTGGGACTGGACCAGTGCGAGTCTTGAGATCCGGATACCGGCCGGGCCGCTGAGATCTGCCGATATCCTCCCGACGCGTTAGTTTTCATGCATTCCCAACGCGCCTTTGCGCGTTCTACACGGTGCTGGACGCGCCTCGTATGGCGATCGACAAGTTGGCAGAATTTGTTGCATGAGCGGCTGACGCAAAGCTTAAGCGATCACATGCAAATCAAGAAAGGAGGTTGACTCCACCTTTCTTTCCTCCCACTTCCATCTTCTCCCTTCAAAAGTTCTTTTCGTCTTTCCACACAGAGTTGATCTCTACATTCTACGCACACCTTCTCGTTCATCCCCGCCATGACACACAATTCTATCGCAGACACAACTCATTTGCCAGATTTCCTCGGCGAGACTCTCAATGGCGGCAGGTTAGAAATCATCGAATGCCTAGGATTCGGTACCTACGGCGTCGTCTACAAGGCCTTCGACACCACGTCTCCCGCCGACAGTCCGATTTACTACGCTGTCAAGTGTCTCCCCAAAATTCCCGTCGGAACGCCAGAAGCTATTTTCCAGGCTCGTGAACTCAAGTTGCACAAAATGGTTAGCGACTCTACGAGTACTCGCGGCCGTATCTCATGCGCCTTCTATCCAGGTCGGTCGGCATTCGAATGTCGTGACTATGCATTGGCACTTCTCAGAACAAAAGTGCCTCTTTTTCGTGCTCGATTTCTGCGCTGGAGGAGATCTGTTTAGCGCAATCACAGAAAAGCGTCATTTCCAGCGCAACACAGTTCTCGTCAAGCAAGCGTTCGTCCAACTCCTCGACGCGGTGCAACACTGTCACAACAACAAAGTCTACCACCGAGACCTCAAGCCTGAGAACATCTTGTGCGACAGCGACGGAAACAGTGTCAATGTCTGGCTTGCTGACTTCGGTCTCGCGACTCAAGACAAATTCTGCGACAAGGCGAAACTTGGAAGTCCGTATTACCTGAGCCCAGGTTTGTGTTTCCAACATTTACAGGCGACAATAATCGCTAACACTTACGACAGAATCGATCAACCCAAAGCAGAATGGTCCTTGGTCTTGCCGCCATTCAGATATCTGGTCCCTTGGGGTGATACTGACGAACATGATCTCTGGTCGCAACCCTTGGAACCTGGCCAGTCTCGAAGACGAGTTCTACGTGTCATATCTGAGTAGCAACGACTTCCTCCTCAACACTTTACCCATCTCGAAAGGAGCCAACAATATCCTGAAGCGGTGTTTCCAGCTCAATCCCGCGGCCCGCCCTTCCCTTTCGCAGATTCGGGACGACGTTCTCAAGCTTGATACATTCTTCCTGAGCGACGAGGAGCTTGTCCACGCCTCCTCGACCCAGCGGGCGATCGCGCTCTATTACTGCGAACGAGCGCCCGAGGATGTATACAGCCCTGATGCAAACCAGGCAGACACGCGCCGGGACGAATCTGAAGCTCACGACTCGGATATCTCTTCTGAAGACAGTTATATTTACGCCACTCATCCGTTCGACTTGCCCTGGCTGCGACCACCTCCAACCCTACGCGACTCGGGCTCGATCAGCGCAAGCGACGTATCTGGTCCCGATAGCAGCGGTCCGCCCACGCCTGCCACTCACGCAGTCGACCCCGTCGTCAATGTCGTGATACCTGACCTTACCGAGGACGCGAACATTGGCGTGTCTGCCCTCTCCACTCAAGTCTCCGTTCCCGATGGATCTGCGAAACCCACATCGCGTTCCCGTAACCTGTGGAAACGCGCGATGAGGCGAATCAAGGCGATGGGCAATTAGAGTTTTTTCCAGGTTCTGGTTGCTTCAATTTCGCTGTATATTATTTTCCCCTGTGGTGTCTGTAGCTACTGCAATGGGGATTGGATTTGCGATCAGTGGAAATTGCTTGGATTGTTGGCGATATCGATCAAACGGTTTCGCGGAGAAGGGCGTGGGTCTTCACGTGTTTTAAAATTTGAGGCCATATAAGAACGCCATCGCGATTCTGATCGCCACCATCTCTCCCTTTTCTTTTCTCTCTTCATCCGCAAAAATGGTTGCCTCGAGTGTCCTTGGTTTCCCTAGAATCGGTGTGTCCGTTTGCATCTCCACTGTCGCGTCCATTCTCATTCCATTCCAGGTGCAAACCGTGAAGTCAAAAAGGCCGTCGAGGCCTACTGGGCGGGCAAGATCTCTGCCGAGGACCTCACCAAGGCTGCCGCCGACGTCAAGAAGACCAGCTGGACCAGCATCAAGGAGCGTGGTGTTGACTTCATCCCCAGGTATGTTTAATCGATCCTCATCCGATTTAAACTCATGTCTTTGCCATCTTCAGCGGTGAATTCTCCCTCTACGACCACGTCCTTGACCACTCTGCTGCCTTCAACGTCATCCCCAAGCGTTACGTTGGCCAGGGTCTGTCCCCCATCGATGTCTACTTTGCCATGGGCCGTGGTCGCCAGGCAGACGGTGTTGATGTTCCCGCCTCTGAGATGAAGAAATGGTCAGTCGCCTTCAATCAGCGTGCTTGATGCATCCATTAATGTTCTATCCAGGTTTGACTCCAACTACCACTTTGTCGTCCCTGAGGTCTCGGACGAGACCGAGTTCAAGTTGAACTTCAACAAGGCCGTCGAGGAGTTCAAGGAGGCCAAGGCTGCTGGTGTAACCACCCGCCCCGTCATCCTCGGCCCCGTCTCCTTCCTCGTTCTGAGCAAGGCGTCCAAGGAGGCCGCCGCTGGTTTCCAGCCCATCTCTCTCCTCCCCAAGCTCCTCCCCGTCTACAAGACCCTCCTGACCGACCTCAAGGCTGCCGGCGCCGAGTGGGTTCAGATCGATGAGCCCGTCCTCGTCCTCGACAGCGCTGCTGCCCTCGAGAAGCAGTTCGCCACCGCCTACGAGACCCTCTCCCCGATCGCCCCCAAGATCATGCTCGCCACCTACTTCTCCCGCCTTGACTCCAACGTCAACTTCGTTGCGAAGCTCCCCGTTGCCGGTCTCCACATCGACCTCGACCGTGCTCCCGGTCAGCTTGACGAGGTCATCGCCGCCATCAAGCCCACCAGCATCGTCCTTTCCCTCGGTGTTGTTTCCGGACGTAACATCTGGAAGACTGACTTCGCCGGCGCCATCAAGCTCGGCCAGAAGGCAGTTGATGCCCTCGGTGCTGACCGCGTCATCATCGCCACCTCGTCTTCTCTCCTCCACACCCCCGTCACCCTCGCTTCGGAGAAGAAGCTCACCGCTGAGCAGAAGGACTGGTTCTCGTTCGCCCTTGAGAAGGCTGCCGAGGTTGCCACCATCGCTGCCGCCCTCTCCGGCTCCCAGGACGCCGCTGTCACCGCCGCCCTCGAGGCCAACAAGACCTCGATCGCCAAGCGTCGCGAGTTCGAGAGCACCTCGGATGACACCGTCCGCAAACGGGTTGCTGCCATCACCCCTGAGCAGCTCGAGCGCAAGAGCCCCTTCGCTGTTCGCAAGGAGGTTCAGGCCAAGCACCTTAACCTGCCCAAGTTCCCCACGACCACCATCGGCTCTTTCCCTGTAAGTTCCACTGTGTCATAAGTAAGGTCGTTGTCTAACCATCCTTTCAACAGCAAACCAAGGAGATCCGTCAGGCTCGTGCCAAGCTCGGCAAGGGCGAGCTCACCACTGAACAGTACGACGAGTTCATCAAGAAGGAAATCGAGACCGTTGTCCGCTTCCAAGAGAAGATCGGTCTCGACCTCCTCGTCCACGGTGAACCCGAGCGTAACGACATGGTTCAGTACTTCGGCGAGCAGCTCACCGGCTTCGTCTTCACGCAAAACGCGTGGGTGCAGAGCTACGGTTCCCGGTGAGTTGATTTCCTTCCCATCGTCGACCATCTTCTCACTCGAGCTCCAGTTACGTCCGCCCCCCCATCATCGTCTCCGACGTTAGCCGCCCGGGACCGATGACCGTCCGGTGGAGTAGCTACGCCCAGAGCGTCACCAAGAAGCCCATGAAGGGAATGTTGACTGGCCCCGTCACCATCCTCAACTGGTCTTTCCCGCGTGCCGATGTCAGCCGTGAACTGCAGTCCAAGCAGCTCGCTCTTGCCCTCCGTGACGAAGTCGTCGACCTTGAGAAGGCCGGCATCAGCGCCATTCAGGTCGATGAGCCCGCCATCCGTGAGGGTGTACGTTCCTTTAGTGCTTCCATCAAACATGGTCGCTGACTCTTTCACAGCTCCCTCTGCGCCGCTCGGACTGGGACGCCTACCTCAAGTGGGCTGTCGACTCGTTCAAGCTCTCCACCGCTGGTGTCACCGACCAGCTGCAGACCCACTCCCACTTCTGCTACTCCGACTTTGACGACATCTTCCCCTCCATCCAGCGTCTCGACGCCGATGTCATCTCCATCGAGGCGTCCAAGAGCGACATGAAGCTCCTGAACACCTTCAAGCAGTACGGCTACTCCAACCAGATCGGCCCCGGTGTCTACGACATCCACTCTCCCCGTGTTCCAGGAGACCAGGAGATCAAGGACCGCCTGGCTTCCATGCTCGCCATCCTCCCCGACTCTCTTCTCTTCGTCAACCCCGATTGCGGTCTCAAGACCCGTGGCTGGAAGGAGACTGAGGGTATGTCTCCCTGTCTTACATTTCACCTCCGTCGCTAATCATTTCCTCAGCTTCGCTTTCCAACCTCGTCAGCGCCGCGCAGTGGGCCCGTCAGACCTACGCCTGATTTACCTCTACCTTCCGCTTCAACAGCGCTCGCGTACAGGTTTAACTTAAACATGCATGGCATGCTCGGGAGAGCAGTCGTGTGTTGACCGTTGGGTGTTGTTGCATTTTCCTTTGGCCGATTCATTAGTTGCGGCTGAGATGAAGACGAGGCGCGGACGCGGTCTGTGGTCTCTGGAGTTGTTGTCGATTGTAAATTAGTTGTGGTGTAGCATGATTTCAACAATCCAATAATGTACAAGATAGACAAATTCGGGGTCCCTTTCGACGCGTCGCCAACCTTTGATGAGAATGTCACAAATATTTTACATCTCTTTGTCCAACCTCTATGTTGTCAATGGCGAACCCTACCCCCGTACCCCCTCCGCTGTCGTATACCAGTAATATCTGCGCGAATCTTGTGTATTTCTGCTCTTGACGGGTTGAAGCAGATTCCTTTCATGCTCCTTCAAGTTCCTACGGCGACGCCGTTGCGCAACTGCACAACACGACGCTGCAGCAAATCGATCAATTAGTGCAAGATGTCGAGATGCAGGTCCTCTCCGACCACTCAGGACCGGCGCGCTGATACTAAACCTTGACTGGAGGCGCCCGTGGACGACAGCACCATTTGCCTTGTGGTGGACACCAATATCTTGCATGTCTACGCTTTTACCTCGCGCTGAAACGGTCTTGTTGATTTGATGCGGCATCGTAGGCTTTCGCATCTTGGGCTGCTGCAGCAGTTTGTACGCGACGTCGAGAAGAAGGCGCTGGGTCTGCTTGTTATTATTCCCGGCGCGGTGCTGAATGAACTCGATGGGTGAGTTGCGTGGCCCCTCTCAAGGCGCGGCGATCGACCCTCTGCAGGCAGAAGAAGAGCGACCGCTTGGGCTGGTTCGCGCGGAGGGCATCGGAATGGATTTTTGAAAAGGTCAAGGAGAGAAGGTCGGGGAAGCGGTCGGTCGTCAGGGGGCAGACGGAACAGGAGACGTGCAGGGCGTCTGGGAACTGGAAAATCCGGCAGCGAGGGGAGGTGAGTGTAAAACTGCATTCTATTCATTTCTAATTCATTTCCGATCTACATAGACTTTCGGGGAGAGGGAGAACGACGCGCTGATCATGGATTGCTGCATGTATTTCGCCAGCAAGTTCCGGACGGCACTCTGCAGCGCGGACAAGAACTTGTGCATTGAGAGCGAGAGCCGAGGCAAGCTTTTTTTGTGAGCTTTGTCCTCGATGATTGACAGCAAATAGGGATAAGGTCAATTACGCCCAAGAGCGGTCACGATGTTGCGCAAGTCTTGTTTGGGCAAGACGCCGACGCGTTCGCGCCGTACGAGGCGGATTACACCGGGATCGAGAGCATCGAAGAGGAGGGGATGATGGACATTGACGAAGAGGTCCCCAGGCTCACACATCAGCAAGCAATGAATCGCTTGCACGTCCAAATCATCGACCATTTCACTCGGCTGCTGGTTGCACTGGTGGGGCGCGTTGGGCCGGAACTGGAAGACGTCGCGTCGGACGGCGGAGTCACTGCGTCGCAACACGCGCCTAAATGGGTAAGCGGGGACACGCCGTACAGGGAGTGGAGTGCCAGGGAATGCCTGGAGTACTTGAACCGGAAGAAACGGATACCAGAGACGTATCCGCGGCTCGAGACTTTTCTTACGAAACCCTATGCGAACGGGGCGCGCCCGGGAAGCCAGTGGTCGTACGAGGCTTGGGCGACAGCACTCTCCGGGCTGAAACAAATTGGCGAGGTCTTTGCTGAGCCATCAATTGTGGATGATTTGGAAGACTTGACGCGACATCGGGAAGCTGTTTTTGGGCTTGGACGGTGATCGTAATGCTTGCTGCGCTGTGCTGCGGACACCGATGCAGTGCGCTGTGCAGTGGCGACGGGGGGTCCGACGGCTAGGAGCATTGTGGGCCGCCAAGTGCCTGTGTATATAGCGCAGTGTAATAGATTTATTAGCCCGTGATGATCAGGCGTGATCCCTCTTCCCTTTCCCCTACTTGCTATCTCCCTCTAATGCGTCGCCGTCGCGCCCTCCTGGGCCTCATCATCGTCCTCGGCCTCGTCCTCTTTGGCACCGTCGTAGTCCTCACCTCCGTCACCTACTACCTCGCAATAGACCCCAGTGCCTATCTCTCCGAGATCGAGGTCCCCCCCACCGACCCCTCCATCCGCTGGAACGCCTCAGAGCACGGCCAGGTCGAGCGCATCCCCCGCATCCTCCACCAGACATGGAAGACTGGTACTCTTCCGGAAAAGTGGAAGAGCATCTCCCAGGAATGTCGGGACATGATGCCGGACTAGTACGCGCGCTCCTTTTCTTTCCGTTTTCGCCGCTCATGCTTGGCCAGCGAGTACATGCTCTGGACCGACGAGAGCTCCCGCGAGTTCATCGCCAAGCACTACCCGTGGTTCCTCAACACCTTTGACGACTACAGCTACGCCATCCTCCGCGCAGACGCGATACGTTACTTCGTCCTCTACCACTACGGTGGAATCTACTTAGACCTGGATATCGGATGCTTGCGTCCCCTCGACCCTCTTTTGGTATACCCTGTGATCCTCCCGAAAACAATCCCCGTCGGTGTTTCAAACGATCTCATGTTTGCCCAAAAGCACCACCCCTTCCTCGCCCAGACCATCCACAACCTCGCCACCTTTGACCACTCCTGGATCCTCAACTACCCCACCGTCATGTTCTCCACCGGGCCCATGTTCCTCTCGGTGCAGTACGGTATCTTTACGTCCCAGCATGTCCCCGGCGGGAATGTGCGCATCCTGCCCAAGGCCCTGTACGGGAAGAACGCTCTGCCGTCAGAAGCCCCTCACTCCTTCTTCACCCACCACTACGGCAGCAGCTGGCACTCGGATGACGCGGCGTTTATATGGTTCCTGGCAGTATGGGGCAAGGGGCTGATGTGGGTCGGGTTGGCGGTCCTCGTTGTCGGCGCGGCAAAGGTCTGGCCAAGCAAGCAGCGGCGCCGCAACCTGCGCAGGATCGGCGGGTACGACGTCCTCTTCCCTCGTCGTTCCCAGCGGACAGGTCGATGGCAGATACATGTTGGAGAGCCATCCCTGCCCAACTCGGGCACGTCCACCCAAATGCCGTCTCCCGACGGCAGCGAGCAAGGATTCGACGATCTCTCGGTTCTCCATATTCCCTTTGACGTCCGTCCGTCGTCCCCAACGTGCTCCGAGGTTTCCAGCGATCAGTTCCTCCAGAATGACGCTAGTTCCTTGCTCGACGTTGTGCGACGCGTGCGCAACCGTTTTGCGTCCATAGCGGGTGGTGGCGACCGAACACCGCCGTTAGACATCCCGCGCACCCCGGTTCGAAGAAGAACACAGCGCTATAGCAGGGGCGTGCTCTTCTTCCTCCCCACCATGTTCGCGCAGCCGCCAGACCTCGAGCTCGGCCCGTCGTTCACTCGGGGACCAGCGCAGGCGCCCGCTGTCCCCATGATGCGACCCGCGCCGCGTGGCGAAAAGCACCGGTATGAGGAGCAGTACGAGCGGGGTGAGGTGTACGCGGAGGCGTCGCCGGTAGAGCTGCTAACTGAAGGCGTCACGACCCTTCGCTCTCCGAAAGGCACAGGGCACGGTCCGCCGCGGCGGTGACCTGTCCTGTTCCAGCGACCCTCCCACTCACCGATACCCTCACCCACGCTCACGACACGACCTGTGCCACTGATCATACCCACCCTTACATTAACACGCACGCTCACGACGGATACAGACGGACTGCAAGGACGAATAAAAATTATGCGTACAGGCACGACCATTGCGAGGGCTTTTGCTGCTGGCCCCGCGGATCTCGTGTCCTGAATACGCTGCATAGACTTTAACTTAATTTAAAAGCAAAGACATTCCACGCAAATTAAATATTTTCTTGTCCGTTCTTTACATCCATCCATTCGTTGCCGGGGCTGCAAAGACTGCCTCGGATGTCATTTGGTGTGAAAGCTGCTGTTCGGTTGTGATATTATAATTCCAGGTGTGTCGATTTTTGAGCCACCGGCTGATGTACAAATCTACTAATAATGCTACGGTGCGCCAATGTTGGCCATAAGTTATTGCGCTCCTGCCTGTGTTCGTTGTAAAGAGAGGTCACCGAGTAGAAGCTGGTTTCAAAAATGCAGGTTTGATGAATGTCTCTTGATCCATTTGTTTACGATGATTTCTGTGCCGCTATTGATCGCATTCCCACTGACAAGGCAGTCATGGCGATCGCGGAGATAGTATAGGTGAGAGATGGACCAAAAGTCCAGTACGACGCGCATGCTGGTGGTGGATTAGTAGGAGTTGGCGTGAGCAGGAAAAAAAATACCAAGGAGAGGTCCAATAGCACGCCCCAGCTGTCCGGACGATCTAAACTGTCCAAGGGCCTTGCCTTTCGCAAGCTGCGCGTGCTCTTTGGGCTTCCCAGTGATCGGGTCAACAGCACTCTCATCGCATTGCAGCGATGCAAAAGCGGTCAACGAGTTGACGACCGTCGCGGATGTGAAAGCCATGCAAACGGCCGCGCCCTGGAGCAGTCGGAGTGCGAGCGTCGGTTGGGTGGAGATGAATTGCGGGAGCAAGGCGAGCAAGACGAGACCAGCGGCGCAGCTCGAGACTCCGCGACGAGCCATGACGCCTTCGCCGATCTTCGCGGTGGCCCTGCGCGTGTAGCCGCCTTGGAGCAGCGCACTGACCACTCCTATTGACCCAATCAACGTTCCGTTTTGCCTGTTGTTCCAGTCGAACACTGGCAGAATACAATTGAGTTCAAGTTCACGAGTTGTGGCGATTGACAAGACGCACAATCGAAGGTTAGGAACGTAAGAGTGAACTCTACGCCAGAAAATATGCCCAAAAACAAGAAGTGCAGCACGCGCAAGGTCTTGAGAGTCTTGAGCCGTTGCTCGACGCTTGCTTTCGGACCAGCTTTGGCTGGCGACGCTCCGTTGGTTGGTTTCTCGGTGGGCGGCTTCATGCGCTTTCCTCTCGTCTCGGGGAGGGCCAAGATGAGGAACAAGGTCTCCATGACTAGTAGAACCAAGGTGATGGCTGCAGGGACCGCGTAGACGTTAAGGTCTAGACCGAAAGTGTTCATGGAAGCGGGCAGCGGGCGTGAAGCAAAGTATGCTCCAATAGGCGGGCCGATGCAGAAACAGATGGCAAAGGCAATCCCGACGTGCGCAAGTGCCTTGGACCGGTTGGCCGGGGTGGTAACGTCGGACAAGATGGCACTGGGGATGGAAATAAGCCCGCGGAAGCATATATCGAGAAGGAAACGCGCATAGCTAATTGCACATTTCCTTCACTGAGGCCGCCGACGACACGCGACAGCATATAGGAAGCAAAAGTGGTCGACTGCAACCAGCTGTAGAACCCGTTCAATATCTGAATCAGCTCACAGAATGGGAGAACGTACAGAACAGCCGACACAATGTTTCCGATCATAGTTATGAGGAGGATACGCTTGCGACCATACTTGTCAGACAGCGACCCGATTTTTGGAGACACGAGGAATTGAAGAGTCCTATGGCGGGTTGTTCAGACAAGTGTCGCGGGCCCAGGACAAAAAGCGGCACGAACGAGAACACAGATCCCATAAGTCCACCTGCAAGTGCATGCTCAGTTTAGGTACCAGTTCAACGACGCAAGACACGGCACCCAGCAGAACTATGTCCCATTTTCTCGAATGGATGGATGGCTTGTAGAAGAACCCGCGAAGATTCGAAACAAACTGCAGCGTGCGCGAGAGGAAACCCGCGGGATCAGACGACTCGCGAACAGTATACCATTCAATGAGACGCGGAAACAGTGGTAAAGCTGCGTTACGGTAAGGTTTGACTCGCGCAGGGATGGCAGGCTTACGGATAGTGAAAGCAAAGAGGTCGAGGACCAGCGACAGAAAGACGATCGTCTCGACTTTGGCCATGGTCGACGGTTGAGGCAGCAAGTCCGGACGCGTGAATTCGGAGACCGGTTTATGTCGGATTCCCAAGTGGCTACGTGTTCAGGCCCAGGGAAGTATTGGGGCAACACGGTAACTGCGGCGATGGATAGCCTATGTTTCAGTGTTCTCACACACCCGACGGGACGCGCTTCAAGATGGTTTTACATTTGCTATTTTACGCTACTCGTCTTTTGCTGCCGCTGCTTCCGGGACAGCCGCCATTTCTAAATCAGCGCTTCCGATTGGACCCTCTCCTCCCTCTGTACCGCGATACTTTTGGTCCTCTGCCTGGCTGGTGAGATTACTCTGGTGGTGCGAACTCGTCTCCGTCTTCGTGATTTCACGAAGTGCCATCGTTGCATATGCTGCCGTCCCGAGAGCTAGGTTTATCTGCAGAGCCGTGAAGCGTCCCTCTTCAGAAATGACCGGTGGATCATATCCAAGTAGCTTGTCTTCGTCGGCTTGTGCAAGCGCAACGTCAGGATCGGTGTAGCGCAAGACAGACCAAGAGAGCTCCTTCGGAAGGTGGATCATAGCTCGGTACGAGCCATTGAGAGTATACTCCCTGGACAGCAGGTGAGGGAGCGCGTGAGAAGGAGAAGCGAGCACCGTACCTTTGTTTCCGGACAAAGTTATCCGGGTCCAAGCCGTCCATTCGAAGATACTGTTTGTACTTCTCGCCGAGTGCGCCTCCGGGATAGGCTACGTCGGTCCCGGGAAGCGGCATTATAACGTCGAATATCGTGTACTTGTCCAGGTCGTCTTCGGTCAGCGTTTTGATTCGAGGCGCTACCCATGGTCGTCTCGCTTTCTTTTGGTAACGCGACGACGAAGGATCTTCTATCGATTAAACATGGGACGAAGGACGGAGGGAGAACGCGCACCTGCATCTTCTGCGACTTCCTTATCCTCTTCCACCGCAGGCACATCATCGGCCTGGACGTCGGGCATGGCCACATCCTCTTCCGGTGTGGTGTCGAAGACGAGGTCGCCAGCAATGGGACGCTCTGCCCCATATGTTCGGATACGCTCCGAGACGATGGCATTCCAGACATAAGACTGATACGCATGAACATACATCAGCCGCAGATTCTTGGGAATCTGAGGACAGGTTGTAAGTGGGAGATCCGGGATGGAGGACGAGACTTGCTGTCGAGAGCGCCCCCATCGCGTTACGGGTTTCGCCGTTTTGTTTCTGGAAGCTCTCCAGAATGCAGCGCTCCGCTACGACCCGTCTCGGGAACAGCTCCAGAGCCTTGTCGATATCGTGATCTACGAGCCATGCGTCTCGGGCTGCTTCAACATCTGGATGCTCTCCGTGTCTTTTCTGCAAGATCATCGACACCGCGGTTTGCCATTCCGATTTCAATAAAGCAAGACCGATGGAGTGGGTTGGCACAGAGGCTGTTCCAAACCGCTGCATCCCTATAAAAAATTATGAGTTGAACTGTTTGGGGAAGATGAAGCTCGTACCATAGTAGTTGATGAACCCTTTATATTTGACGACTTCCAGGGCTTTGTCTAATGTTTCTATTGAATCGACTTGCACGCTCCTACGCATGGTTAGAACGAAACAAGAGAAGTCTTGACATCGTAAAATTTACCGAAGAGTGATCACAAAAGCGTTTCCCTTCAACATTCCAAGCTCCAAACAAGTTTTGCGGTAATCGAAGTTTCCAATGCGAACTCCTCTGTCACCGCGCTGATTGACAGCGGCATTGTTGTGGGATTGGCGGCCGACTTGAGCATTAGCAAGTTTCCAAACGTCTTCGAGGGTTTTATTGTTTCGTTTCAAGGCAACCCGCTGTACTGTTATCCCGCGTTTGTCCTTGGTCCCTGCAACGGACAGATCTTTCAAGCCGACATGCAAGATACGAGACAAGTGTGCAAGGGCGTCCTGCGTGTCGCGGTTGGTTTTTTGGAGCGTGAAATGGATGTAGGGCGGGTGTGTTGACCCACGAGGAGTGCGACCACCTAAGAGCGGATGTGAGCATCTCGCATACCGAGTAGGGCGAGTAGGAAACCTCTCTCAGAACGACCCCTACCGCCACCGGCGCCCCTGCCCGCTGCCCATTTAATGGCGATGCGTGTGCCTTCCTCCGGGGCAGGCGCAGCATGAGATGCATCTGCCTCAGACTCGAGCTTGCCGCCGAATAATTCACGGACAGCAACGTGCAGACCGGTGCGGGTGGCTTTGGATTGAATCGGCTAACAAGATAAATTGAGAAACGAAACGAGTGTGGTGGAAAGAGACGCACGTCTGACAAGACTTTTCTGTGATCCTCTCGTCCACCTGCGCGTCCCCCTCTGCCTCCGCCTCTACCACCGCGTCCGCCGCGTCCGCCGCGCCCACCACGTCCGCCTCTGTCTTTCCCGCGCTTCTCAGGCTCGGGCTCCGTTGGAGGCTGAGAAGGAGCTGATCCCGGCGCGGGTCGCGATCCCCAACCACTGTCGGCAACGAACGGAGGCTCCGGTCCTTCCAGGTACATCTCTTTGAGTTTTAGAATAGCCTCTTCGGGGAGAAATTCGGCGAGACGAGTGTTGAAGTGCTCCGGCCATGGCTCATTAGACGCCTTGGTTTTGCCCTTGTCGGCAGTTTTTTGCGGGACCTCCACTGCCGCATCTGTGGGCGCAGACGCACTGGAGGCGTCGGCATTTGATGTCACTGGCGCACTGGAGGCCTCAGCAATTGGTGTCTCGGGCACTATGGTGGTGACCTCGGGCTTTGCTGCCTCAGGCGCACTGGTCGCTTCACTCTTTGGTGACTCGGGTTTTTCCAAGGACGTCAGATGCACGACGTTTCCCTCCTGGTCTATTTCGTACACCAAAAAGTCCGTGAACCTGATCCAGCGATTAGAAGAGAGCATTTAGGACCAGAAAGATAGGAACCGTTGTTTTATTATGCCATCGATCTTGGGGATGCCATGGCCGATATACTCAGATATCCCGACATTGGCCTCAACAAAGTTCATCCCGCCGCCCTCCCTCTCGACAGGGAGCGGAATACCAAGCAGAGAGTGACTTGGGGGGAGGATATGGTTCCATTCACTGCCATCTGCGAGTTTGACGCGCTTTGAGGCGGGCTCGTCGGGCTCCTGATCGTCCTGGTCGCGTTCGCGGAAAACAACAGGCATTTTCGATCTGATTTCGATCACGCGTTTTCCAATGTCTTCACCGCACCTCCAAACGTATGCTCAGCGGGCCCTTCAACACAAAAACCCTGCCGCAAAGCTCCTGCTCGAGACGATAGAAAAGAAACAATCCAATCTAGCCGTCAGCGTCGATGTCGCCTCGGCAAAAGATTTCCTTGCGATCATTGACGTTGTTGGTCCATTTGTCTGTCTGATCAAGGCAATCGTTCTCTTTCGACGGCTCGTTGCTCTTGGTCTGATAGAAATTCAAGACTCACGTCGATATCATCGAAGACTTTACGCCTTCACTCATCACCGACCTTCAGGCGCTCAGTGTCAAGCATGACTTTGTCATTTTCGAGGACCGCAAATTTGCCGACATCGGTTGGTCTCTGCCGCACCGAGGTGTCCCATTGCTCAAAATGTCTTCTCAGGAAATACGGTAGCATTGCAGTACTCCAGCGGGGTGCACAGGATTGCCAACTGGTCCCACATTACCAACGCTCATCCAGTGCCTGGTCCATCTGTGATAACTGGTCTCTCCTCCATCGGTCTTCCGCTCGGACGTGGACTGCTTCTCCTCGCAGAAATGAGCACTAAGGGCTCGCTTGCATCTGGCGCGTATACGGACGCCGCCGTCAAGATGGCGCGCGCACACCGTGACTTTGTGATAGGTTTCATTGCACAACGACGCATGGACGGTGTTGCCGCGGGTCTGAATGAAGCGACAGATCAGGAGGACTTCCTTGTTTTAACGCCCGGTGTCGGCCTCGATGTGAAGGGAGACGCGATGGGTCAGCAGTATAGATCCCCTCGAGAGGTCGTGTTGGAGTCGGGATGCGATGTGATTATTGTCGGCCGGGGCATCTACGGCAAAGACCCCAGTTTAGTGGACAATATTGTCGCTCAAGCGAGGCGATACAAGGAGGAAGGCTGGGCCGCTTACTTGGCCAGGATCAAGTCTGCGTAGTCGTCCGATATCCCATTGTAAACCCAACCAAAATGTAGAGACAGCCTGCTATCGCACGTCCCGGTGTGCAGCGCGAGATAAGTATAATACTTGGGCCAGAATTTCAGAGTTGGTTTGGTCCCTCGCGACTCGGTTTTGAAACGCGATTGGAACATGCGGTTTGCGGAGGTACGTGTGCAATGAAGTTGTCCCGGGGAAGTAGCTGCAGGAATGAAGCTGACACATCAAACTGCATGAATTCATTGGACCGCGAAGAGGAGAATAGCAAGGGGTATCAATCATCCAAGTCAAACACATCGTCGTCGTCGTCTTTTACGCGATACAAGGCTCGCGACGAAGAGCTATTTGCATACGATTCTAATGCACTGCCGGAAGATTTTTCTATCACACCTGGACGCGTGTATTAGACCTCGGTGGACCATAGACTGCGAGAACTCACCTGACACCGCCAATCGTAGCTCCAAGACAGCAGTATCGAACGCGTCGTTGTTTCCAAGTTCCTCGAATCCGACTAGTCTGGAACGCATCATCAGCGGTGAAATTATAAGGTTCGGTGCGCGAACCTGTCTTTCGAGACGCCGTCGACGAAACATATTACGCAAGGAAGCACCTTGATGCCGAGCCGTTCAACGAGCCAAGGGATGTTTTCTACGAAAACACGGAAAAATCGTGTGTTGAAATACTTTGGCGCGAGTTTCTATGTCAAGGGTGAGGGGGCCATAGACAGGACAGGGTTCAGACGAACAGCAAGGTGCTTGTCCATTATTTCACAGCGCTTGAATTTAGAGTGGTAGAAATGTACCACACATTTCGGTTCTCGCCTGCGGGAGTGAGCGGAATGGACAAGCACAAGGGAAGATTGAACTCACGCACTCACTCTCACTACCTCTTTCTCGTCCTTGATTTCAGAATAATGTCCGTGCTGATTCTGCTTCATGTCAGTCAACTGCTCCATTCTGGATATTGGATTAGTCCAATTCAGATCGCGTCCTGGCAAGGAACGCGCCCACTGTTGCTTGAGTACTTGTAGCCCGTACTCACGCATCTCTGCGTTGCTCTCGTTCTCGATTTCCTCCTCGAGCTCGGCGAAAAGGGCTTCTTCATCGTCCTCCTCATCGTCTTCATGGTGTGGACGGCGGTTAGGCTCGACTAGACGCGCCGCGAGAGAGGCAATCTTCGTGTTACTAGCTAGGCTTAGCTACGATCACGAGAGTGGATAGAATTTTGTACTTGTTCATTGTGGTGGTGGAGAACTTGAAGGAGTGTAAACAACGATCAAGGCGAAATGAAGCTTGTGAATAAACACATCGACAAGCACGGCACTGTACGTTTCTTCGCTGCCCCGTCTCGTCTCGCCTTGAATCCTGCTAGGGCCATGTCACCCTCCGCCCCGAGGACGATGAGGACATGTGGCATCTCTACAATCTCATACAGGACGGCGACTCTGTTCGTGCCCCGGCCATACGGCAAGTGCTTGACTAGTGTATCCAACTTTACACCAACCATCCGACTTCAGCCGCGTCCAGAAAGTCTCCTCGACAGGCTCCGTCGATTCCCAGCGAGTCAGACTAAATCTGACTATCAAAGTGTCGCGGGTCGAGTTCTCCTCCTCAGCCTCGTCTACAGCCGCTTCGACAACCGAGGATGCCGCAGATCCGTCCTCCTCCTCCGCCAACCAGTCAGACTCGACCGCCGCACTCCACATCTCGGGGCCCGTTATCGTCGAGAACCAACACGTTCGACTGGGAGCCTTCCACACACTCGATATCGAGGTCCAGCGCGATGTCCGGATAGAGAAGCTCGATGGTTGGGATAGCGTTGCTCTCTCTCGCGTGGATGAGGCCATCGTTCCCGGTAAAGGCGCCGAGGTCGCAGCGCTGGTGTGCGGAGAAGGCACCGCCGCTTTCTGTCTGCTCTCGCAGCACATGACGCTGGTGACGCATAGACTATCTCTTCCCGTCCCGCGTAAGTCGGGTGCTTCGTCGGGTGCGACGCAGCACGAGAAGGGGCTCACTAGGTTCTACGGAGCACTGTTCGACTCGTTTATGAGGCATGTGCCGTATGCGAATGTTGGCCTGAAAGCCATCGTTATTGCAAGTCCGGGCTGGGTTAGGGACTCGGTGTATGATTATATAGTCGCGGAGGCATCGCGACGTGGGGACAAGGTTCTGCAGAAGGCGCTGAAGGATAAAGTGATTAAAGTGCATATAAGCAGTCCGCATGTACACAGCTTGGTGGAAGTGTTGAAGAGTCCTGAGGTACGCAGTTCGATTTCACACAATTCTCATCTTACAACTATCCCAGATCGTCTCTCAATTAAAAGAGACGAAGTTTGCGAGGGAGGGGATCGTCTTGGACAAGTAGTTCCGCCTCTCACTTATAACCGGCGCGACTCTCACGATCCAACTCAGGTTCTTTAAGATGCTTGGCACCGACGAAATGCGGGCATGGTATGGGCCCGACCACGTTGTTCTCGCCGCAGATCGAGGTGCGATAGGGACGCTGCTAATATCAGACGACCTCTTTCGGTACGTTCATTGCATCCCCATACATATGTCTCTAATTTGCTTTTTCAGCGCAAGCAACCCTGAGACTAGAAAAAAATATGTCGCGCTTGTGGAAGCGGTTCAACAGAAAGGCGGAGAGGTTGTCATATTCTCGAGCATGCACGAATCCGGGCAACGTATGTTTCCGCAAAGCGGTTTCGAATTTTATTGACATACTGCTTCAGAACTGAACCAGCTGACTGGGATAGCGGCGATCCTTACTTTCCCCTTAGACGTGGAGGTTTGTGCCCTCTGTTCCGAGTTTTGGCCGAAATTGATTTATTTTCCTCCAGGTTGTCGAAGCCGAGGAGAGGGAAGAGGCAGAACGAATACGGCTGGCCAATGAAGCAGAGGCAGATGGAGGATAGTGGGATGATAGGGTACCTTCCATATCGGGTTGCTAAGACGTGTACGTCCATATCCGGATGCATGACGTATCACGATTCAGCTCGGGATCGTTGACGGACATTAAACACTGCAGCGAGCTGTCTTATGCTTAGAACCACCATGTCCAAACGTGCATTGTCCCCCGCCGCCGCCTCTTCCTCGTATAAGAGGCTCCGTACAACTGCCGCCGCTTTTCTTCCTAGGAAAATCGCTTCGCTAGATGCAGGTGCTGCCGTGGACGCAGACCCTCCTCTCGCAAAGCTACTCAAGGCCGTCAGCGAGGGAGAGAAAACCCCCGACAAGGGTGATTCTGTGGTATACTGGATGCGTATGGGCGACTTGAGAAGTAGTTCTTTCCGTCTTCGTGTAGGGCAGAGCTAACTGGTCATGATAGTTTCAGACAATCGAGCTTTGTCTCTCGCCTCTGCCACGGCCAAGAAAATGAACGTACCGCTGTGCACATTATTCGTACTGAGTCCTCAAGACTATATCGCTCACGACCGAGGCGCGCGTCGCATCGACTTTACTCTCCGCAATCTGGCCCTGATCAAAGATTCGCTGGATACACTGCATATCCCCCTCCACATCGTCACGCAAGCGACTCGCCGAGCCGTTCCGCAGGCAGTCATATCTTTCCTTGAGAAATACAACGCCGCGGCCATCTATGCGAATATCGAGTATGAAGTCGATGAGCTACGGCGCGATGCGCAGATATGCAAAGCCGCCAAATCGAAAGCAATTCGCGCGCTCTTTGTACATGACAAATGTGGGTTTTACCATCCATGTGGTCATATTCTTAATTTCCTCTCAGGTGTGGTTGAACCGGGCGTTGTTTTGACCAAGCAAAACAAGAACTATTCCGTGAGTGTGTTTCCAAAGGACAAATGACCGGTTCTTTACCCGCGGCAGGTATACACGCCCTACCAAAAAGTCTGGCTGACGAAACTAAACGCCGATATCCCGCACTTTCTTGAGCATTGTCCCAAACCACACCCTAATCCAAAGTCGGTGCGCACATCCGCGAAATTCGCCTCGTTGTTCGACTCTGTGGTACCCGAAAGCGTCCCTGGGTTCGAACTCGACCCGGCAGACCGCGCCATGATGCAGAAGGTATGGCCTGCAGGCGAGACTGCTGCGAGTGAGGTGTGTACTTTATCCTCCAGCCTGACCCCACTTAACATATGGTCGCTCGAAGGTATTGCAGCGCTTCATGCGCACTAAATCTCGGTCGTGTCAGTTGGCTGCTGTCGATCCTTTGGCGCCGGGCGCCGAAGTGGGAAAGCGCACTCGGATATCTGTGTACGATGCGGAACGGGACAGGGCTGATCGAGATACTACGAGTCGCATGAGGTGCGTTGGATACACGCCACCAATCTTTACGAAGTGTGGACACGTCATACAGCCCATATCTGGCCGCTGGAGTGATCTCAGCGCGCGCTTGCGTTCGCGCCGCCACGCCCGGGCTCAATGGAAACAAGGCTACCGTGAAGGTGGATGGAGGCAGGACGACCGGCATCGGACGGTGGGTACAAGAGGTCGCGTGGCGCGACTTTTATGTGTGCATCCTAGCAGCCAACCCGCGCGTCGGTATGGGCCGATCATTCCAAGAAAAATATGCAGGTAACTTCTTTCCTGTTGCCCCTCCGCACTGTATTAAACGTTTGGCAATAGACGTCATCTGGGAGGGACCCGCCGTTGATGACGCATACACGGAAGTGGGACAGGTCAACCCACAAGCCGAGCTTACATTAGACGTCGCGGAAAGCAACATCGAAAAATGGAAAGCAGGTCATCAGTCTCTTCATGAACCCGTTACTTCCGGTACTCAATCTCATGTTTAGGGAAGACGGGGGTACCCATCGTGGATGCCGGAATGCGATGCATCAATGAGATGGGGTATGAACGCTTTGCTTTCAGAAATGTGACTCCCATCTGACCCGGCGCAGATATCTGCACAATCGGGTTAGGATGATCTGCGCCATGTTTCTAGTCAAGGACCTGATGACCGACTGGAGAATTGGGGAGAAGGTGGGCATTCATCCTTTGTGTTCGTACCCCTTCTAACGCTGGGGTCAAACAGTACTTCATGGAAAAATTGATCGACGGGGACCTTGCTTCCAACAACGGCGGCTGGTAAGGGCTTTCCTCCCTTCTTTCCATGTCCTCACTCAGGAATCTAATAGGCAGTGGTGTGCGTCTACTGGCGTTGATCCGTGCCCGTATTTCAGGATATTCAACCCGCACATTCAGAGTTCCAAGGTACGGATCATCCGCTAGTGCTCCAAGTTCGAATGTAAAATGTTCCTTCCAGGCGGACCCTACAGGCGATTTTATCCGGAATTGGGTACCCGAACTCGGCGCGGTTCGTGGCCCAGGTGAATTTTGTTTCCCTACTTTGATTTTAGACGCTCATCCCATATGCAGACCTGCACAATCCCTCGGCGTCTATAGCCAAGAAGCTGGGATATCCGATGCCTATCGTGAAGCACAACGAGGCAAGAGACAGAGCAGTGAGAAGGTTCAAGGACCCTGGTACGGCTTGAAAAGCAACAGGAGAGCACTTCGATCAAAACATCGCATTTCACATTTGATAGTCAGACTTGGTCTATGTAAGAGTTTATAAGAAAGGGAGAGGGCGGAAGTGAGCCCGAGAATAATGGCGAGGAGTGGCAGAAATTGTTTGATTGGCAGGCAAATAATGGCACGCAAATAAGGTTCATAACGTGTTCACCGGTCTGTCCGCGCGCGCTTAGCGGCTGGCCTGTCTACAAAGCCGGTGCCGCGCCGGGCAACTGAAGGCGAAGATTGCCAAAGCCTCTTTTCGCCGACGGTTTTGTCCGGAGTATGAAGTGCGCCCAGCACCAATTCTCTTTCTTCTCCGTCGTCGCTTTCATCGTCGTCGCTTTCATCGTCGTCGCTTTCATCGTCGTCGCTGCAGTCATCAGGGTTGGAAGGTGCCCCTTGCAGCAGCCAACCCGCCCAGACGCCGTGCAAGTAGTCGTAGGATGCAGGCGAGCGCGAGCCTTCTGTAACAGTCTCGGTCTTGCCACTTCGCAAATTTGCACGCCTCTCCTGGCGCTTGAACTCGCTTGGCACTTCGGCGCCGTTAATATACTTTCGCATCAGGAAGACTGCGTCATCGAGTAGGGCGATTTCATCCGCGGTCCATCCGTTCATCCAGCTATCATCTGCATCTTCGGCGCGGAGTACAGCATCCTGTTCAGCCATGTTTGCAAGGATGTAGATTGGGCTAGTTGCTGTGCGAAGGGTTATTCGAAATGGAGAGCTGTACACTTTGCAGTCTTTGTCTGTGTGCACTTTCTTCGTGACATCGTCGGTTACCAACTTGTTGGTGAGTATGGATGAGTGCGGGTCTAGCCGTGTTGACATAAATGTGACCTCCCATCCCTCATCGGGCATCTCCATATCAAGGACCTCGGTGAAACAGACTAAATTGCAGTAAAGTGTCCTCGAAATCAAAGCCTACCTGAGGAATGGATGCTCTGGGTTCTTTAACTGTTTTCACCAGCGAGTTTTGGGCCAGAAGTTCCTTTACTCTGCCAAGGATACTGGGGCCAAGTAGAAAGGTTGCCAGATGTTTATCCAGCATCTTGTGGATTTCCACATAAACTGAAATGTCGGCCCTGATTAGTTTAAGTCCACACAAGGACATGCAATCCACTCACGATACATGAGATTCAACCTGCTGTCCACATGATGGGTATTCAACCATCTGTGACCTACCATCCACTCCCATCTCTTTATCTGGTCACGAATCAGTATGCGGTCCAACAAAGTCGAGTCGAGTTGAGGCGTACATGCTCCTTCGAGTAAGTCAATTTGAACGACTGCATATGGGCGATTTCAACCATCGCTGGCTCTACTAAACTTGACCTGCCCGTCACGTTGCATATCCGTGCACCGTAGTTTTGTAAAAACCTATGTCGGGAAAGGCGCTCAACGAGGATCTCTGTCCGTTCGCGATGAACGGCGCGCGTTTTGGGAGTGTCAACGCGTTGTTCTTTGATCACGAAGAAAGGATTCGGTGAGGGGGCTGCTCCTTGCATAAGGACAATCGTGACGCTGGTGGCAAAGGTTGGAAGAGTGTTGGTGGCGCTTGCCTAGTCCTGTGGTTACCACGCCCTGTCAATAGGCGACGAGGGTTATTATATAAGCAGCATCACGTGCTGATTGCACCGACGCGACGGGACGCGTTCATCGAGCATTACTGAGTTCCAGAGCTCACCACACATATGATATCCTCAACTGCGTACTTTACCAGTGGATTCTGATTCTGAACAACTTTGTCAACTCGAAATCCGGCTTTATGGCTGCACTAAGACTTCAAGAGCTTGTGACGGGAGAGAAATCCAAAAAAATGCTCCGGCAGCATGTGAGGATGCCTGAAACACCTCCCGGCTCATATCCCCAGGTTTTGGCGCCCAAGGTCGCGTCAAACTGCTCGAAGACGCGTCGATTGTACGTGTTGTTTGGCTGTGTATCGCTGATCGTTACATAATAAGGCTGGACACCGCTTATCAGACGCGGTAACTAACAGACTAAGTAATGAGGTTACAAGTGATAGTCTGTCTGGAGAGACTAGCGCTTGCCCGATGTGGAACAATGAGGAACTTAATCCATCGATGATCATCATATGCATTAGCCCCAGTGAAAACAAGGTCCCGGCTGGCATCGGCAAAATATCGCCGAGTATCTTTGAGTATCGGTTCGTCACTGGATAGGATAGGATAGGATTGCCGACACAAGGTCCCGCGTTCGGAACGGCCGGGTACCGTACTACATACACAAGGTGTCCCAAAGTATGCTACGGATGTATCTAAGTCTCCACCGTTGTGATCTAGCCCGCCTTCTGTCTGCTACAATCTTGGCCTATGCGGCAATCTTGAACTCCTTCTCAATTGCCATCCATAAGCAGGATGATCAGCGCCAACCTGGCTGTAGCAAGACCCAGGAGTCAGGAACCAGCTCCCCAGTTCTTGACATAATTCGCCGACATCCGGAAAGTAACAAGGACAAAAGTGAACCGTCTCGCAGTTTCAACTCTGATACACGAATGATTAATTAAAAATACTGGTCTGTATTATCCCGTCAACCGAGGTTGAAGTGCCTTGGCGGAACCCACAATTCTTCCAATGCGTACAAGTCCAGCACATTAGACACAAACCTCGCCACGCGTGTGGTCACCGCATGGTCGAGGAGCACACGGCCAAGAAAGTCCTCGGCAGTTTGAGTTTGTGCAAAGTGTTGTAAAGAGGGCTGGATCACAAAGATGTCGCGTAGGAAAGCAGCCCGCAACAGGGTCAGCTCCGGGTGGGTTGTGCATACCAGAGCGGCATGGGTCTCATCTTCGATGTCCAGTCAACAGAATCTGCAGAGACGCCATGCCCGAGGGATAGGGTAATTCCTATCGCAATTGTCATGATCCACTCATTTTTCACCTTTTTCACTCATCACCAACAACCCGGATCCGGGTTCTTGCCTTTACCCCTTCGGGGTTCTTGACCACCCCTTTACCCCTTTGAACCCGGATCACTGCCGCGCCAGACCCCTCCTCAATCCCTAACTCCTGGACTTCACCCCTGGTTCCTCCCTCCTTACCGTCACTCCTGACCCTGGCTCCTTACTGTTGTGGAGCGGTCCCTGTTTCACTCCTAGCTCCTAGTGCACTATATAAACCTAGACCTCAGTAGTAGATCTTTACACTATTCTAGTCTATTCTCCAGAGTTTAATCGACACACTTGCCTATCTTCTTGTATTGCCCAGCCGCCTACGTCGCAGTAACCCTGCAACCAAGCTCTGTGCTGACAAAAGAATAGTGTCAACCAACCGACGACCCGACTGGACAATACGATGGCCACCCCTGGCCAAGGAGAATTCACCATGCCCGACCCGGGCGACTTCGCCAACGAGAATATAGACCAGCGCTCGGCGCTCCTATACCAGCAAGCCCTGGTCGCGCATCAGGACGCCGCGAGCCTCAAGCACGTTGTGGACGAGCTTCGAACCCAAGTGCAGCTGGCCTCCAGCGAACGGGCGATGTCGAACAACCTCCTACTGGAGGCGCTACAAGCTCTTCGCGAGTCCCACTCTGCGAACCAAAGTCGCCAGGCAGGCGCACGAGGCGAAGGAGAGGTCAAGCTTAACACCAAGCAGCCTCGGGTAACCCGGTAGGCCCGGACGCGCCACGCGACATAGTCCGTGAGCGGGGGAGGGTCGCTCGACCCGGTTATGGCGAGGTTAATCGCCGGGTCGAGTCCAGTGCGGTACTTCGTGACCTTGACGATGGGGTCGCTGAAGCCGGCGAGGTCGACGAGGTCTTCGAAGTCGTCGGTATACCGGAAGACGTCCCAGTTGCCCATGTGGTAGGCGCGGGACTCGAGCTTGATCAGGGCGTGGTCCTGCTCGTTCTCCTGGGTGAAGCTCTGCCGGAACTCGACCAGGAACAAGTCCCAGGTCGGAAACGGGAAGGGGCTTTTGGCGGCGTAGCGCTCGGCCCAGCGCTGTGCCGTGTCGGTGGCCATAAAGGACATGGCGTACCTGATGACCTTCTCCTCCGAGGGTTCTCCGGCCTCAGTGAACGCTTCCGGTACGAGCCGGGCGTAGGACCGGACAGCGTGCAGGAACGCCCGGCCCTTGGTCCGGTCGCCGTCGAAGACGAACGGGGGGTTCGGTCGGAGGACCGTTTTCGTTCCGGGGGTGACGTTTTCGAAAAGCCGTGGACCCGGGTCCGGAGCCGAAGCGGCAAGGGACGGGGCAGGCGAAACAGCGCGTTGGGTGGTGGAATTTTCAATCAACCTGGTGAGGCGCTCGAGTGTACCCTTGATAGCGGACATCCGGGCTTCGGCTTGTGCAGCGGCAGCGTCGGACATGTCGGCGTCAAGAGCAGGGACAGGGGAGGAGGGGGCAAGATTTGAAGTGGGAGAGGCAGGGGCACTGACGTACTCGTCCAAGCCTTCAAGTCCAAACTTCGCAATCTTGGCCGGTTAATCCCATAGAGAGTTTCTTCTGCTGTAAGGGCAACCTCAAGGCCCGAGAGTACTCAAGAGTCCTAGCGAGGGGAATCCGAAGGTGAATAAACAGTAGCTACAGACATTGAGTAACGCACCTAGCGAGGGGAATCCGAAGAGAAGAAACTCTGAGGATTCCCACGCTAGGCCGTGAGTATAATAGTCTACTGGACAGGTGCACGGGACCGGAGTGATCGGGAACGGATGCCGAGGTCACGCGCATGATCGCATGCCGAATGCCAGCCGGCATCGGCACGTTCCGGTTGACCGGAGGGTTCCGGTCGACCGGGACGACCGGAGCGACCGGAAGGGCGGGGCCAACGACCGGAGGGGGCGTGCAAAAGGGGGGTTCCCCTGACAGGTGTTGCCCATTCGCGCACTCCCGCGACTTTAATGGGGTCCATCCGGATCTTCCCATCCCCGATGATAACACCGAGGTATTCCACCTCTCGTTGTTCGAATTCGCACTTCTCGTGCTTCAGGAAGAGATCGTTGTCTTTGAGGATTTGCAGAACTTCCTTCACAGTTGCCCGGTGGTCGTCCAGATTGTCCGAGTAGATGAGGATGTCGTCCAGGTAAACAATCACTCGCCCTTCCGCGATTTGACGTTCGAATATCTCGTTCATCATGGATTGGAAGGTGGCCGGGGAATTGGTCAACCCGAAGAACATGACAAGGGGTTCCCACAACCCCCGATTGGTCATGAACGCGGCCTTCTCCTCGTCACCTTCTTTGATCCGGATGTTGTTGTATCCCCATCGAACATCCAGTTTAGTGAACCAGGTTGCCTTACGGAGCATATGCATGATCTCCGAGATAAGCGGTATCGGGTATCGATTCTTGATGGTCAAGTCGTTCAACTTCCGGTAATCTTGAACGGGTCGTAGCTTCCCGTCTTTCTTCTTCACAAAGAAGAATGGCGAAGCCCATGGCGATTTGGACGGGCGTATCCTCCCCGTCTCGAGATGCTCCTTGATGAAGGCGTCCAACTCCCGTTGTTCCGCCGGGTTGAGCGGAATATTCCGCCCCTTCACGGGTTCTGCGCCGGGTTTCAGTTCGATAGCGTGATCCCATTTTTTACGCTCCGGTAGCTTGTCGAACTGGTCCTTTTCGAACACGCTGCGATAGTCCGCCAGGTAGTGTTCGGGTACATGGTCTTCCAGGCTTTGTTCCTGTTTCTTCTCTTGTGCTGCAGCGGCCAATTTGGTGGCAACACTGCCCATCGCTCGCAGGTGGGCGGCATCCCGGCGAGGGTTGACCTCGTCGGCGTAAATCCGGGTTATAAAAACCCGGTCTCCTTCTTGGATATCCTCGTTGTCCTCCTCGTCCCATTGTTCTTGGAGACGTTCTCGCTTGCAGGAGGGAGGGCAGCGGGAGAATGTGAGCTCTCCCTTCTCCCAGTCCACCTCCGGGTTGTGTTTCTTCAACCAGTTATAGCCGATGATTACATCGCTTTTCCCCGTGTTCGTAACCGCGAACACGAATACTTCCGAGTGGTCCTTTACTGTGAGCCGCATCCGGGCTACCCGGGTTATCATCCCGGCTCGATTCAGTGTGCCGTCTGCATTGTAGATGGGAACTGGCAGGGGTAGGGGTTCCGTTTCTATCCCTTCGTTGTCGACGAATTTCTCGTTGATAAAGACTCCGGTGGCTCCACAGTCAACGAGCCCGGTGAGAGTATATCCTTTCAGGTTGTTCAACCCTTCGATGGTGACGGGGAGGAGTAGGGAGTTCCCGTTCACGGCGCGAATGAACGCAGGTGGTTCTCGCAAGTTCTCGAGCGCTTCCAATGCTTCCGGCCTGTAGGCTGCCAATAACCCGGCAACCAAGTCCGGGGTCACCTCTTCCCTGCGGTGGACGTTGGTCCAGTTCTTCAGGTGTTGGCAAGCATTCCGGGGTTGCTCGCTCATCTTCGTCAGCAGCCTTTCGGCGCTTCCAACGGGGAGTCTGCGCCATTCCGCTTTCTCCGTCCGTTCTTTCTTGGTTTCCCTTTTCCGGGAGCGACCAGGGGAAGTGGCCCCTGTACTCCTTTCGCTTCGCTCGCTAGGCGTGATAGTTCCTTCTGCTTCGTCCGCCTCACTAGTTTCCGGGGTCAAAAGTTCAAATGAATTTGGGGATGCAACCGGTACATGTGAGGCGGGTATAGGTCGGGAGTGCGCAGTCTTTACTCCTGACTGTCGGAAAAATCCTGCTCGTCCTTTAGCGAGTACATGGCTCGGAACTGCGGGTCCTGCATCATCCGCTTGGGGCAGTTCCGGGCGAGGTGTCCTTCCTGCCCGCACAAATAGCACGTGGGGCGAGCGGTGTTGGCGTTTCCCTTGCCAACAGCCCGGTCGATGTCCATAGGCACCGGTGCGTTACCGCTGGTACCGGGGTTGGCCGGGTTGCTGCCAAAATGGGTCACCGGGTTATTGCCCTGCTGGTTCGAGGAGCCGGTGGGCGCATTCCCGCCGCTGTTCGATCCCTTCGTGTGGTGCTCCGACGTCTTCCAGCCAGTTTTCTGCTGGGGCCTAGCGTATCCGCCAGTATTGGCCTGGTGGAGCTTCGGGGGAGCATGCCGTCTCGCAAACTCCCGTCCATGACCTGGAACGCGCGATGCAACCCGTCGTGGTGTATCGCAGATTCCTTCCACCCTTTATAGTCTGCTGGGAGGGCCGCCTGCCCGTAAACTGCTCGAATAACGGTGGCGTTCAACCCGGTCTTCAGTAGACGGATAAGGGTGACTTCTTCGTAGGCTGCGGTCTTGTTGAGAGAGTCGAGCACGGTGAAATATTCTGTCGCCGTGCTCTTGCCCTGGCGGAGGCGTTCCATCTTGGCTTGAGCGATCTCCACCTGAGCACCGCCTTTAAACGCCTCGATGACCGCCTTGCGGAAGTCCTCCCAGGTAGAGTAGGATCCCGTGGCGTTCTCGGTCTGCATAGCCAACACTACGTTGTTGGCCCACTGAGAGGCGGATCTGTCCTTCATGTAGGAGAGGGCGAAGGCGATCTTCGTGCTGTCCAAGGTGTAGGCGGTGTTCCCATGGAAGTTGAGCCAACAATCCGCCAGGAACTGGTCGACCTGCTCGGGGTCCCCCCCGAACGTACGGGGAGCAGCAACCCGACTCCGGCCACCGCCACTTTAATGCGTCGCCTGGAACCAAATTAGTCTCAGTAAAAAATCCGAAACGCGACACGTACTGTTGCTCTTCCAAATCCAAGCCCGCGAGGACGAAGGCACTGGGGCTGACATTGTGAATGGGCAGCATCCCAGTGGCCTGCTCCATAGCCTCCTCCCGCGCCAATTCCAAGCGCACGTCGTTCTCGTTGATACCTGGCATTCACCGGTCAGCTGTATCCGACTCCCCTTCCCTTATCACGTACCAGATTTCGGCAGCTCATATGGATTGGGTTTCGTCGCGTCCGCGTCAAAAGCCTCGACCATCGCCTTCCATCCCTCAACGTGCTCGGCCTGGTGCTCCGTGAATGTCGCCAGGGAGTCGCGCTGGAAATTCCTCTCCTCAATCGCTCGCAGCAGCCGCTTCATCAGCAGCGCTCCGAGCCCAATAAATTTTCCCCAATTCCAATGTCCCCAATGATCGTCAAGCGTGTCGTGGCGCGCCCCCGGTCCCATCTCCACCGTGCTCGTGGACACGGGGCCGATATTTGCCCACGGCCTTTCGATCCCCTCCCCGTCAGTGCGCGCAGACCCTGCCGTGTAGTTGAGGGAGTACGAGATCTGGCACAGGACCTTGTGCCCGTAAATATGGAGTTTGGGGATCAAGAATCGGCATAACTCCAAGATGAGAGTCAGCCGTATTCCGACAGGCAGAAGTTGCAGACGCGCGATCAGGTACTTGCTCCATTGGCAGGCTATGTCGTATGAGAAGAATTTCAGTAGCAGGGCGTGGTGGTGGCGGAGCAGCGACGCTAGAACGTAGTCCATATTCGCGTATCTATCCAACGGTCAGCGCCATATTTTTGTTGCTTCCTTTCAGCTCACCTCTCTCCCTTTTGCAGATCTGCAGCACCATTGCGCTGCACAAACTCGTGCCGTGCGCACACCCCCAACGCTACACCTGTACTACCGTACCCTCGGGAGAATTTGGTGTTTGCGTAGTCCAGAGCAGCGAGCCCACTACAGGTGCTCATCTATAATCGTATCAGCATCCTTTCCTTCCCCCCAAGTTAACACACACCTCTTTCTGATCAGTTACCGTCAGCAGATACTTGCGGAACCGCGCGTCCTCCGTGAAGTACGACCAGCCGGTACCGAGCCCGGGGTCCTTCGCCTCACTAGAAACCAGACGCCGCTTCAAACGGAAGCAGGCGTCGATGGCGATGAAGAGGATATAAAGAAACCTAGCCCAAGTGTCAGTCAGACCAATTGTTCTATGCGTCACCTGTCCAGACTTACCGCTCGTCTCCCGTTGCGGACTCCCAGCCGTCGGGCAGGTTAACGCCCGGTTGCGGACAGGCAGGACAGACGACCGCCAGCTCGCCCGCCCTCGTCTCCGCAACCAAGCGATCACCGTCGTTCCCCCGTCCTGCACGCTTCAACATGACAAGATGACGCCATTGGCGCATGGTTCTCATGAAAGCCTTGTAGCGATCCTGTACTTCCTTCAGTCTCATTCAAGGTGATAGAGATCCTACTCACCGGTACCTTCTTAAGCCCCGTGTTGTCACTCAATTTTTCCATTCCTGAGTAGTAGTCATATGTCGTGACTTTGCCTTCAAGAGTCATGATATGGAAGCCCTCGACAGCGACGAGGCTGGTGCAAGTTCGAGGCTCCTTTGACGTCGCCGGGAACAAACGGCGACGCAAAAGTTGCTGGCGGCGCGATCCGGCGATGACGGGATCCCTGCAGCCACAGAAGTCGACCGCGACACGGTGGATCGAATTATTGTGGATCATCGTAAATTTCCGGTGGCCTGCGACAGGTTTTTTGCAGACCTCGCCCACCCGGTGCCCGAGCTGAATTCGCATCCCCATCTTCTTGAGCGTAGTTCGGACGAAATTGGTACCGTTCCAATACTATGCAGTTCCAGATCAGTACCCGCCCAAAGGAAAAAAAGGGGGGGAAAAAGGGAAGGGCGCACATACCTGTATTCGATCCAGGGGATGGCGCTCGTGAGATGCGAGACAACAACTTTTGCAAAAAAGGTCCGGAATCATGCAATCCATACACCTGTACCGCGGCGGCTCGCGCGGGACAGACGCAGGACAAGTGGGGCAGTGCGTTGTGCAGACATCGCCGCGACCCTCGAGCCGGATGACCTCCTCGAGGTATTCATCCTGGAGCTTGATCCATCCGAACAGTGGGCGATCCTGCAGCCAGGAAGGAGAGCGTTAGAGGAAAGCCAGAGACGCAGCGAAGGACCACCGCACCGAAGACAGATAGCGTTTGGCGCGCGACTTCAAGTTGGGCGTTGACGTCTCAAACGTAGGTGGCGGCGCGGCCAGGTCTTCAAAGACGTACTCGAAATCATCTGGCGCGTCGTACAATAAGTTGGGCTCTGGTTGTTGGCGGGCCTTCTTTTTCAAGGGAGAGGGCAGGTCGAAAGAGTGGGAGGTTTCGTAAATTCGGCGGCGGTCGTCCGAGACAGATTGCGCGGTGAATTCTGCACTTGAGTCGCCGAGGACGTCAGCCAAGCTGAGTTCTTCGAATTGCGTGTCCCGGTCGTCCCGGTGCCGTTTATTCTTGGACATGACACCGAAGCTTGTTGGACGTGATCCTTCCACTGCAGTGTTATGTTATTTGGAAGTCACTCACCTGTGACCAAACATCGAGCTCAAAGTCTCTCTCATGTCCGTCCCAGGTCCGTGCCCACCGTGTTGTCAACGGTTCCCAAAGTTTCATGGAGTGCATGTACAGAATCCACCACCACTTTCGATCTTCAAAAGGGCGAGCCCTACCACAATCTTGACTTATTTGTCTACAGGTGCGCGTCTTTTCCTACCTCTGAATGTATTGCTAGCTAACTGACCCCGTATTTCAGAGCAAATCATGCATTCCCGTGAGTTTCCTACCTCTATGCTGCGTCTCCCGGCTCACATTTACGACGTCACGTCAGCGCGACCGACTTGGCTATCATCGAGGATGAAGACGACGACGTGCCCGCTCTGGTCCCCGACCTCGACGAGCACCCCCGTGCGGTCCGCGCCACCCCCGCTGTCCGCGCTAAACTCTAGAATGTAGTTATTGTCGACTCAAATACATCCTCTTTTTTTGGCCGCGCCGCGACAAAGGAATGCATTCTGTGATCAACACCGTATTCTACGCCGACTCTTCCACATTATCCGCCTTCGCCCTCTCAGGGAATGTCAGTCCCGCCCACGAATACCTCACCTGCGTCTCCCCGGCACGGGAAGGGAAATCCAATGCAATTCCGTTCTCCTCCGGGTAGTGGCGGACGGGCGCCTCGTGCATGACGGTGACGCACTCGGGGCACTTCCAGCTGTACTCCAGCCACATGCGGATGCAGACGTAGCAATGGCTATGTCCGCACCGATACCTGCCAGGAGAGTCAGGCGGAAGTCAGCGAGATGTATACCCACTCACGAAACAGGGTGCGACTTGACTTGGCGGCAAATGGCACAGAGCTGGTGAACACGCTCCTCTGTCGTCAGGTCGGCGGGACGAGCGCGCCCGACATACAGCTCGTCCAGGCCCAGGGCTTTCTCGCGAGGGACCCGTAAGCCCGTCTCGGTCGAGTCATTGCCTGCGGCGACTTCGCCCTGCACGAGGGAGGCTGGAAGCCCCAGCTGTGCAGCGAGAATCTCCTCCACCCGCTCCCGGGCGCGGAGCATGGCCTGGGCCTCGATGATCTCGTTTACGCCGGTGCTTCTCGCCAAAGCCACTCGCGCAAATTCGGTGCGTGCACGGGCCCGCGTCATCTCGTCGAAACGAGCCTGCTGTTGCACCCGCGCACGCTGAGCTTCTGGCCGAACGTGCGCACGCGCAGCGCCGCGCCTCACTCCTGCCTCGACGCGCACCGTGGATACCGAAAGCGGCACGCTGAGTCAAGATTAAAATCAATGAAGGTACTTTTGTGATCATGGTGGACGTACACGGTGTTGAGGAGGTCGAGGACCTCAGTGTACTCCGGCACTGTGAGGGGCCCACCCCCACGCACCGCAGTCGTGATTTCACCCCAGTCTACACGGCGGGCGGGCTCGGTGTCGGCGTTGGTAGCCATGGCCTCCTCATCAGCTAGGCGTTGCTCCTCTTCCTGCTCGTCCTGCGTCACCCGCTCCTCGCGATCGAGTCGGTGCTCTTCCTCGCGGTTGCGTCGCTGCTCGTCCCACCTCAGCAGCTCCTCGCGGGCTGGCTCAGATACATCAGCACTTGAGGATCAACAGTGGCCAACGGTAGACGTACTCCAAGTCGACCGAACCTGTCGACGGCGTTCGGCACGTTCTTCTTCAAGGTTGTCGTCCATCTCAGGTGGTTAGAAAAAAACAAAACAAAATATCTGGACAGTACCCGAGCCTTTGCCGCATATGGATCGCTTGAGTGCTGCTAAGCGAGTTCGCTCGCAGCTGCGGTTCGGAACGCAGGGGCTCGCGCGGGTTAGTTTTTCATAGACCGTGCAACGGTCGACCGTTAGACGTTGACACGGGTGCAAACACTGTACCTAACATTCAATGTGCATCTAACAGCAGGTCAAGAAAGTTGTTCGAACAAAATCTCACCAATCTTTTCTTTCAAGGGCGGGATAAAGACAAGAGCAGCTTGTGAGGCTAGCTAGGGAACTCACCCCCCAATTGACAGTAGTGGGGTGGCGCCTAGCCAATATTATTGTCAGTATATGGATTGACTTGTGCAAAAAACTATCGTACTGGGAAGGTTCTGGCTATGTGCTTTTCAGAACAGTCATCAAGACATTGTACTTGTAGCTTTTCACGCGCCTACCTCATGAACTGGGTCATTAGGGCTTGCGGAGCGATAACATTTGAGAAACAAGACATCGGGAGGGGACGGGCCGTCCCGGGCCGTCCCCTCCGCCTCACCCAAAATAAAATTCCTGAAGGGAGACGACGAGCACGGAGGACCGGATTTTTTTTAAAAAACATCCGCGATATCAAAGCCAGTAGTTGGCAAAAAATACAGGCTTGTGAAGACCCTGGGTTGCGTTTTTGGAGCGAATTGTGCGCAAAAGTCAGTTTCCGGTGGGTATTCAACATTGGGACGGGCGTTGTAATGCTATTTGAGCGATGTGATGGTGCAGGAAACGATATTTCGCTGTCTGCAAGTACATAAGATCGCCCGCAACAAAAAAGAACAGAAATGTGTCGACTGACCATCGAAATAGGTCGAGTTCACTACGGTGGTATAGTTGCTCAGAATGCGAAACATGAAAACCCCTCGATATCTTCCAAATTGGCCATCTCGGATGTATGAGATACCGAATAGCAATTCGAAATTTTGTGCCGGCTCAGAAATGGCGGTGCTTGCTGGATGGAAGAGGAATGAGCGTGCCGAGGGCAGAACGAATATATTCGGGGATTTTGCTGAATGTGAATGCCTGGACGTTCGCGTGAGGATACGTTACTTTCATAAATATACACCAACCCCACGTCCAGGAAGAGCTCCACAAAGCAGTGACATGTAAATTGGGCGCGTATGGCGAGATGGTGTCCACAAAGACAAGTGGGCTTCAAACAAGCGAAGGGCCTTTTGTGAGGAGCCAAAGTCTTGCATTAGCGTGAGTAGGTTCAAATACACGTTGGACGGTTGGTCCGAGGGCAGCCGTAGGCTTTGGAAGCACAAACATGATAGCGCGAGTTGAGGATGATTAGTCCGAAATAGGAAGGAGGACACCTGCATTGGGTTAGCATAACGCCTGGTGACAGCTGTCACACGCCCTCTGTATTCCCCAAACCATGGACGTCAACGACTTGGTGGGCGCACCGCCAGCCTCTCTCTCGGCGCGCAGTGCGAATCGGGATGCGCCTACTGCTGTCAACCTCATTTTGTGTTCCGCCATGGGGACCCCACCGAAGCCGAGCTCTCCGCCAGTCCCAAACGCAAGTTTTACGTCGTCAAACGAGGACGCGCGGGGGGGGCGGCTATCTATTCTCACTGGTGCGTTTATCACTGCCGTATGCGCTAGACGGTTATTCACAAAGGTGTAGGGATTTAGCCAAAGTGGAAGTACTGGGTATCTCGGGCGCACTGCATATCTCTTGTTCCACCGCGGACGAGCCCGGCGAATCTGGGCAGAATACTGCCAGGACAACCACCAGCACAACATCCAACGACCCAACACCCGACGCCCTCCTAACACCCGACGCCCGCCTGCACCACAACCACCCCCGCCCTACACCCCCGTGACTCCTCCGTCATCGCCATCGCCCCCTTCGCAAGCTCAACGTCGAAGCGCTTCCACGCCCACGACCCCCGCGACGCCCGAGAAATACTACAGGCTCTCCGGTAGTCCACGCGTGCTAATCGATGCGTACGTGGTGATTGGCCATCGATCTTGCTTCAATCTCATGCGATCTTTTCAGGAGGGTAGCCGAGGCTGAGCTCCGTGCGTCCCGAAATGCAAGTCTATTGGTTGGTGGGTCCTTGGAAGCGGTCGAGGATGACGACGAAGTCGCACCGGTGGACGCTGTCCGTTTCTACCGGGTCTTTGGTAGCCCACGAGTCCAAAATAGCCGGTGCGTTGACGCGGCCAAGCTGATGCATGTGCTGATTTGCGCTTAGCGAGGCCGCGATAGAGGAGCTGGTCTCCACCGCGGCAACAGGGCTCCTGGTGGGGGATTCTTTGGACGCGGTGACGGGCTGAAGGTCGCGCGCGAACTTGCTGTTTTTTTATTTGTACTGTCCTTCCGTGCGCGAATAAAATATATTTTTCTGCGAATACATTGTATTTTTCTGTTCGCACGACCAGAGGAATAAAACGGGGAATTGGGACGGGGAGTCGAGCACACGAAGACGACATCAAATTCAAGAGGACACAAATGCAGCTATGTAACGTCCGACGACTTCGACATCCACCTCACGTAGTCGTCCAGCCAGGAGAGTCCCATGCGGGCGAGTCCCACTTGGCTTGAGGAGGAGAAGCGGGCGGTGTCGAGAAGAAACGGGTCCACGCCTCTTGAACGCCTTCCGGAATGTCGGCTCCAATGTCGGCCCAGCAACGGATATCGCGCCTCTGAGGCGGCGGCCCGCTGTCCAGGCGATGCCATGCGCGCTCGACACACTCGCCATCGCTGAGCCTGTTGGTGTCCGTGCCGCCGGCGCCCGCGTCAGGGTCGAGCCTAGGGGAAACGGTTAGTTACGCGAACGGGTAAAGATTGAAGAGGGGTACACACGAGGCTGGGGCGGCAGGTGGCTCCCTTTGCCAAGATATCAGATACGGGAGCAGTGGGTGGAACAAAGAGACGTACGGCAAATTGGCGTTCGAAGTGGCAGCGGTCGTACCCAAACGGCCTCACCCCAGCCGCCATTGGAATTGTCGGCGGAGCCCCAGGTAGAGGGTAAAGAACTGTGAATAGAACGTTAATAGAACGTTTGGAACGTAGGATCGTACATGTATGAAACACGCACCCAAGTGAATCGTCGGCGAAGTGTCCCCAGCCGCCGCCGCCCCAGCCACCACCGGTGCCCCACCCTACGACGGGCAAAGGGGGGCCAAGAGGCGGGGGGCCAACGGCACGAAGCCAGGAACGACCTGAATACATGATTAGAGATGAAAGATTTAACTTCATGAAGAGGTACGTACGAAGGGCGTTGCGGGCACTCCGGTGGCGAAGCTTGAGAGGGGAGGACCGGGTAGATGCAGCTAGACAGAAGAAGGGTTAGGCACCAGCGGTAGTTGGGAGTTGAATAGAACTTACGCATCGGAGGGGCGATGGTGGGAGGAAGAAAGAGCCAATGCGCTTTGTCCAAGTTTGTCCCATTTTGATCTCAGCAAAAGCACAAGTCTCAGCATCGCGCCCTCGCACAGTCAATCGGCACAGTGAATCACGCAAATCAATGCCCACTCTAACTCAAAAATCGAAGGGTCAAGGAAAAGGAAAAAAAGGGCCCGGGGAAGGCAGTGGGAAGCCTGGCAACCCGGGAAACTTTACGGAGAGCGCCTGAAATGGATCGAGAGCCAACTCCCGATCTACCTGTCGAGAAAAGGGCGAGGGCAGGTGACGGAATTTTCACGAAGGTGACAACACTATGGTTTACGCACTTCCCGTGGTACGAGGGGTACGGCCCCGACGGGAACCACTGCCCAAGGCGGACGGGGGCGAGGCTTCGCGAACGACGGACGCGTCGGGGGATACTCCAATGCCGGCGCTGCCTCCCGATACGGGCGTCGTGTCCACCACAACGGACGCGGACACGACCGTGGTGTCCTCCACAACGGACGCGACCGTCGTGTCCTCAACAGACGCGCGGGTGACCGCAACAGACGCGCCGGTGACCTCGACAGACGCCACGGTGACCGTGTCTGCCACGACAGACGGGACGGCGGCGGGGTCTACCACGGCGGCGATTGGACATCAAACTGGGGGCGTGAATCCCGAATTTAGGGACAAAATCAAGGCAGAGGTCATCGCTTTGCGTACCGGATTCTGCCCCGCTTCTGCCCCGCTTAAAAAATGCGCCCTGACGAGCACGCCTGTAGCAAGTGAAAGGCTGGTTCTCTCACAAAAAAACCGCTGCAAACCGTGCCGCCAAAAATCCTTTCCTGGACTGGCTTGAGGGTTTCGAGCGTCCCGGGCTAGCACCACGCAGATTGCCCCTGCCCAAGTTCTATATGCAGCATGACGATTACGCGGATGGGGTGGAAAAGCGCTTCAATGAAACTTGGCCGGCCGCGGGCTTGGAGGGAAGTTTTGCGTGGACTTCCGTTGCAAGTGTGCAAGGAGCTCCTGGGGAAGGAGAGCGACGAAACGCGCGAAGAGTTGACGCGGGAACGCGACGCCGAGCACGAGGATGCAGTGAGACGCCACGAAGGGCGAGGGTGATGGCATAGGAAGCCCCGCGGAGCCGGACGAGGCAAAGCGCAATGCGTGAGTGATATTCAAAGGAGTACGCGCAACAATCTGACAACTGGATAGCTGCCGTATGAATCTGGCCCAGGTGGTGCAGCCGTTCCTGGATGGCGTGGCGAAGCTGACGGGGCTGCACGTCACGTTCTTAGCGGGGGCTGTGCCGGCGGCGGGAAGCGATAAATTCATTCTGACGTCGTAAGTGGGAGAGCTATGCGATATATATGTGAGATAAACCTTTTGCAAGGCTACATTCGGGACGAACCGTGGACATAGCGGGCAGCGCGGGGTACCAATTTCACGAATGGGACCGTGAACGTTTCAAGAAGAACGTGATGGCGCAATGGGTGAAGTTTCTGGCAGAAACAGCGGATCGTGCGTAACTTCTGGAGTGTGAGTGTGTGCAGGATCTAACGCGACGCACACAGATACCGCCACGCGTATAGTTCCGGGCACTGGAGGTGCGAGATGGGGAGTGAAAGAAACCCCAGTACCACCGCCCACGCCGCAAGAAGCGCCGACAGAAAACATGCTGTCGGCGAGCGGGGAGCCAGCGAGCGCTGGCGGGAGAGGACGCCGTGGGAGCAGCCCGGACGAGACGCCGTCGCCCAGTGTGTCACGGCGGTCATCGCGCGAAGGGACACGTAGCCGCAGCGCGACTCCACGACTGCGAACACCAACCCCAACTCCCCGACTGCGAACACCTACCCCGAGCCCGAGCCCGCCCCCAGCGCGGAGTGTGACGCCGGAGCTCCCACCTAGATACGTGTTGCTGCCAGCGATGAAAGAACTTCTGCAGGGGATGACGCGCGGAGAGCGACACCTGAAACTGGGGCAGCTTGGGAGGATGGGAGCAGAAGCCTTTGAGCGCGAAAACAATATCGCTCGTAACAATGCGCTGCTCGACGCGCTGAAGTTGCGTCAGGCAACGTCCGAGATATTGCGGCCCGACACGCTACCTCCACCTCCCCCTCCGTCCCCGCTACCGACCCCGGGCTCGGCCAGCTTGGAACGGGCCACGGCGCAAGTCATCGCGGCTGGCGCGAAGCGAGGACAGCGCAGAGGAGGAGGAGGAGGGGGACGTCGACGGCGAGAAGGACTCAGCCGAGGAGGAGGCAGCGGAGAGGGAGGCGGCCGAGAAGGAGGCGGCCGAGGGTGAGGGCGAGGGCGAGAAGGAGGGCGAGGGCGAGAAGGAGGGCGAGGGCGAGGGCGAGAAGGAGGGTGAGGGCGAGGGCGAGAAGGAGGGTGAGGGCGGGGGCGAGAAGGAGGGTGAGGGCAAAGACGGCGCGACAGAAGGGCAGCAGTCAGGCGAGAAGGATTTACTTCCCAGTGGGGGAGGTCCTGACAAAAGCCGTTGGCCGAAGTGGATGCGCGACGCCTACACTATCCTGGATACGTGCCGCGTAGAGCGAGGTGCGTCGGAATGGGAGGCGGTGATGAGTGCGTGGACGCAGCTTGAAGAAGCCTACGCATTCGAGAGCTCGGTAATCGGATAATTAAGCGGCGCCGAAGAATACTGACCACTCTTTCAGGCCGCTACCATACCCGCAACGCCGGGCCTGAGACCCTCGGAAGTTGCGCAGTGGATCAAGCACAAGCGTTCCGTGACGAGAGAGTCGATAGAGAGTCAAGACGAGTTGGTCGACAAGTGGTGGGAATGGTACAACTTCTTGAGCCCAAGCTGGCGGAAAAAGGACGACAGAGGTCGACCTATGATCGTGGACGGTGCGAGCGGTGATTGGGGCTCGTTGGTGCATCCGGGGGCAAACGGCATTCTGACCGTCTTGCTACCGCTCGTTTGGTGGAGGCAGGGAGAGGAGGGGCTGCCGAGCGAGGACTGGCTGGCAGCGGTTCGCGATGTGGCATGGGCGTTAAAGGACCTGTTGTCCGCGGAAACGAGGTAGCAGTTCTCCTATTCTCACGCTGTAGGTGCTAATCACCGCTCTGCGGGTTCCTTTCAGAAAGCGCAAGAGGGGGGCCGAGGCAGGGAGGGAAAGGCGCGTAAGAAAGCGCGCCGCTAGGGGCAGACCAGGATGTAGGGAGCCGATATGTACAAATAATTTTGTACCCGCCCTTTCACGCGCCGGATTGTTTGCCACGCGCCTGCGTGCCAAATACATGACAAATCAGGCAAGAAGGAAGCATATTTCAAGTATTATTTGGTCGCGGAAGCCATGCACATCCTACGGTTGTGAAGAAACAGCGCGGGTGATTTGGCATCGTTCCCTGAAGGAGAGTAAATAGCTAATATTTAGTAGCATGTAGCGGTCCAAACAGGCCCAATCGAGCCAACATTGATGAT